>CM070791.1:7332211-7363399 GCA_036346955.1 Dipus sagitta | reverse complement strand
AAGTACATTAACTGCTAATCCATCTCTCCAGCATAAAATCATGAAGTGTGAAATGTTTTCCTCTCTATAGTGAAATTTGTAGTAAATGTTAGAATTTTATGCATTTATATTTATAAATGAAGGAATGCAAATCATTAGTTATTATGATATTCATTACATATGTAACACCTGTCTAATTATTAATGAACACCGAGTCATTAAAGGGAAATACTGTCTCTTATGAAAAATCTATATTCCATAGCTTGCAAAGTACTGGATGGCTGATAGCTAAAACAGGTGGATCTAAGGCTGCCCAGGCCAAGGAAACAAGCAGAGCAGTGTGCAGCTCTAAAGCATGCTCCTTCTCAGAGCAGTGATGCAGTCTTCAGAAGAAAACTGGAAGTAATTCACTATGGCAGGGTTTGGTAGTACACGCTTTTAATCCCAGCACTCACAGGGCAGAGGTAGGAGGTTCACTGTCAGTTCAAGTCAGCCTGAGTCTATATAGTGAATTTCAGGACTTCCTAGGGTAGAGTGAGACCCTACCTCAATCCTCACCCAAAAAAGGGAAGTCACTATCAATAAGACAGCAAACAAAAACAATTGGCTACAATAGCGAATATTGCTTAAAACAAAATAGCAGAAACCTACATGTCCTTCAACAGTTTTAAAGTAAAAAATAACATACTTTTTGAGTGTGAAGGCCCTTGGAAAGTGGAGGATCATGAGTTCAGCATCATCATTGATGACATAGAAAGTTTAAGGCCAGCCTGGGCTACATAAGGCCCTGTATTCCAAACTAAGGGAAAGAGAGGGATGGGTCAGTGCTTAAGAGCACTTTCCATGTAGGCCTGGGGGTTGGAGAAGACCTGAGAGACCCCTCGTGTTCGAATCCCATGATGCATATAAACAGCAAGGACTGGGACACACACAGCTATAACCCTAGTCTAGCAGGGACACAGATTCAAGCCTCACCAGAGCACAGGAAAAATGGTGTCAGAGACTCTGGCTCAAATTAGAACAAGCACAGGGAGAAGGACACCCAACATTTTCTGGCATCTCCAGGCAAGCGCACTCCACCACAGGCGAAGAAATAAGACACCACAAGGGCACATGCACATGCATACACCACATAAATACACCTGACCACACAGGCACAGGAAAATGAAAATCACTTTGTGTTTTCCCTCATGAATGGATTTTAGTTTTGTGTGTGTGTGTGTGTGTGTGTGTGTGTGTTCATTAACGTAGATGGGGAAGAGAAGATAAAGGAATATGTGTGACATGAAAACAGAAAGGACTAATTGGGTAGAGGAAGAGAATCAGAAAATGGGGTTCAAGGGAATAGAAGACAGTGAAGGAAGAGGATGAATAAAAATAAACTACAGAAAGGAAAAATTAAATTTGTTGACTAAATTTCTTAATGAAACATTAAAAATTCATGTTAATGGCTTCAATAATGTAAAACTTCTGTATCATAAAGGATACTGTGGAATGCCAGAATTGATTTTATATGCACAGCACAAACACCAGTATATGAGAAGCAAACACATACACATGGGACTTGTTTTCTTATAAGTTTACATGATTGCACAAATATTGTATTTTGTTATGGCATTCTCATGCATGTATATAATGTACTTTGATCATATTCACACACACACACACACACACACACACACACCTCTTTTGACCTCATCTTCATGATGAGCCCTTTCTTTTCCCAAACCACCCTTCCCTTTTACTTTTTTTAAAAAATATTTTTATGTATTTATTTGCCGGCGTGGGAGGGAGGGGAGAGGGGGGACATGCAGGGCCTCTTGCCACTGCAAACATACTCAGACACATTAGTCACTATGTGCATCTGGCTTATGTGGGTACTGGGGAAGCAAACCCAGGCCATCAGGCTGTGCAAGCAAGTGCCTTAAATTCTGAGCCATCTCTCCAATGCCCCTTTTACATTTATTTATTTAATATCTGGAAAGTTTTCACATCTCATGATTCCAGACCACGTGTGTGTGGAGGAGATTTTTTCCCCACTAAAGAGTAAGCTGTGCCTTCCCTTTAGTTTTGGAACTAACCCTTCCTGGAGAACAGAGCACAGCCATCCCATGGGTCTGCATAGATCCTGAGTCCTCCTTCCCTTCCTCCTTTCCCAATGGTTGCCTGAGTCTAGCAGAGAAAAAGAGGGAACTTATTCATCAAATGGACTGCAAAGACAAAGAGCGGAACTTTTCCTGGGTTGTCAAGGGGGAAGTGATTCTGCTTCTCCAGTGGCCAAAGAGCTGAGTCTGGGAAGCGAGGACGAGGAAGGAAGGAGGGGGGAGAAAACAATGAGAACCCTTGGGATCCAGAGCATCCTGCCGGGGTGCTTGAGCTGAGCGGCTTCATATACCTTGATGATGCCACTGCCCCTGGGGGTCGCCTGGAGCAGCTTCCACGAGTCCAGCCTCGCTGTCTACCGGCCTGGCCAGGGTCACCCCGCTCCCCCGGGCCCTCATCCAACCCCGGGGAATACCCCCGTGACCACATCTCCTCAGGGAGCATAGGGCGACACAGGACCATCCCTGTGGGCGGTGCTCTCGGTTATGGCCCCGCAGGAACTTGCTGTGGTCCGGACGGTGGATGCAGAGGCTGGTGGGAAGAACCACCACTTTGGTTCACTTTGGCGGCAACTTTCTGGATGGGTGACATTCCTTGTGAGGAGACACCCAGGGGGCGGGCCCAGGAGGTCAGCGGTCCAGCTGTGAGCCTCACAAAAGGCACCAGGCGCTGGGCCAGGCGGCAGGGACAGAGCCATTGACTGCTGGCGCGGGCACCTGCCACCGGCCACAGCCCGTGGCGGCCCGGAAGTGTGGCGGCAGTGGCCTCACTCTGTGGTCATGACAGGGAGGGAGACTTGTTTTGACAGCCCGAGGGGATAGAGAGGCCTCTGGGCCTCTCAGGAGCTTCACTTGGACAAGAGGGCTCGGGGTACCAATGCCCAGCGCGGAGGGGTGCGGCCAGAGAAAGAGAGCAGTTCTGAAGCCCCGGCGGCTCTGCCTGGCCTGCCCGCGTGCTCGCGAGGGTGTGTATGCCCGCAGACGCCCAGCAAACAGTAGAGGGATTCAGGTGAGCGAAACCAGCCTGAAGACATAACAAAGCGCAAGGAGAGGAGGGGAGGAATGCAAACTGTCTGTAAAACAAAGCAATCTGGAAGAATGCAGGTGTTGAGTCTTAATAACAAAGTGTTTGGGCGACCTTGAAGCTTGGCAAGGTCAGGGATTAAGTGCAGACTCTAATGACAATCCTTACAAGTCCAGTCCATGTGCCATAAAGTAGGCTCCCTGGAGTTCTATATTTCAGGCTCTATGGATGGAATCCGAAAAACATGACAAGGAAGAGTGCTTAAAGGTGAGATATGCCTAAAGTGATCAACTAAATCCACCTAAGATGACTCCTAACACAGCTATGTTGTGAGTCAGATAAATACCTTGGAATGGATTCTATTCTACCCTGAAAGCATTCCTATTTGGCAAGGTTCCACCTCTTCTCTTCACATAATTCTATACAAATACATTTTTCTCATTTCAGTCCAACTGAGAGGAAATTTCTTTGAAAGGAGCACTAACTCAATGAAATTAAACACAAAATTCTCAGATGCAGATAATGGATCTAAGTTCCCTGATGGATAGAAGACTTGACACTTTAAACGATTTAGGGTACTGGGGTTTATAATGTTAAATTTAATTATTAGAAATTTAATAAGATTTTGCTTCTTCCTTAAACTGGCTAAAAGCACAAGAAATTCTTCAGACTTTTAGACCCAAAATTAGGTTATAATTTCAAAATTTTAACAAGCACTGGACATTTAATGATTGTTTAGGTTAGCCTTTATTTCACAGATGAGATGAAGGCACAGAGAGCCTTGTCTACAAGTCAGTTCAGGCGCTGCAATTAGAACGTGCCATCGAACTACTTCCGTATCTCTTCATTTTTGCATTTAGCTCTTCTGAGGCTACAACAGCCAGATTTGGATGAGGTCTGGGCAGGACTCAGACTTGACATTTACCATCTTCTAGGGAAGACTGACAGGGCTTGACTTCACCTTTTCGATAAATGTAAATACAGCCCAGAAATGAATGTAATGTAAATGAGCAGCAACCTCTGGTTTTATAACCAACACCACCCTCTAGTGAGATTTTGAGAATTACATCCAAAAGAGGATATGCCTCCTTTGACATGCACAAGACTAGAAGGGATGCTAAGCCAGTCTCCTTTACAGCCCATCTATTTTAGTAACAACTAGAGAAAGGAAGTAAAAGGATGAACAGATTTTGAAAATGTCATACTAGTCCTTCACTTTTTTCAAGTCAAGGAATTCCCGCCTATGTAAATATAACCTACTTGTGGTACTTTTTAATATTCAGATATTACTGCATTTGACTTTTGTGCAGTTGTTGACAGTACCACCTTACTCTTTATTACATCAATAAACTTTTCATTTGTGAATTGTCATTTAAGAACTGTAAAACTACAGCTATATTACTCATTATTTTGTTCTGTGATACAAATAGGATTTGCCAGTATTTCCTGGCCTAAAGAGTTTTATATCAATATGGTATACTTCAAAAAGTATTAAAATTAGTATCACCAAACACTTGAGTCATGAATTTCAAAATAGGAGAAACCTGAAAGTACAACATACAGTTTGTAAAATGTTTTGTTTCACCTGAATAAGTCCAATTGCACCTTACCTCTTCCCTGCCTGAGCACGTGTCCTAGTCCCCTTTCTGTAAAGACAACCACACATACTACTGAAGACTGAGAAGAGCATCTATGCCAACAGCTTGTCAAAAATAACCCTGCCTTGAGAAAATAATTGAATTGTGTCTTCTACCACAAAGTCTGAAGGCTTCTCATGCCTGCAATTTCAATTTTAAGTTTAGGGCTGGAGAGATGGCTCACCAATTAAGGTGTTTGCTTGAAAAGCCAAAGGACCCAAGTAGCCAGATATACAATGTGGCACATGGGTCCGGAGTTTGTTTCCAGGGCTGGAGGCCTCTCTCTCCATCTGCTTCTTTCTCCCTCTCTCAAAGAATGAATAAAACATTTTTTTTAAAAAAAATAATGTAAAAATCCTTATGCATACCTGATCACCTACCCAGGGAAATCTCTTACTTGGCACGACTTTGAAGGCTGAGAGACGGAATCTGTTCCACTAAGCCAGTTGTTAAGACTCCACTCCTACCCCTACATAGCGTCCCCTCTCCAAACTATTTTCACTCACAACCCATGCCTCCTTTTCTCTTCTTTGAATCATACTGGCAATCACTGAATTGGAAGACTGGAAGATCAGATTATGCTGGGGTGGGGGAGGTGGCAAAGGGATGGAAGAATAAATAGACAACTCACGTTGCACCATTTCAGAAAAATGTCTGACCACAAATCTCACATTTTGACTGTGACTCCTCCTCCCCCTCCCCTGCATAACTCACACCACTCATACCATTCTGCTCTTTTGTTCTTGCACTATTTTATCATTTCCTCAGTAGACTATGATTAATAACATTCACTAGTGATCACAGGAAACATTTTGTAAACTCTGTTATGTAACAGATATTCATACTACAAAAGGAGATGTTCACTGATCATCTCTGAGAAAGGTTATATATCCTCTTCCCACAGACAGTAGACTCAGCCATGTGACCTTGCTTTCACTAATAAAAGCTGTGTAGAAGTTCTATGCAAAACTTATTTTCATTTATTTATTTATGTTTGGTGTTTTTTTTTTTTTTTCATTTTTCAAGGTAGAGTCTCACTGTAGCTCAAACTCACCTTCAACTCATTCTGTTAGTTGAGGGTGGCCTCCAACTCACAGTGATCTTCCTACCTCAGCCTCCTGAGTGCTGGAATTAAAAGCATGGGCCACCTTCCAAAGCTTTTATATTTAAAAAATATTTTTATACGTCTGTGTGAGTGAGTGAGAGACAGAGAAGGAGACAGGAAGAGAGAGAGAGAGAGAGAAACAGACACAGAGGGAATGGATACCAGGACCTTGTGCCACTGCAAATGAACTCCAGACACTAGGTGCCACTTTGTGCATCTAGCTTACCTGGGTACTGGGGAATCGAACCTGGGTCATCAGGCTTTGCAAGAAAGCACGTTTAACCATTTAATTATTTCTTTTTTACTTTTATTATATATGGACATATTTTGAATGGTTTCAGCTGGGGCTGTGATGGAGTGCACTGGGTCGTTTATCTCCTCAAGTCCAAGTCCCATTGAAAACCAGAAGCAGATTTTCCAACGGAGAATGAAGTCAGCACTGTTTAAATGGGTAACCATTATTAGTTTAGAGAGAATTAAAGGGGTCTAGGCCCTCTTATCATCTAAAGTTAGGGGGAGCTTAGCAGTAGAAAGCAGAATCATTACCTGGATATGATTCTGACTTGTTTCCCAGTTCCAGATATGGATTCCTTTCCACTGAACAGATCTATTAGCCAATCCAGGATCACTTGGTTACCCACCATTGTTGTCTGCCACTAATGCACTTAAGTGAGCATCATGTCAGGTTGTTTGCTTCTGAGTCAGTTAGAGTTTTAGTTTCTTGGACAGATGTTGGCCACTTTCTCCAAGAAGCTCATTTAGCACCTTCCAGCACTAGATGGGTTAATTGTCTGGGGACTGGTTCTCCTCCAGATTCCAACCAGGTCTCTACATGATCTACACCAATAGAGTTTTGTGTCTTCAGCAGTAGGATCTTACCATTAACCTCTGGTGGGTAATCAAATGCTCTAACAGAAGTCTGTCTTGTTTGTTTTAGGTGATCTAGAAGGTCTCTGATCAACAGCTCATTGTGGTTGTACACCACATCCTGATACAGAGAATTACAGGCCAGCAGCAAGGTAAAAGAAAACAATAAAACAGGGAAGAAAGAAAAACAGGAGAAATGTGACATTAGGTTTTGTCTCGCCCTCTCCAGGACCCTTCAATACAGGTGCTATTCCTAAAATCCTATTGAGGGTTCCACCTTTTAGTGTGCCTTCCAGGATATAGGATTCTATGGTACCAGTTCAATTTGAGTTCAATTTTGTGTTCCCCCTCCACCAACCTTTCCCTTTCCCCAAGCCCTACCCTCCCTATTGTCCAGGATTCAACATGTTATTCAGATATGTCACCAACTTGGGATAATCCAGGATAGGAACTGCAGATGAGTGAAACCATGCAATGTTTGTCTTTCTGTGATTGTGTGTTCACTTAGAATGATCTGTTCCATGTCTGACCATTTTTCTACAAATTTCAATGTGCCAGTTTTGCTTTCTGCTGAGTAGAATTGCATAGTGTATATATTCCACATCTTGGTTATCCATTCATCCAATTATGGGCACCTGGGTTGATTTCAATTTATAGCTATTATTAATTCAGCAGCTTGTAAACATTGCTGTGCAAATATCTCTGAACTGTGATGTAGAGGTTTTATAGTAAATACCCAGTAAGGGAATAACAAGATCTGTTTGTAACTCTATTTTCATCCTTTTCAGGAGTCTCCATATTGATTTCCATGGTGATTACACCAGTTTACATTCCCACCAACAATGAATGAGTGTTCCAATGCCTCTACAGCCTTGCCAACATTGTTTTTTCATTTGATGTTTTTAATGGTTGCTATCCTTACTGGGGTAAGGTGGAATCTCATAGTTGTTTTAATTTACATTTCCCTAATGGTTAAAGACGTTGAACATTTTCTTAAGTGTGTGTTAGCCACTTTTAATTCTTTCTTTTGAGATTATTTTTCTCTATCTGTATTTTTGAAGTTCAAATATAATGTGTCCAGGTTTGGGTTTAAAAATATTGTTTCTTATTTTTCAGTACTTACAGTTTGGCATTCTTTATGTTTCTGGAACTACAGTTTAGTGACATTAATTGAAGACATTTCTTAAGTCATCATTGCTTCAAACATTGCTCCTATTCTTTTTTCT
The DNA here is from genome assembly GCA_036346955.1 of Dipus sagitta. NCBI lineage: Eukaryota > Metazoa > Chordata > Mammalia > Rodentia > Dipodidae > Dipus > Dipus sagitta. The sequence continues at coordinate 7,355,459 of CM070791.1, read as the reverse complement.
TTTTCTTCCACTTCTGGGATTCCCATTACCTGTAACTCACACATTATATAGTTGCACAGGCATTCTTCAATTAATCCATTGTTTTCCATTCTTTACTATTTTTCCTTAAAATTTCCATGCATGCACTTGCTTGTTGTCTGTGTTTTCCACTAAACCTTTTCAACCCTGTTTTGCATTTTGTTATCTTATAATTTCAACATTCCTGCCGTGTGTGATTTTTTTTGCTGATGCTTATCCAGTTCCTTCCATTTTCTGCCTAACAGGCCTTGTAAATTTTAGTGGATGGTTGTACAGGATATACTTGAGAAAAGAACCTGTGGCAAAAGTATTTAGACTGTCTTGGGAGGGTTTATGGGGAGGGACAGTGCTTTGTAACTTAATGCTAGGTCACAGTGTTTTTGGGTGCCCAAGATGGTGAACTTCCCCAGTGGGACAGGATGGCTGCAGTGCTGAGTGGGGCAACATCCTTCCTCTGGGGAGGTCAGGTTTTGTGGCCATAGGATTTTGAGAATAGAAGCTCAGACAGTACATCCACCCTCTCACCCATCACCACAAGCAAGAGGAAAGATTCTCCAATGGCCATGGTGAGGCCATGGTAGAGCTCCTGTATGAAAACTTACAAAGCACCCTGGCCCTGCATATGGACAGTATGACTGGACCCCTCTGCAGTTGTCAGCTCACACTACTTCACACTCATTCTCCAATAATGTGTCAGTACTGCTGCTGTTTTCTGTCCTGGCATAGGTTCACTTTTAAGGAGGCATCTGCTGGGGGCCTTTGCTTAGGCCAGCTGTGCTTTCATAGCCTGCTGGCCTCAACTGATGGACAGATGTTATCCTTTGATCTCACTTCATTGACAGATCGTAAAAAATGTGGTAGTTTTGTACTTTGCTTAATTTTAAACTTTTTGCTGGGATGGGGTGCTGGGCACTGCACTCCTAACATGCCAGGCTATTTTTCAAGGTTTTCATTTTGTCTTACAGGACATGTTCAGCACAGCAGAGGGCAGAAGGATCTTCTAAATCAAGGCTGAAGGTCAGATGTAAGAAAAAATTAAGCACTCAAATGGATCTCCCTTTCTCTTTTTATTTAAAGGAACCATTTAAAATAGTACTAAAACTCAAGTTTTCTGAAGAATACTTTCTTCCTACTTCTCCCTGAGCTAGAGTTAGACCCTACCTTGAAAAATGAAAAAATAAATAAATAAAAAATAAAAAAGAAGATGAAAAAGAAAAAACAAAACAAAATATTTGTTGTAGCATTGAAGTAAAGGGACTAAAGGACTTTATACCATCTGATGTTTGAAAATGGGCAATTCAAAAAGAGCCTGCTTATACCCCACAGTTCTGGAATATTCTGATGTTAGTGAGGGAAATGCTGGTTCTTATGAATATATAGTTACTTAAGAACATCAGTCAACTTTTCTCTCAGACATGTGGATGAGATTTAATCACAATGAAGAAAAAAAATACCTGCCTGACACTCACTGAGGTAGGATGATCACCATGTATTCAAGACCAGCCTGGGCTACAGAGGAAGTTCCAAGCAAGGCTGAGCTACAGTGAGACCATGCTTTCAAAAAACAAACAACAAAAAAAAAATACCTCCAAGAAAACTCTCCTCTGCAAACAAGTGGGAATTAAGCAGCTATTTTCCACAGAAACATAAGATATTAGTAGATGTTTCTTATCCCATTATGATTGTCCTACAAATTCATCAACTGAAGGTGAGTAAAATTTCAGTCAGGTTTGTCTTTAAGTAGAACAAATATATTTATTATATCCCACCAGCCAATGTAATATGTATATATTTAAATACTTTATTTATTTGCAAACAGAAAGAGATGGGGAGGGGAGGGGAGGAATGAGCATGCCACAATCTCCTGCCACTTAAAATGAACTCCAGATGCACATGCCACTGTGTGCTTCTGGTTTTATGGGGGCACTGGAGAACTGAGCCAAAGCTATCAAGCTTTACAAGCAAGCACCTTTAACTGCTGAGCTCTCTTTTCAGCACATTTAAGATTTTTATGTTCATACTTCAACTTGCTTTTTTTTTTTAACTTCATCTTGGTTGCTTTATTTTGCCTTTTCAAAGTTCACAAAAGCTTTACAATATCTGCTTCCCCCATGTTGATCACCAAGGCTTTATGGTAAGACAATAAAAATTTTATCACATCAATTAGGTATATTCAAAAACAATGGATAATTTACAAATCACTTTAATTAAAACATTTTGCAAAATAAATATTCTAGTACACATCTGAATTTATTGATCCTAAAATTGGACTTTAAAAAACAAAAGCAAAACAAACATATTTAACACTGTCATGTGTAGGAGAAGAGGACTGTTGGCAAGCTAGAAAGAGCTTTGCATGTGGATGGTAATGTGAGCAAAAGGAAGAGGAAGAAACTATGCGTTGAACTGATATTTAAATGTATCTATTATATTTCCTTCCTCAAGAATTTCTAACAAGTGAACAACTTGGCAACCTGGTAGTTTCTCAAAATTTATATTTAAACTGGTAACACCTTGATTAGAGGAACTAAATCCAGGGACTAGAATATTTAAGAAAAGAAAAACCCTGGGAAGAAAAAATAATGGCAGTATCTTTTTAAGTCTCTCTAAAAATGAGTAGCAAGTAAGTCACTGTTTATATTTAGAAAGAATATCATGTTTTAGAAAAGTTAGATATGTATAACTTATCAAAGGCAAAAATAAAAATTCCAAGTGGTCTCATTTAGGAAAATTAAAAAAATAAATCTTGTCTTCAATTAGTTTTTAATTTGTGAAGTAGCTTAATACATGTTTCAAACATCCATTACAAATCCATTAGAATTGTTTATACTTCTATTTCTACTTTTAATATAATCTGTATGTACTTTGGGGTAGCTCTTTTGATAGTATCAATAGAAGCCACAAAGTAATGGCAGATGGCTGGACATGATGGCTCATACCTACAACTCTAGTACTCAGGCACGAGAATCATAAATTCAAAGTCAATGTGGAAACTTACATGGAAAGTTTGAGGTGAGCCTGAGCTACATAGTAAGACTCTATCTCAATTTTTTTTTAAATGATGGAATTGAAGTGAGAATAGAGTGAAAATGGATAAAGGACGGGAAGATAATGAAACTGGGTAGTTAATAAAAAGCATGATTTTTAAGGTTTCCTCACTATGTCACAAATTATGTATTTTCACTCAATGTCACTGTGCTGCTGGAAGAGACCAGGGGATGAGAGGACTCCCCACTGGTTGCTGGGGATTCCTAAGTAACTTGCTCACTCTTGAGGTAAGGGGTAGCAATGCCTGCCTCACTGCCTTCTCTGCTTTCTTTCTTTCTTTCTTTCTTTCTTTCTTTCTTTCTTTCTTTCTTTCAGGAATACTTCTGAAGAGCTGAGAACCTCTTAAGATCCACAGAACAAGAAACTGAGATCACAGAGATTAATAGAATAATCTATGAGCATGTTAGTTTTAATACAGAGTATGGGCCTATTAAAAATTCTTACATATTCTAATGTTTTCCTCTAATGATCAGAAGGGTTTCTGAGAAATCTTAACCTTAAAACCCTCTTCCATCTTCTAAATCATATCTACATTGTTGTTTAAAACTGCACATCAGACAGCATGGTCCAAAGTTTCACGAGTATTTTAGTGGAACAGATGCATTCAGTTCATGTACTTGGAAAAGAGTATTTTATTCTCAGAGTTCTTTTGTAGAGATTTCAAGTGCTGTTTTATCACTGACTGAGAATTCTTCTCAAAGCAAATATTCTCTAAGATACCAAAGTACTAATTCATTAGGATAGTAAACCTTGACATCGTGAAGAGTTACATTAAGAAAAGCAAGCCTAAGTCTACATAATTACAACTCAAACTGCTAACATTCTCACATAGGATCAGTCACTATGAAATGCAAACAGACTACTAATGTTGAAGTGGGATGATTTCTAACTATACATGACACTTGTGACCAAATGACCATATTGTGGAAGACTAAAGAACATGTGTTAAGTACAGAAAGCTGCTCCCACAACTGCTTTTTCAAGCTTTAAATGACCATCGTGTTTTAGAGGGTGGGGCATGAATATAGATTAGCAGACTGTCCATGTAGAAAACATTTTTCATTCAGACATTTTAAACAGACTATTTTAGATGTTTATTTGATATGAGAAATGGCCAGTTATAATAAAATATTTTTCTTCATCACAAAATATTAAGGATTCACACAATCCGAGGAAGGATCTATAAACTTCTTTTTGGCATCAACACTAATTCTCCTAAAAAGGCTCTCCAAAATCTTGAGTAGAACTATCACATTCTGCAATGAAATGTTTGAGTTCTTCCACACACCTCTCACCTATTTCATGTAAATTCGGCCTCAGTGCAGCTGTATGGATTTTTCTAATGAAGGATCTTTTTCAATCAGTGTCTTCACCACCATCCCGAAAGTCTCACAATCTTGTCGATAAACCTGTTCAATCTCTTTAGTTTTTGATGATATTGCTTTAGAGTGACTGGTCAACTGGCTGTCTTCAAACAACTCTGTGCCATCCACTGTGTTCACCTGTGGTTCTCCTCTCTGATCAATAAACAAGGGTGCTGTGGAATCCGTCTCAAACTCAGAAATTTCAGGCAAATTATTTTCATCTGACTTTTCTAGTTTTTCAGCAGCCCATTTGCTTGCAGCCTCACTAAGTTCCTTCTCAGTTAGCCTGATTGATTTATCTAACACTTTTGATGAAGAAACTGCTGAAGAACTTGAGGGTGAAGTGTCTCTTGATGTTTTCAAAGACTGGATGGGTCTCTCTTTACTTCTATGCTGAGATTGATGGAAAGTGTATGCTTTGCTTCTTTCTGGAGAATAGCTTCTACTGCTGACACTGGAGCCAGATCTGCTGTACGGGGAATCCTTCTGGCCTACAGGCGAGTCTCTGTAGGCTTATGGAAGGATCATCTCTGGTCCATCTATAGCCAGCTTCATCTCCTCTGTGAGGTGGACCACTTCTTCGATCATGAGAAAAACTGCGGCCTGCATCATATTCTCGGTAATCAACATGACTGTAATATCTACTGTAGCTTCCTTCATCAGGTCTGTCTAGAAGAGGTGGTCTCTTTTCTAGCAGAGGTCATCTCTTTTCTAGCAGTGGTGGTTTCTTTTCTAGCAGAGGTGATTTCTTTGGCACAATATTAACTACTCGATGGTAGCCATCACTGGGGTGATTCCGAGGAAGTCCCTGCTCTCTTGTAAGTCGTTCATAGTCATAACGCCCCTCAGACCACATTTCATCTCTTCTGTAAACCATGACTCTCAGTCGCCAGGAAAACCCCTCAATTCACTTTTATCAAAAAAAAACCTTTTATTATCAAGGAATTGTTATTAGTGTTGTATATTTTGACTCATTCAAATTCTTTTTCTGCAAAAAATATTTTATTATATTAGGAAAAATAAAAATAGAAAGGGTTAACAAGTTTAAGCCAAGCCTTACAAACTTGTCATTTTAGGCACATACACAACTATAAGATAATTATTTGAAATGTTTAAAGATTTATGTGAAAGTGTTCTGTATACCCACAGTATTTTTATTTTTATTCATTTATTTATTTGCAAGGAGAGAGAGAGAGACAGAGACAGAGAGAGAGAGACAGAGAGAAGAGACAGAGAATTAGCATACCAGGGCCTTCAGCCAGTATAATCAAACTCCAGATGCATGTGCCACCCTGTGCATCTGGCTTTATGTGGGTACTGGGGAATTGAACACGAGGTTATTGGGCTTTGCAAACAAATGCATTAACTGCTGAGCTAACTTTCCAGCCCCCTATCCACAGTATTTTTAAAACCCCAAGTAATACTTAGATTATCTAAAGACATTGAGAAAAAACATGGAATATTTAAACATAAAATTTATTTGGGCTTTTTTTAGGGGGTCTTGTTCTGGCCTAGGATGACCCAGAATTAACTATGTAGTCTCAGGATGGCTTTGAACCCATGGTGGTATACCTACCTCTGTCTCCCAAGTGCTGGGATTAAAGGCATGCACCACCTCACTTGGCTGAGGAAGTTTTATTATTTTTCTTTCTTTTTCATTTTTCTTTTTTATTTTATTTTTTTTTACAGTCAGTTTGGTAGGATTATTAGGCTCATCCGTGACCTACCCCCTCCCCTTGGCCCCTCCTTGTGGAGGCATACAGGTCGTGCATTGTGGAGTTAGCCCACAGTTCTGGGTAAGCGAAATGTCTCTGCATATCATGACCCAACATGTGGCTCTGACATTCTTTCTGCCCCCTCTTCCGCAAAATTTCCCTGAGCCATGTTGGGTCTGCTTCAGTGATGAGGTGTTGGGGGCCTCTGAGGCTCTGGCTCTCTGATTTGGTAGGAGTTGATTTTTCTGTGTGCCGATCTCCTTCCCCCTTGTGCTGGTATCCAGATCATCAGGAAAACAGCGCCCTTGCTTGTTTCTCCAACTTTTTTAGTTTCAGCCGGGGCCCTTTTGGGGTATGATGGGGTAGCTCTCCCCTTAGGATCTACATCTATCTGAAAAAGAGAAGCAGATTCTCCAACGGAGAGTAAGTTAGCATCAGGACAAATGAGATAACCCCCTTTTTTATAGAGAATTTAATAGGTGTAGGCCCTCTGGTAGCCCACAATTGATGGTAGCCTGATATTGGAGGGTGGGTTTATGTTTGCACATGGTACTGACTTGTTTCCCACCTCCAGCTACGGTTCCCATACCAGTGAGGGGATCAGTTAGCCGAATTGAGAGCAGTTGGTTCCACACCATGGCTGTGTGCCACCACTGCACTTGTGTGGGCATCACAACAAGTTATTTGCTGCAAAGTAGGTTAGACCATGCATTGCTTCGACAGATATTGGTCATTTTCCACCAGTCACCCATGTAGCACCTTCTGGCACTAGACGCGCTGACTACCTGGGGACTGACTCTCTTCCAACTTCCAGCCATGCCATTCTAATTTTTATGCAAATCAAATAAGGTGTCTTCAGCAGTAGGGTCTTATCACTAGCCTTTGGTGGGTCATCAAGTACTCTGACAGAAATCTGTCTGAGTTTTAGGAAAACTTGTAGGTCTCTCTGATCAAAAGCTCATTGGGGATGATAGCCCCATGCTGGTTCTGGGAGTTACAGGTCAGTGCCCACTAAGAAAATGAGGAAAAAGATAACTAACATACAAGAGTTAGAGATAAGAGAGAGAGAGAGGGAGAGGGGAAGTGAGGGAGGGAAGATGTAGAAGATTAAGGTTACTCTTGACCTTACCCTCTCTGGTGTCTTGTGGTTCAGGTGTTCTCTGTAAGGGCCTGGTGAAGGATCAGCCATTGGTCTGTCTTTTAGTAAGTAGAAAATTATGGAACCATTATAAGTGAAATTGGGAGAATCATCAGGACTTATTTCAAAAGCCTCTACTCCACAAAACTGGATAATGTGGAGGAGATGGATAAATTCTTGGACGCATACCATCTACCAAAGCTAAACACAGAGCAGATTAATCACCTCAATCAACCCATCACACTCATGGAGATTGAAAAAGTAATAAAAAACCTCCCAAAAAAGAAGAGCCCAGGACCAGATGGCTTCTCAGCTGAATTCTATCAAACCTTCATGGAAGAACTCAAACCAATCTTCCTCAAACTGTGCCACACAATTGATGAACAGGGAAAGCTACCCAACTCCTTTTATGAAGCTAGCATCACCCTAATTCCAAAACCAGGCAGAGATTCCACAAGAAAAGAAAACTACCGGCCTATTTCCCTGATGAATTTAGATGCAAAGATCCTAAACAAAATCCTTGCAAACCGAATCCAACAACACATCAAAAGCATTATCCACCTTGACCAAGTGGGATTCATTCCAGGAACACAGGGGTGGTTCAACATACGGAAATCTGTCAATGTAATACACCACATAAACAAGGTTAAACATAAAAACCACATGATCATTTCGATAGATGCAGAAAAGGCCTTTGACAAGATTCAACACCACTTCATGTTCAAAACATTGGAGAGAGTTGGCATGGTTGGTTCATATCTTAACCTAACAAAGGCAATATACGAAGCTCCGAAGGCCCAAATAATACTTAATGGAGAGAGACTGGAGGAATTCCCACTAAGATCAGGAACAAGACAGGGTTGTCCACTCTCACCTTTGCTTTTCAATATAGTTCTGGAAGTCCTAGCTCAAGCAATAAGACAGGAGAAGGAAATAAAAGGGATACAATTTGGAAAGGAGGAAGTTAAGTTAGCTTTATTCGCAGATGACATGATTATATATGTAAGAGACCCGAGAGACTCCATCCCAAAACTCCTGAAGGTGATTAACTCCTATAGCAAAGTAGCAGGATACAAAATCAATGCACAAAAATCAGTAGCCTTCCTTTATGCAAAGGACAAAATACAGAAAAAGAAATAAGGGACATAGTCCCATTTTCAATTGCGACAAAAAAAATAAAATACCTTGGAATAACGTTAACCAAGGAAGTGAAAGATCTATACAATGAAAACATAAAAACACTCAAAAAAGAAATTGAGGCGGACTTGAGAAAATGGAAAGACCTCCCATGTTCCTGGATAGGCAGAATTAACATTGTGAAGATGACAATCCTACCAAAGGCAATTTACAGATTTAATGCAATACCAATTAAAATCCCCACAGTGTTCTTCACAGAGATAGAAAAAATGATCTCAAATTTCATATGGAAAGGCAGAAGGCCTCGCATTTCCAAACATATCCTCAGCAAAAGAAATACCTCTGGAGGCATCACCATACCTGATCTAAAGCTATATTACAAAGCCATAGTAATAAAAACAGCATGGTACTGGCATAAAAACAGGACTATAGATCAATGGAATAGACTTGAGGACCCGGACTTTGGGTCAAGCAACTATAGCTACTTGATATTTGATAAAGGCCCAAACAATATACGCTGGAAAAAAGACAGCATCTTCAACAAATGGTGCTGGACAAACTGGATAACCATATGCAGGAAACTAAAACTTGACCCACACATTTCACCATGCACTACACTCAAGTCCAAATGGATCAAAGATCTCAATATAAGACCAGAAACTCGAATACTACTGGAAGAAAATTTAGGAAGTACATTCCATGATATAGGAATGGAAAAAGACTTCCTGAACAAAACCCCAGTAGCTCATGAACTTAAACCATCACTCAACCAATGGGACCACATGAAGCTGAGGAGTTTCTTTACAGACAAGCATACAATTAGCAAAGCCAATAGATTACCCACAGAATGGGAGAAAATATTTGTGGGTTATCCAACTGATAGAGGACTCATCTCGAGAATCTACAAAGAACTCAAAAATCTAAACAGTAAGAAGTCAAACACCCCACTCACAAGATGGAGCAAAGAGCTGAACAGGCAGTTCACAGAGGAAGAAATAGAAATGGCAAACATACACTTAAGAAAATGTTCATCATCCCTAATCATCAGAGAAATGCAAATTAAAACAACTATGAGATTCCACCTTACCCCAATAAGGATAGCAAGCATCAAAAAATCAAATAAAAATAAATGCTGGCGAGGATGTGGAGAAGTAGGAACACTCATCCACTGTTGGTGGGAATGTAGGATGGTACAACCACTTTGGAAAGCAATATGGAGACTTCTGAAAAAGCTGAGTATAGAGATACCAACAGACCCAGTTATTCCCTTACTGGGCATCTACCCTAAAACCTTCAAACCCCAGACTAAAGAGATTTGCTCAACCATGTTTATAGTGGCTCAATTTGTAATAGCTAAGAGCTGGAATCAACCCAGATGTCCATCACTAGAAGAATGGATAACTAAGATGTGGTATATCTACACAATGGAATTCTATACAGCAGTAAGAAAAAATGACACAATGAAATTTGAGGAAAAATGGTTGAACCTGGAACAGATCATTCTCAGTGAACTTACCCAATCACAGAAAAAAAAATCGCCACATAGTCTCACTCATCTACAGCACCTAAACTGAATCTACCGAAGATACCTTACATACCCAGCAAGCATCTCCTAGATTAGACACTAGGATGGAAGGGGAGGGAGGGGAGGGCATCAAAGGGGTGGGAAACACAAATCTAGACCCAAATGGCAATGGTACCATAATCTTCTACTTACTAAAAGATAGACCAAATGGCTGATCCTTCACCAGGCCCTTACAGGGAACACCTGAACCACAAGACACTGGAGAGGGTAAGATTAAGACTAACCTTAGTCTCCTACATCTTCCCTCCCTCACTTCCCCTCTCCCTGTCTCTCTCTCTCTTACCTCTAACTCTTGTATATTAGTTATCTTTTTCCTCATTTTCTTAGTGGGCACTGACCTGTAACTCCCAGAACCAGCATGGGGCTATCATCCACAATGAGCTTTTGATCAGAGAGACCTACAAGGTTTCCTAAAAGAAAGACAGATTTCTGTCAGAGTACTTGATGACCCACCAAAGGTTAGTGGTAAGACCCTACTGCTGAAGATACCTTATGTGATTGACATGCAAATTAGAATGGCATGGCTGGAAGTTGGATGAGAGTCAGTCCCCAGACAGTCAGCGCATCTAGTGCCAGAAGGTGCTACATGGGCGACTGGGGGAAATTGACCAATATCTATCGAAGCAACGCATGGTCTAACCTACTTAGCAGCAAATAACTTGTTGTGATGCCCACACAAGTGCAGTGGTGGCACACAGCCATGGTGGGGAACCAACTGCTCTCAATTTGGCTAACTGATCCCCTCACTGGTATGGGACCCATAGCTGGAGCTGGGAAACAAGTCAGAACCATATCCAAACATAAGCCCACTCTCCAGTATCAACCTACTATCAATTGTGGGCTACAAGAGGGCCTACACATATTAAATTCTCTATAAAAAAAAAAGTAAGGGTTATCTCATTTGTCCTGGTGCTAACTTACTCTCCGTTGGAGAATCTGCTTCTCTTTTTCAGATAGATGTAGACCCTAAGGAGAGAGCCACCCCATCATACCTCAAAAGGGCTCCGGCTGAAACTAAGAAAACTTCGAGAAACAAGCAAGGGGGCTGTTTTTCCTGATGAACGAGACACCAGCACAAGGGGGAAGGAGATCAGCATAGAGAAAAATCAACTCCTACCAAATCAGAGAGCCAGGGCCTCAGAGGCCCTCAACACCTCATCACTGAAGCAGACCAAAAATGAACCCAACATGGCTCAGGGAAATTTTGCGGAAGAGGGGGCGGAAAGAATGTCAGAGTCACATGTTGGGTCATGATATGCAGAGACATTTATCTTACCCATAACTGTGGGCTAACTCCACAATGCATGACCCGTATACCTCAACAAGGAGGGGCCAAGGGGAGGGGGTAGGTCACGGATGAGCCTAATAATGGTACCAAACTGACTGTATTTGCTGAATGCAGAACTGACTAATAAAAAATAAATAAATAAATAAATAAATAAATAAATAAACCCAGGTTCAATTCCCCAGTATCCACATAAAGCCAGATGCACAAGGTGGTGCATGTGTCTGGAGTTCGTTTGCAATGGCTAGAGGCTTTGGCATGCCCATTCTCTCTCTCTCCTCTAACTAAAAGAAAAGAAAATAATAATAAAAGTCAAGATGATTAGTGGAGGAAAGGTCAGTCACAAATATGGAGTAAGACAACATGCTGAATTTGTACTGTTTATATATAATTGAATAAATAATATTAGCTATGAAAAAAAAAAGAAAAAGAAAATTATGGAACCATTGCCACTTGGATCTAGATTTGTGTTTCCAACCCCTTTGATGCCCTCCCCTCAGTCCCCTTCCATCCTAGTGTCTAGTCTAGGAGATGCTTGCTGGGTATGTAAGGTATCTTGGGTAGATTCAGTTTAGGTGCTGTAGATGAGTGACACTATGTGGAGATTTTTTTTCTGTGATTGGGTAAGTTCACTGAGAATGATCTGTTCCAGGTTCAACCATTTTTCCTCAAATTTCATTGTGTCATTTTTTCTTACTGCTGCATAGAATTCCATTGTGTAGATATACAACATATTAGTTATGCATTCTTCTAGTGATGGACATCTGGGTTGATACCAGCACTTAGCTATTACAAATTGAGCAGCTATAAACGTGGTTGAGCAAATCTCTTTAGTCTGTGGTTTGAAGGTTTTAGGGTAGATGCCGAGTAAGGGAATAAGTGGGTCTGTTGGTATCTCTGAACTCAGCTTTTTCAGAAGTCTCCATATGGCTTTCCAGAGTAGTTGTACCATCCTACATTCCCACCAACAGTGGATGAGTGTTCCTACTTCTCCACATCCTTGCCAGCATTTATTTTTATTTGATTTTTTGATGTTTTCTATCCTTATTGGGCGAAGGTGGAATCTCATAGTTGTTTTAATTTGTATTTCCCTGATGATTAGGGTTGATGAACATTTTCTTAAATGTATGTTTGCCATTTCTATTTCTTCTTCTGTAAACTGCATGTTCAGCTCTTTGTCCCATTTTGTGAGTGGGGTGTTTGGCTTCTTACTGTTCAGATTTTTGAGTTCTCTGTAGGTTCCAGAGATTAGGCCTATATCAGTTGGATAACCCGCAAATATTATCTCCCATTCTGTGGGTGATATATTGGCTTTGCTTATTGTTTGCTTGCCTGTAAAGAAACTCTTCAGCTTCATGTGGTCCCATTGGTTGAGTGACAGTTTAAGTTCATGAGCTACTGGGGTTTTGTTCAGGAAGTCCTTTTCCATTCCTATATCATGGAAAGTACTTCCTAAATTTTATTCCAGTAATATACGAGTTTCTTGTCTTATATTGAGATCTTTGATCCATTTGGACTTGAGTGTAGTGCATGGTGAAATGTGTGGATCAAGTTTCAGTTTCCTGCATATAGTTATCCAGTTTGTCCAGCACCATTTGTGGAAGATGCTGTCTTTTTTCCAGCCTATATTGTTTGGGCCTTTATGGAATATGAAGTAGCTATAATTGCTTGACCCAAAGTCCGGGTCCTCAAGTCTATTCCATTGATCTATACTCCTGTTTTTATGCCAGTACCATGCTGTTTTTATTACTATGGCTTTGTAATATAGCTTTAGATCAGGTGTGGTGATGCCTCCAGAGGTATTTCTTTTGCTGAGGACATGTTGGAAATGTGAGGCCTTCTGCCTTTCCATATGAAATTTGAGATCATTTTTTCTATCTCTGTGAAGAACACTGTAGGGATTTTAATTGGAATTGCATTAAATCTGTATATTGCCTTTGGTAGGATTGTCATCTTCACAATGTTAATTCTGCCTATCCAGGAACATGGGAGGTCTTTCCATTTTCTCAAGTCCGCCTCAATTTCTTTTTTGAGTGTTTTTATGTTTTTGTTGTATAGATCTTTCACTTCCTTGGTTAACATTGTTCCTAGGTATTTTATTTTTTTGTTGCTCTTGAATATGGGACTATGTCCCTCATTTCTTTCTCTGTATCTTTGTCATTTGCATAAAGGAAGGCTATTGATTTTTGTGCATTGATTTTGTATCCTGCTACTTTGCTATAGGAGTTAATCACCTTCAGGAGTTTTGGGATGGAGTCTCTCGGGTCTCTTACATATCATTACATAATCATGTCATCAGCAAATAAAGCTAACTTAGCTTCTCCTTTCCAAATTTTATCCCTTTTATTTCCTTCTCCTGTCTTATTGCTTGAGCTAGGATTTCCAGTACTATATTGAAAAGCAAAGGTGAGAGTGGACAACCCTGTCTTGTTCCTGATCTTAATGGGAATTCCTCCAGTCTCTCTCCATTAAATATTATTTGGGCCTTCGGAGCTTCGTATATTGCCTTTATTAGGTTAAGATATGAACAAACCATGCCAATTCTCTCCAATGTTTTGAACATGAAGTGATGTTAAGTCTTGTCAAAGGCCTTTTCTACATCTATCGAAATGATCATGTGGTTTTTATGTTTAACCTTGTTTATGTGGTGTATTACATTGACAGATTTCTGTATGTTCAACCACCCCTGTGTTCCTGGAATGAATCCCACTTGGTCAAGGTGGATAATGCTTGTGATATGTTCTTGGATTTGGTTTGCAAGGATTTTGTTTATGATCTTTGCATCTAAATTCACCAGGGAAACAGGCCGGTAGTTTTCTTTTCTTGTGGCATCTCTGCCATGTTTTGAAATTAGGGTGATGCTACCTTCATAAAATGAGTTGGGTAGCTTTCCCTGTTCACCAATAGTGTGGCACAGTTTGAGGAAGTTTGGTTTGAGTTCTCCCATGAAGGTTTGATAGAATTCAGCTGAGAAGCCCTCTGGTCCTGGACTCGTCTTTTTTGGGAGTTTTTTTTATTACTTTTTCAATCTCTATGAGTGTGATGAGTGGATTGAGATGATTACTCTGCTCTGTGTTTAGCTTTGGTAGGTGGTATGCGTCCAAGAATTTATCCATCTCCTCCACATTATCCAGTTTTGAGGAGTAGAGCTTTTTGAAATAAGTCCTGATGATTCTCCCAATTTTACTTATGTCTGTTGTGATCTGTCCTTTTTCATTTTGAATTTTGTTAATTTGGAGCTTCTCCTTTTTTTGCTTGATCAGATTGGCCAGGGGTTTGTCAATCTTGTTTATTTTTTCAAAGAACCAGCTCTTTGTTTTGTCAATTCTCGTAATTGTTTCCTTCGTTTCCAGTTCATTTATTTCTGCTCTGATTTTAATTATTTCTTTCCTTCTGGAGCTCTTTGGGTTGGATTTTTCTTGTTTTTCCAGTGCCTTTAGGTGGATGGTTAGGTCATTCATTTGGGACATTTCTGTCTTTTTTATGAAGGCATTGAGTGCTATGAATTTTCCCCTGAGGACCGCCTTCATTGTGTCCCATAAGTTTTAGTACGATATGTTCTCATTGTCGTTCAACTGCAGAAATTTTGAAATTTCATTCTTTATGTCATCCACTATCCATTTATTTTTTAAAAGTGTGCTGTTCAGTTTCCAGGTGCTGTTGGGATTCTTGGTGGGTCTTTTGTTGTTGATTTCTAGCAAGATAGCATTGTGATCTGATATCATGCAGGGAATTATGTCAATCTTCCTAAATATGTGGAGGCAGTCTTTGTGACCCAGTATATGGTCTATTTTAGAGAATGTTCCATGGGCTGCTGAGAAGAATGTGTAATCTGTGGATTTGGGATGGAAGGTTCTGTAGATGTCCGTTAGGTCTAAGTGATCTATGGTTTTGTTGAGCTCTCTTACTTCCCTGTTGAGTTTATGTTTGGATGATCTGTCTATTACTGATAATGGTGTATTGAAGTCCCCAGCTATGATGGTGTTTGTGGGTATTTCTGTTTTATTCTCAAGTAGGTTTTGTTTTATGAACTGTGGTGCCCCTCTGCTTGGTGCATACAGATTTATGATTGTAATATCCTCTTGATGGATCATTCCCTTGATAAGTAGGAAGTGGCCTTCCTTGTCTTTTTTGATTATTTTTGGTTTGAAGACTATTTGATCAGATATTAATATAGCTACACCTGCTTGTTTCTTATTGCCATTTGCTTGGAATACTGTTTTCCACCCTTTCACCCTGAGGAGGTGTCTGTGTTTAATGGTGAGGTGGGTTTCTTGAAGGCAACAGATTGAGGGGTCTAATTTTTTGATCCATCCTGTTAGCTTGTGTCTCTTGATGGGTGAATTAAGGCCATCAACATTTGTGGTAATGACTGTGAGTTTTGATTTGATCCCTGCCATATTGTGATGGTAAAGGTGGGTTGGTGTTTTCATGGACGTTGAAGATTTTTGAGCCTACTCTGAGTTTGGTTGTTGTGATCTGCTTCTTGTAGGCAATGGTGCTTGATTATTTTTTTTCTTCTCTGTGGAGAATTTCCTGACATACTCTCTGTAGTTTTGGCTTTGTGTTCATATACTTGTAAAGCTGAGTTTTGTCATGGAATGTTTTCCTTTCACCATCTATCATCAGGGATACTTTTGCTGGGTAGAGTAGTTTTGGTTGGAAGCCATAGGTTCTTAGACTTTGCAGTGTTTCATTCCAGGCCCTTCTTGCTTTCAGGGTTTCCATTGAGAAGTCTGAAGTAATTCTGATGGGGTTACCTTTGAAGGTGGTGTGCTGTTTTCCCTAGCTGTTTTTAGGATTTTCTCTTTGGTGTCAATGTTTAGAGTCTTAATGGTAATATGTCTTGGAGAGTTTCTCCTTTGGTCCTGTCTGTTTGGAGCTCTATTGGCTTCTTGTATCTTGATGGGCCATTCTTTTAAGAGACTGGGGAAGTTTTCTTCAATTATTTTGTTAAATAAGTTCTCCATGCCTTTGGTCTGGATTTCTTCTCCTTCTGGTGTTCCAGTGATCCTGATATTGGGACGTTTAAGCGTATCCCACAATTCCATCTTGTTCTGTTCACAGGAGCTTTTAAACTTACTGAAATTTTTGAACTCTCTAACTGTTTCTTCCATCTTGTCTTCCAGATCAGAGTTTCTTTCCTCCACTTAGCTGACTCTATTCTTGAGAGCTTCTAGTGAGTTTTGGACTTGTTCAATTAAGTTTGCATTTTCTTTTACTTTTCTATGTATAATTTCCATCCCTCTGTCAAGCTCCCTTTTCACATCATTTTCTGATTTTCTTGATGACTCTTGGAGTTCATCCTTGCATTTCTTTATGTCTTCATTTAACATGGCCAGCTGATTTTTAAGGTCTTCTTTTTTTTCACTCTCCCTCAAATCTCTTAACCCTCTTTGAAATCCTTCCAATTTCTTATCTAATCCTTCCAATTTCTTATCTATTAGTTCTAGTTTAGTGATGGCAGCATCCACGTGATTGTCGGCCCTTTGTTGCTTTCCTGCAAGTTCTACCAGTAGGTTGGTCAGGGTTGCATTGCTCATGGCTTCAATTTGGTGATCTGGTCCTATTGGTTCTTCTATGTTTTGGTTAGTTGTATTCATTGTGGGACTGGGTGATCTAACTGGATTTTCTTGCATTTGATTTTTCGTGTTATTTCTTTTGTGCTGTGTTCTGCCCATGACAGTGTATGGGCAGGTAGGTGGGTTTACCAGCCTGGGCTCAAAACCAATGGGAAGCTTATGCAGCCTGGGGCAGTTGCCAAGCAGCCTGGGCTTTGACTGTCACTTGCCAAAGCCACCTATCTGCTGCCTGGCAGTGGTTCCAAAGTTGCCTGAGTTCTCAGGTGGTAATGTGCCAAAGCTGCCTGCGTTTGAGCTAGGAGTGGCACTGAGGCACCAAGCACTGAAGCAGCCCAAACTCTGGCTGGGAATGCTGGGAACCAGAAGCAGTCTGCGCTCCCCTGCCACAGGACAATGGTGGACGGCCGCCGCGGCAGGCAGGTAGGGGATGGCACCTGAGCTGGCGCAAGCAAGAGACACAGTCCGAGCTTGTGTGGTACCTGCTGTGGGACTGGGCTCGCTCAGTAAGTGGGTGAGTGGACGAGAGTGTGGAGCAGTCTAAGCTTCCGCATGCAGGGAACAATTGGTGCATGGTGGAAGCAGTGGCGGCCGGCACAGCAGCGGGGGCAGTGGAGGTGCTGTGAACACGGTGGTTATTTGGGGTGAGGGGTGCCTACTCGCCGGTGAGGGGTCAGCAATTCCCTCTTCCCCCGCCTCTGTGCCCTCCCAGATTTCTCTCCCCTAAATGCCACTATGTACCCTTAATGTCTTGCCTTTCTTTCCCCGGGATTTGCAGTGCAGCTAGGCGGTCGCCATCTTGGCCGGAAATCTCGTGTGCTTATTATTTTTTTAATATAATATTTTATGGACATATTGCATGTCAGTACCATCATTTGCCTCCTGCCTTCCCCCATTCTGCAGAGGGCCCTCCTCAGTGGGATTTCTGGTGTTCCCCCTAGGTTTGCAGGTTATGAGCATCAATCAGTGGTTGTAAGGGGAGGGCAGTGCCTTTCAATCCGTGGCTCTTAAATACTTGTTGTCCCTCGAGGAAAGTTTTAATTCATGGAAATTAGTAACAAAATACACCAAATAGTAAATTGCATTTTTTTTTTTCATAAAACAGTCTATAACTTTCAGGTTGCTTTTACGAGTGTGCATCTTCATTTATGTCAGGAAGACGTTACTTTTACTCACTATTTTCATGGCCACTTCATCTTCTCTCAAGATTCATGACACAAATCACAACCAAACTGGATGAAGTTTTCTCTCAACTGTACTTTCAACTCCATATGATTTACCTTCAGAGTCTATCACAAGATAAACACTGTAACCTCCTTCCTTAAGAATGTGTGTGTGCTTGCGTGTATGTGGATGTACATGCCAACACTTACCTTGCTAAGTATTTGTGGAATTATTTAAACACAAAGTGTATGTTTTTTTTTTCAATTTTACAGCTTGTAACTTTAATTCTCTCCTTTCAGAGAATATCTTCTTGTTTTAAGACTCAATATATAAATATAGTTTGCACAAGTTATAATTTTCATTAGTTTGTATAAAATGTAGATATTTGTGACTCTAAGTAAAAAAAAAATACTTTATCCTTTACTACATCAAGCTTATAATCACTGACATGACAGTCTCATTCACTATAGAATTCCTCTTTCTACTATATGCAGACATGCTAAAAGCTGGGCCAGCAGTTCTCATAATCATAAAGAAAGGTCCCTCACTTCAATGACTGCTTCATTAACAAAGTACATAAGGGGATGAGGACATGGTTCAGTAATAGAGGTTTAGTATGGTTGAGGCCTTGGGCTTGCTTTCAGTACCTCCAAAAAATTGAGTAATCCAAGTTTCAATGCTCAAGCAAATTAATATAAAATGCAGAAAAGGATTGTGAGAACAGGAGTCAGGACTTCTACAAATTAGAAACAGAATCCACAGGGTTGTGTCTATCTATAGTAGAGACATAAAAAATCTTGCAACTGTTTCTGTAAAGAATTCCAGTTTTCTGTCATCTCAAAATAACCACTTATAATTGAACAGAAGAATCTCTTCATGCCAGCATAATTGTACACTGCCCATGCCCACTATCACATTAGCAATACCCTCATTTCTCATAGACAATGATAATACTGTTGATAGAACTAGGCACTTTCATGAAGTTAAATGCTACCAACTGACCAACAGTTATGCCATAGTAAGTTTGTGTCCCTTGGCTTGGAGCTCAGAGCGTTTATCCAAGAACCAAGTAATGCTTCAAATGTAGGGTCTACTCAAGAAATTCTTGTAATATAAGATGCATAGGACTGGAGGGGTGGCTTAGCACTTAATGCATTTGCCTGCAAAGCCAAAGGACCCAGGATCAATTCCCCAGGACCCATGTTAGCCAGATGCATAAGGGGGTGCATGCATCTGGAGTTCTTTGCAGTGGCTGAAGGCCCTGGCATGCCCATTCTCTCTCTCTCCCTCCCTCTCTCTCTCCTCTCCCTCCCTCTTTCTCTGTCAAATAAATAAATAAATTACTTAAAAAAAGATGAATAGCACCTTATTCCATCTAACATTATGTTGAAATTTGCAAAGTTCACTTACAAGAAACTTCTATATTAAAATGTTTCTGAGAAAATTATAATAGGTGCTAAAATGCACATTGGCTATTGAGGTTCTTTAACATGAAAAGAGACCTTTAAAATCAAAAACCTAAAATTCTGAATCTCTCTTTGTAGTTTTACTTTTTTTTTTGAATTAGAATGTGAGGTGTGTGTGATGTATTACTCAGAAAGATACTATGTTTTCTTGGTAAAGACCTGCATCAGTATGAGTATCTGGAACAAATACTAAAAAAGCCTTCAATATTGTTTACAGGGTTTTCTAGCAAAGAAATTTTGTTTCTTTCCTGCAATGAGACAATGCTCAATCATGAAACCAATCAATTCACGCATTGCACATGGAATACACTCATTTCCAAGTCAATAAATGGGTAGGTCAACATCTATGAGTAAATCCAACTATCTTTAAAGTGAAAAATAAATAAAAATTTGCAAATAATAAGGTGTGGGGTGGGATGTTTGTGTTTCATGGTGCACGTGTGGAGGTCAGAGAACAACTTCACTTTCTGGTTCTCATTCTCCACATTGTTTTGAACATTGCTGCTGTTGTCTACCACTGCATTTACAAGGTTAGCTCGCCCACAAGCTTCTAGTTGGTTCTTCTGTCTCTATTTCCCTACCACAAAGTGGGATTGCAAGTGCTCACACTACAGCATGATTTTACATGGGCCTGAGGATCTGAATTCAGGTACTTGTGCTTACACAAAATGTGCTTCATCAACTCATCTTTCTCACCAGGACCCCACATTTTTAAAACAGAGATTATAGATAAGTGAGTTTTAGTTCCTGCTGAAGCAAGAAGATAAGATTATTTACAGGGGTCCACTGACTAAAAGCATATAACACATGAAGATTTGCATAGCTTAAGGAAAAGATAATCGTAATCAATTTTTATAAAGCAGGCTAAATCTAACCATGATTATGCCCACGTGTAACCTAAGCACTTAGGAGGCTGAAACAGTAGAAACAGAAATTCCAGGCAAGTCATCTGCTGATCAAGACCTTGTCCCCAAATATATATCATGAAATGAAAAAAAAAAAAAAAAAAAAAGGCTGATATACTTGCCAGCCTTGTTCTGAGTCCTTATTTGCTATTAGCTGGAAAGTTATATAACACAGCTATTCTTTACAGATTTGCATGATCTCAGTTTCATTTCAGTGGCTCAGAATACTCACAGATCATGTTTTGGTACCAAGTAGAATATTCTAAACTATGCCCACTGTATCTAAACGTTTTTAACTAATCATTATTTTAGGGTATAAATAGATGCCCAAACTATTTCACCTCATTAATTTACCTGTCAATATCTCCTTCACCACTAAAATCCTCTATTTGTTCTTTCTTTCCTACTAAAAATTTTTATTGACAGTCTATAGGCTCATTCTTAATCAAATAGAAGTTTGAGAGAAAATTAATACCATTAAGAGAAAATTAAATGGCAGGAAGTGCCAGGCTTAAATGTTTTTTATTTCAGTCAGGTTACAAAATGATTAAAGAAAATATACCTGAATATAATGTTCACCAAAATTCAGCTCTAAGACATAAATTTTAAATCTAATATATGCAATATAAAACTTCAAACTTTAAAATATCACTTTTAAGATACACCATATGAGTAGGTAAATCTTGAAATTGAAATTTTAATTCAAAAGTTTAGATTTTAATTTTACTTTAATTCAAACCTTTTCAGCATTTAACAATGTAACAGGAAATTTTTACTAGTCTCAAAATAACGATCCAATTTTATATCCCAGAAGTTTATATATATTTTTTCTGCCTACCTTTGTATAATTAGTAAGTACTACATGCTTATGCTATCTTTGATTATGAAACAATGAGTTTTTTTAAAGAAAATAGTAGTATTCTACCTAGACAATCAACATATGCTGACATTTGTTTGATGAAAATAACAATCACTTTCAGCAATCAACAAATGTTATAAATCAAGTACAAGAGAGACCATGGATGTAGCTCACCACTATTCACATTTTCTTCCTCATTTATCCCCAAGTGGGTTTACTCTATGTATATTAAATTGTGGAGAAAAGAAACTACAAGCATGAATCAGTTTTATAAATGTAGTTTAATTTTATTTTATATCTTTATTATAATGGCTGCTTGTATCTTAAAGCTACAAAAATGACTGTGGAAAAGACTAAGTGTAACCCGTGCTCTCTTCCACCCTACACATGGGGAAAAGTGCCTTTGGGTGTGTGCCTGCTGCTCCCAGTCTGCTACTATTTCTGTACCTAATTTTGAGTTCTTGCCTTTGCTCAGAAAGCATTGATCAATGGTTTAAATTACACTCCTGTTAGATAGTTTAAAGACCAGAAGATACCAATTATAGATCAAATTGCATGTTTAAGTAAGACATTGGTTCTCTTGCCATAACCAGACAAGAATGAAAAATTGAACAAAATTTATGGGAAGAAAATGGATGTTTATCCATGCAGATTCCTGATGTATATAATGTGCACTTCTATTCATGTGCCTGAAACTCGCCTTCTGAAAGTAAAGTAAAAATTATTTATTACAGTAACAGATTGTCCAAATGTTTTTACATACATTTTCTCATTTAACCCTTCAAATACTAAGATGTTTATTCAATTAA
The DNA here is from genome assembly GCA_036346955.1 of Dipus sagitta. Taxonomy (NCBI): domain Eukaryota; kingdom Metazoa; phylum Chordata; class Mammalia; order Rodentia; family Dipodidae; genus Dipus; species Dipus sagitta. The sequence goes on along the minus strand of CM070791.1, from coordinate 7,333,387 downwards.
ATATGAAAAAAATGGAGACTGGGGATGTAGTTCAGTGGTAGAGTGGTTGCCGTGCATGCTTGAGGCCCTGTCTTTGATCCCCCTACGGTAAAAATAAATGCAACCCAAAAAATTGATGATTCACTTAAAACTCAAGATTTGTCCTTTGTCAAAGCCTATATTATGTCTTCCAACCTTCTCAAAAACAAAAATTAAAAGTGTCATGTACCAGTACATCTGTGTGGCAGGCATCTTTACACATATATTATCTCTAGCCATACTATGGCTTATGTTTCATTTGGAAGGACACTGTCAAAGTCAAGGACATCCAGAGGAATGGATAAAACTCAGACACTCTATTTACATCAACAAGAGTTCAACATGGCAAACAGCCCATGTTTCATTCCTGCATTAATTCATCAAAGTCTTATATCTCAGACACTTTCAAGCCATATAGAGTACTGAATCTCCTGGTCTCTTGGAGCTTACATTTCAGCACATAGCTTCACCAGTAAGTTTACAAATACTGCCATTATAGCTGCTTGGCGGTTTCAATATATTTCTCAAAACCTTCTCTCAAGTTCCCAGGAGGAATTAACAGTTTTTTTTTTTAAAGAAACTATTTTATTTTTTACTAATTAGAGGGAGGCAGGCAGATAGAATGAGTGTACCAGGGCCCCTAGCCCCTGAAAGTGAACTCCAGATGCATGTGTCACTGGCCTACATGGGTTGTATGAAATCAAACCTGGATCTTTAGGCTTTGCAGACAAGTGCCTTAACTGTTTAGCCATCTCTCCAGCCCTCAACAGGTTTTTGAGGGCTGGATTTTTTAAACTCAACTATAGCTCGAAAGATTCCCAAGGTTTAGGCCATTATAAACATCTTCACCATAGGTGATTTCAATGTGTGTAGGGACTCTAGCCTCTCATCTCTTTGCCATTCCTTAAAGGTACATACACATGCTCTGGGAAAGAGTGGTCAAAGCAAACTCATAAATAGTCATATGACAAGTTTTGAATAAAATGGAGACACCTGACATCTGTTGAACATTGTGTTTCAGTGTTAAGTGGCACTAAATGCTGAAAATGCTGTTTGATTGAGAAGCAATTTTTTTCTCAATTGCTTTAATGCAAAAGAAATCACTTTTTGGAACTCAGTGAAGCAGTTGTCTTGTCATTGCTGGCACAGAACACTTGA
>CM070791.1:7303924-7324631 GCA_036346955.1 Dipus sagitta | reverse complement strand
CTGTAAAACAATGATGGTTATGTCTCCCCAGGCTTCACCTGTAATACAATGATGATTAAAGTCTCCCTAAACCTCGTGTCATCTATAATACAATGATGATCAAGTCATCTCCACAGGCATCATCTGTAAGAAAATGATGATCAAGTCTCCCCAGGCCTCATCTCTAACACAATGATGTTGATGTCTACCCTGACCTCTTCTCTAAAACATTGATGATCATGTCTCCTCAGGTCTCACCTGTAACACAATCATGATCATGTCTCCTCAGACCTCATCTGTATCACCATAAAGACAATGTATCCCCAGGCCTCAACTGTAACACAGTGATGATCATGTCTTCCCAGGCTTCATCTGAAACATAATGATGATCATGTATCCCCAGGCTTTAACTGTAACATTATAATTGTCATGTCTCCCCAGGACTCATTTGTAACACAGTGATGATCATATCTCTTCAGGCCTCATTTGTAACAAAGGGATAATTAAGTCTCCCCAGTCCTGAACTCTAACATAATGATGATGTTGTCTCCCCAGACCTCATAAGCCTCATCTGTAACACAGTCTATGATCATGTCTCCCCTGACCCCATCTCGATCACAATGATGATCATGTCTCCCCAGGCATCATCTGTAGAACAATGATGTTCATGAGCCACTAGGCCTCACCTGTAATACAATGATGATAATCCATCCACAGACCTCATCTGTAACACAATGATGATCAAGTCTCCCCAGGCTTGTCTGTAGCACAATGAAGATAATGGTACCCAGGCCTCATTTGTAACATAGTGTTGATCATATTGCTTCAGAACTCATCTGTAATAAAACAATGACCATAATAGCTGGGAATGGTCATGCATGCCTTTAATCCCAGCACTCAGGAGGCAGAGGTAGGAGGATTTCCATGAGTTTCAGGCCACCCTGAGACTCCATAGTGAATTCCAGGTCACCCTGGGCTAAAGTGAGACCCTACCTTGAAAAACCAAATAATAATAATAATAATAATAATCATATCTGCCCAGGCTTGAACTCTAACACTCAAAAAAATTGATAATCATCTCTCCTCAGGCCTCATCTGTAGGTCAATGATGATCATATCTGCCCAGGCCCCATTTGTAACACAATGAGGATCATGTCTCTTCAGGCCTCATCTGTAACACAATGATGATCATTCTACCCATGTCTCAAACTTAACATAGTGATGATCATGTCTCCCCTGATGTAATCTGTAATACAATGATTGTAAATTCTCCCCAGACCTCATCTGTAACTCAATAATGATCAAATCTCCACAGACCTTTTCTGTAGCACAATGATGATCATGTTAACCAGACCACATCTGCAACCCTGTGCTGATCAAGTCAACTCCATAGGCCCCATCTGTAAGAAAATGATGATCAAGTCACCCTAGTCCTCATCTGAAACACAATGATAGTCAGCCCCCTCCCCCCAGCCTCATCTCTAATAAAATGATGATCAAGTCTCCCCAGACCTCAACTGTAAAACATTGATGATCATGTCTCCCCAGGCCTCATTTGTAACCCAATGATGACCAAGTCTCCTCGGGCCTCATCTGTGACATAATTATGATCATGTCTTCTCAGGCCTCATCTGTAACACAGTGATGATTATGTCTTCTCAGGCCTCATCTCTAACACAATGATGACCAAATCTCTCCAGACCTCAACTCTAACACAATGATGATTATGTCTGCCCAGGCCTCATCTGTAATGTAATGATGATCAAGTCTCCCAATGCCTCATTTGTAACACAGTGAAGATCATGTATCCTCAGACATCATTTGTAATACAATGATGATCTAGTCTCCCCAGGCATAATCTGTAACAATGATGATAAAGACTTCTCTGGCCTCATCTATAACACAATGATGAACAATGTCCCTAGGTCTCAAATTTAACTTATTGATAATCAAGTCTCCCCTGGCCTCCCCTCTAATACAATGATGATAAAGTCTCCCAAGACCTCATCTGTAACACAATGATGTTCAAATATCCCCAGGCCTTCTCTGTAGTAAAATGATAATAATGTCAGCCGGACATCATCTGCAACACAGTGATGATCAAGTAACATCCACAGGCCTCATTTATAAGAACATGATGATCAAGTCTCCCCAGACCTCATCTGTAACACAATGATGTTCATGTATCCCCAGACTCTTGGCTAAAACACTGATGATGATGATCATGGCTTCTCAGGCCTCATCTCTAACACAGTAATGATCATATCTATTCAGGCCTCATCTGTAACAAAATGATGATCAAATCACCCCAGGCCTGAATTCTAACATAATGATGATCCTGTCTCCCCAGGCCCCATATCTAACACAATGATAATCAAGTCTCCCCAGACCTCATCTCTAACACATTGAAGATCATGTCTCCCCAGGTGTCATCTGCAACAAAGTGATGATCGTGTCTCCCATGGCCTTGTCTCTAACACAATGATGTCAAGTGATCCCCACAGGCCTCATTCATAAAACAATGATGATCATGTGTAACCAGGCCACATCTCTTAACACAATGATGTTCATGACTCCCAAGGTCTCATCTGTAAAACAATGATGGTAATGTCTCCCTGGGGCCTCACCTGTAATACAATGATGACAAAGTCTCCCCAGACCTCATCTGTAACACAATCATGATCAAGTCTTCCCAGGCTTCATCTGTGGCACACTGATGTTCATGTCTCCCCTGGCCTCTTCTTAAAACATTGATGATCATGTCTCCTCAGGCCTCATCTGAAACACAATCATGATCATGACTCCCCAGGTCTGATCTATAACACAATGATAATCATGTCTCTGCAGGCCTCATCTCTAACACCACAAAGATCATTCACCAAGGACCTATGTGTTACACAATGATGATCATGTCTCCTTTGGCCTCATCTGTAACAAAATAATCAATCTCCCGAAGTCTCAACCTTAACATAGTGATGATCATGCCTCCCCTAGCCTCACCTGCAATACAATGATGAAAAAGTCTCCCCAAATCTCATCTATAACACAATGATGATCAACTCAACCCAGCCCTTGTCTGTAACACAAGGATGAACATGTTACCCAGACCTCATCAGCAATACAGTGATGAATAAAACTTCTCCACAAGGCTCCTCTGTAACAACATGATGATTAAGTCTCCCCAGGCCTCATCTCTAACACAATGATGTTCATGTATCCTCCCTGGCCTCTTATCTAAAACATTGATTATTATGTCTCCTCAAGAGTCATCTGTAGTACAATGATGATGAAGTCTCCTAAGGACTCATCTGTGACATAATGATGTTCATATATCTCCTGGCCTGTTCTCAAAGACACTGATGATCATGTCTCCTCAGATCTCATCTGTAGCACAATGATGATCATGTCCCCCAGGCATCATCTGTAACACAATCATGATCATGACTACTGAGGTCTCATCTGTAAAACAATGATGATCAAGTCTCCTCAGGCCTTGTCTATAGCACAATGATGATCATGTTACCCAAACCTCATCTTCAACACAATGATGATGAAGTCATCTCCACAGGACTCATCTGTAACAAAATGATGATCAAGGCTCCACAGGCCGCACCTGTAATGCAATGATATTAATGTCTCCACTGTCCTCTTCTCTACAATATTGATGATCATGTCTCCTCAGGTCTCATCTGTACTACAATGATGATCATTTCTCCACAGGCCTCGTCTGTAAGAAAATGATGATTATGTCCCCATAGGCCTCATCTGAAACACAAAGATGACCATGTCATCTCCCATGTCCTCATCTGTAACCCAATGAAGATCATGTTTCGCCAGGCCTCATCTATAACCCTATGATGATCATGTCTCCCCAGGATTCATATGTAACACAGTGATGATAATATCCCCCAGGCAACATCTGTAAATAATGATAATAAAGTCATCTCACCATACCACTTCTATAGCACAATGATGATCAAGTCTCACCAGGCCTCATCTCTAACACAATAAGGATCATGTCTCCTCAGCCTCATTTGTAACCCAATGGTGATCAGGAATTCCCAGGTCTCATCTGTAACACAATGATAATCCTATCTCCACAGGCCTCATTTGGAACCCAATGATGGTTGTGTCTCCCCAGTGCTAAATGTAACACAGTGATGATCATGTCCCCCAGGCCATATCTGTAAAATATTGATGATAAATTTGTGTCACCATACCACTTCTTTAGCAAAATGATGGTCATGTCTCCTCAGGCTTCATCTGTAACATAGTGAAGATCATGTTTCCCCAGGCCACATTTGTAATACACTGATGATACCCCTGGCCTTTTCTGTAGCACAGTGATGATCATGTTACACAGGCCTCATCATGATGATTATGTCTCCCCAGGCTTCATCTGTAACATATTGCTGTTCGTGTCTCCACAGGCCTCTTCTCTAAAATATTGATGATCACAGGACATGGTGGTGCACTCCTTTAATCCTAATATTCAGGAAGCAGAGGTAGGAGGACTGCTGTGAGTTTGAGGACACCCTGAGACTACATAGTTAATTCAAGGTCAGTCTGAACCAGATTGAGACCCTACCTCAAAAAAAAAAAACTGAAAAACAAAATAAAATAATGATAACAATGTCTCCCCACGCCTTATATGTTACACAATGAAGATAATGACTATCCAAATCTTATCAGTGATACAATGATGATCATGTCTCCCCAGTTGTCATTTGTAACCCAAATGATGATTATGTCCTCCCCAGCTTCATATTTAACACAGTGATGATCATGTCCCCCAGGCCACATCTGTAAAATAATGGTGATAAAGTCATCTCACCCTACCATTCCTGTAGCAAAATGATGATGATGTCTTCCCAGGCCTCATTTATTACATAGTGAAGATTATATCTTCCCAGACCTCATCTGTAACACAATGATAATCAAGTCTCCCCAGGCCTTGTCTGTAGAACAATGATCATGGTACCATGCCTCATCTGCAACACAATGGTGATCGACTCATCTCCACAGGCCTCATCTGTAACATATTCATGTCTCCCCTGGCCTCTAATGTAAAACAGTGATGATGACTGTTGTGGTGGCACACTCCTTTAATTCTAGCTCTCTGGAGGCAGAGGTAGGAGGATTACTGTGAGTTTGAGGAAACCCTGAGACTACTTAGTTAATTCCAGGTCAGCCTGAACCAGATTGAAACTGTACCTTGTAAAAAAATGAAAAGAAAAACAAACTGAAACACCTATGATCATGTCTCCTTAGGCCTCATCTGTAGTACAATGATAATAATGTCTTCCCAAGCCTCATCTGTAACATAGTCCTGACCATGAATTCTCAGATTTTATATGTAACACAATGAGGATCATGTCTCCCCAGACCTCATCTGTAACACAGTGATGATCATGTCTCCAAGGCCACATCTGTAGAATAATGATGATAAAGTCATCTTACTATAACACTTCTGTAGCACAATGGGGATCAAGTCTCCCCAAGCCTCATCTGTAACTACATGATGGTCATGTCTCCTTGGGCCTTATTTGAAACACAAATATGATCATGCCATCTCCTCAGGCCTCATATGTAACCCAATGTTGGTCATATCTCCACAGGCCTCATCTGTGACTGAGTGATATTCATGTCGCCCATGACTCATCTGTAACACAGTGATGATCATGCCCTGAGGCCACTGTTGTCATTTGGTTCAGGTGTCCCCCATGAACTTAGGTGTTCTGAATGCTAGGTTTCCCAGCTGATGGAAATTGCAAATTAAAACATTAAAATAAAGAGGTGGTGTGTTGTTGGAGGCAGACTTATGGGTGTTAAAGCCAGCTCCACCTAGCTAGTGTTTGACACACTTTCCTGTCTCTGTTGTCCTCCTAATGTGGGCCAGGGGGTGATGTCCACCCTCCGTACATGTCATCCTTTCCCCTGCCATCATGGAGCTTCCCCTCCAGCCTGTAAGCCAAAATAAACCACCTTCTCCCACAAGTTGCTCTTGGTTGGGTGATTTATACCAACAATGCGAACCTGACTTCAACAGCCACATCTGTAAAATAATGATGATAAAGTCATCTCACCATACTGTGCTGTGGTACAATGATGATGATATCTCTCTAGGTGTCATCTGTAACAAAATTATGACCAAGTCTCTCCAGGTCTCACCTGAATCACATTGCAAATTCACATCTCCACCAGCCTCTTCTCTAAAACACTGATGAACCCAGGGCATGGTGGTGCACTCCTTTATTCCCAGCACTCAGGAGGTAGAGTGTGTAGGAGGATTGCTGTGAGTTTGAGGCCACCCTCAAACTACATAGTTAATACCAGATTGAAACCCTACCTTGAAAAAAGCAAAATAATAATAATAATAAAGTAAAACAAAGATGATCATATCTGCTCAGGCCTCATCTATAGTACAATGATGATCATGTCTCACCAGGGCTCATCTCTAAAACAATCTTGATCATGACTCCACAGGTCTCATCTGTATCACAATGATATCATGTCTCCCCAGACTTCATCTGTAACACAGTGATGATTAGGTCTCCCTAGGCCTCATCTGTTATCAAATGATGATCATCTCTCCCCAGGCCAAATCTGTAACACAGTGATGATCATGTACCCAAGGCCACATCTGTAAAATAATGATGATAAAGTCATCTCACCATACCACTTCTGTAGCACAATGATGATCATGTCTAACTAGGCCTCATCTGTAACACAGTGATGATCAAATCTCCCCATGACCTCAACTCTAACCCATTAATGATCCTATCTCCCCAGGCCTCATCGAAAACAACTTGATGGTCATGTCTCCCCAGGCGTCACCTGCAGCACTGCAGTGATATCTCCCCTGTCCTCATTTGTAACCCAATGATGTTCATGTCTCCCCAGGACTCATATGTAACACAGTGATGATCAGGTCCCCCAGGTCACATCTGAAAAATAATGATGGTAAAGCCATCTCACCATAACACTTCTGTCACAAAATGATGATCATGTCTCCCCAGCCCTCATCTATTACACATTGAAAATTATGGCTCCTCAGCCTCATTTGTAACCTAGTGATAATCAAGTATCCCCAGGCCTCATCTGTAATGCAATGATGATCATGACTCTCCAGGACTTATCTGTAACATAGTGATGATCAAGTCTCCCAGTCCACATCTGTACAATAATGATGATAAAGTTGTCTCAACATACCACTTCTGTGGCACAATGATAATGATGTATCCCTAAGAGTAATCTGTAAAAAAAATAATTATCATGTCTCCCCAGGCCTCATCTGTAACACAATGATGTTCGGGTCAACCCCAGCCACATCTCTACAACAATGATTATAGAGTCTACCAAAACTTCAGATCTAACATATGACCTCATCTGTAACACCATGATGATCATGTCTCCCAAGGCCTCATCTATAACAACATGATGGTCATGTCTCCCCAGGCCTCATCTGTAACACATTTCTGTTGATGTCTCCACAGGCCTTTTCTCTAAAACATTGATGAGAGACTACTTAGTTAAATCCATGTCAGTCTGAACCAGATTAGGACACTACCTCTAAAAAAAAAAAAAAAAAAAAAAAAAAAAAAAAAAAAAAAAAAGAACAGAAAATAAAAGAAAAGAAAGAAATCTAGGTATGGTGGCACACACCTTTACACCTTTAATCTCAGTACTTGGGGGACAGACGTGGGAGGATCGCCCTGAGTACAAGGCCACCCTGAGAATACATAGTGAATTATAGGTCAGCCTGTACAAGTGTGAAATCCTACCTTGAAAAAGCAAAAGCAAATAAAATAAAATAAAATAATGATGATCATTTCTCCTCAGGCCTCATAGGTAATACAGTGATGATCATGTCCCCAAGTCCAGATCTGAAATGTAATGGTGATAAAATCGTGTCACTGATACTACTTATGTAGCAAAATGATGATCATGTCTCCCTAGACCTCATTTGTAACCCAATGATGATCATTTCTCCCCAGGTGTCACCTGTAACACAGTGATGATCATGTCCCTGAAGCCCCATCTGTAAAATACTAATGATAAATTGTCTCACCATACCACTTCTGTAACACAATGATGATAATGTCACCCCAGGCCTCATCTGCATACAATGATGATCAAGTCCCAGGCTGTGTCTGTAGCACAGTGATGATCATGTTACCCTGGCCCCATCTGCAACACAATGATGATCAAGTCATCTCCGCAGTCCTCATCTGTAACACATTGCTGTTCATGTCTCCACCAGCCTCTTCTCTAAAACATTGATGATCACAGGATGTGGTAGTGTACTCCTTTAATCCCAGCACTTGGAAGGCAAAGGTAGGAGGATTGCTCTGAGTTGGAGGACACCCTGATACTACATAATTAATATAGGTCATCCTGATCCATATTGAGACACTACCTCAAAAAAAGCAAAATAAATAATTAAAACACTGATGATCATGTCTCCTCAGGCCTCATCTTTAGAACAATGACGATCATGTCTCCCCAGGCCTCTTCTTTAACAAAATGATGATCAAGTCTCCACAGGCCTCATCTGTAGCAAAATTATGATCATGTCTCCCCAAGCCTCATGTCTAATACAGTGAAGGTCATATGTCCTCAACCTTATTTGTAACCCAGTGATGATCAAGTCTCTCCAGGCTTCATCTGTAGCAAAATGATGATAAAGTCTCCACAGGCCTCATCTGCAACATAATCATGTTCATGTATCCCCTGGCCTCATCTCTATCACAATAATGATCAAGTCTCCCCAAGCCTCATCTTTAACACAATGATGATCATGTCTCCCCAGGCCTCATCTGTAACCATATGAAGGCCATGTCTCTCCAGCCATCATCTGTAACAACATGATGATCGTGTCTCCTTAGGCCTCATTTTTAACAAAATTATGATCAGGTATACCCAGGCCTCAACTGTAATTCAATGATAATCCTTTCTCCCCAGGCCACATCTGTAAAATAATAATGATAAAGTCATTTCACCATACCACTTCTGTAGCACAATGATGATCATATCTCCCCAGGCCTCATCTGTAACACAGTAATGATCATGTCTCTCAGGCCACAACTGTAAAATAATGATGATAAAGTAGTCTCAACATACCACTTCAGTAGCACAATGATGATCACGCCTCCCCCAGCCTCATCTCTAACACAGTGAAAATCATGTCTCCTCAGGCCTTATTTGTAACACAATGATGATCAAGTCTCTGCAGATGTCATCTGTAAACCTATGATGATCATGTCTCCCCAGGCCACATCTATAAAATAATGATATTAAAGTCTTCCCCCCCTACCACTTTTGTAGCACAATTATGATCATGTCTCCCCAGGCCTCATCTCTAACACAGTGATGATCATTTCCCAAGGCCACATCTGGAAGATAACGATGATAAAGTCACTCCCCATACTACTTCTGTAGCAAAATGATGATTATGTCTCCTGAGTTCTTATCTATAACATAGTGAAGATCATGTCTCTTCATGCCTCATTTGTAACACAATTATGATAATGTCTCTGCAGGTTTCATATATAATACAACTGGAATAATGTCTCCACAGATCTCATTTGTAATACTATGATGATCATATCTCACTAGGCGTAATCTGTAACACAGTAATGATCATGGCTCCCTAGGCCTAATTTGTAACTCCTTGATGTTCATGTCACTCAAGCCTTGTCTAAAACATTGATGATCATATCTCTTTATGCCTCATTTGTAGTACAATAATGATCATATCTCCCCAGGCCTCATCTGTAACACAATCATCATCATGACTCCCTTGATTTTATCTGCAACACAATGATGATCACATCTCCTCAGCACTTATTTGTAACTCCATAAATACCAGTTGTTCCAGGCCTCCTCCTTAACACAGTGATGAACATGTCTTCCCAGGCTTCTTCTGTAACACGATGATGATCATGTCTCCCCAGGCCTCATCTGTAACATGATCATGGTCATGTCACCTCAGCCCTCATCTCTGAAAACATGATGGTCATGTCTCCCAGGACTTATTGTACCACAATAATGATAAAGTCATCCCAGAATTTCTCCATAGAACAATGATGACTATGTTGCATAGGCCTCATCTGCAATACAACGAAGATCAAGTCCTCTCCTCAGGCTTCATCTGTAACAAAATGAAAATCAAGTCTCGCCAGACCTCATCTGTAACACAATGATGTTCTTGTCTCTCCCGGCATCATTTCTAATACAATGATGATCACGTCTTCTCAGACCTCAACTTTAATGCCTTGATGATTGTATCTCCCCAGGTCTCATCTGTGATGTGATGATGATCATGTCTCCCCAGCCCTCATTTGTACCACAATGTAGATCAGGTTCCCCCTGTCTCATTGATAACGAAAATAATGGTCTTTTCTCCCCATGCCCCATCTGTAATACAGTGATGATCAAGTCCCCATAGCCACATCTGTAATAAAATAATGATGATAACGCCATCTCACCATACCACATCAGAAGCAAAATGACAATAATGTCTCCCCAGACCTCATTTGTAACACAGTGGTGTTCATGTTTCCCTGGGCCTCAATTCAAATACAATGATGATAAAGTCTTCCCAGACCTCATCTGCAACACAATGATGATCAAGTCTCCCTGGTCTTGTCAGTAGCAAAATGATGATCATGTTACCCAGGCCATGTCTGCAACACAATGATGATGTAGTCATCTCCACAATCCTCATCTGTAACAACATGATGGTCATGTCTCCCAAGGCGTCATCAGTAACATAGTGATGACCATATCTCCACAGACCACATTGTAACACAGTGATAATTATGTCTCCCCAGGCTTTAACATGATGATGGTCATGATTCACTAGGCCTAATCTGTAAAATCATGATATTCATGTCTTTCCATACATGCCTCATTGGTAAAAAGATGATGATCGTGTCTCTCCAGGCCTCATCTGTAACAACATGATGCCCAGGCCTCATGATGAACATATTGACGTTCATGCCTCCCCTGGGCTCATCTCTAAAACATTGATGATCATGTGTCCTCAAGCATCATTTGTAGCACAATGATGGTCATGTGTCCCCAAGTGTTATCTGTAACACAATAATGATCACATCTCCTCAGGCCTCATCTGTATCACCATAAAGATCATTTGCCCCAAGCCTCATCTTTAACCCAGTTATGATCATGTATTTCCAGGCTTCTTCTGTAACGCAATGATGACCATGTCTCCCCAGGACTCAACTGTAACATCATGATTGTCATGTCTCTCCAGGCCTCATCTGTGACATTATGATCGTCATGTCTCCCCATGTCTCATTTGTAACATGGTGATGATCAGTTCTCTTCAGGCCTCATCTGTAACAAAATGATGATCAAGTCTCCCCTGCCCTCATCTCTAACACAATGATCAAGTCTCCACAGACCTCATGCCTAACACATTGATGACCATGTCTTCCTTGGACTCACTTGAAACACAAAGATGATCATTTTATACCTCAGGCCTCATCTGTAACCCAATGATGACCATGTCTCCCCAGCCCTCATCTGTAACATAATGATGATCACGTTTCCATAGTGCTTATCTGAAACAACATGTTGGTAATATCTTCCCATGCCTCATCTGTAACATGATGATGATCATGTCTCCCTAGGCCTCTTCAGTCACAACATGTTGGTTATGTCTCCCCAGGCCTCATCTGTAACACAGTGATGATCATATTTCCCTAGGCATCATCTGAAATGCAAAAATATATCATACACCAGGCCTCCTCTATACCCAATGGTGATCATGTTTCCCCAGGCCTCATCTATAACACATTGATGTTCATGCCTCCCCTGGCCTCATCCGTAATACAATAATGGTCATGTCTTCCCATGTTTATTCTGGAACACAATGGTGACCTTGTCTCCCCAGGTCTCATCTGTAACAACATGATGATCTTGTCTCCCTAGGCCTTACCTGAAACACAAAGATTGAAGGGCTAATAGCCTTCCCTGAAAACTAAAGGGAACTAAAGAGTTAATAGCTATCCCTAAATCTTGTGGGCAATAAAGAAGTATGGCATCCTTCTCTGATTGATGTACTCCTCTTAGCCTAGATGGCCTTGAAGGACCAGAGACGATCTGAATTTCCTCCCTTAGACATTCCTGACTGAAGAAGCCTATTCTGCACAAGGACACAAACAGCTACAATTTTCTTATCAACTACACCTGGTAAAGTCTGTTTTTCTTAGAATCCTCCTTATAAGCTTCCACCCCAGCCTGGCCCAGTGCTTCAGCTTTCATCCCACGGGAAAGCTGAGGCCTGTTGCTGTTTTCTTTCAATAAACAGTGTTGTCTGTAGAGATCAAGTCTGGTGTTCTGTTTTGCTTTTCTCTTACACTTTCCTTACGTTTCTGGTGCTGTAACTCGGATACCCTTCCAGGGCTTTCAGGCTGCATGCCGCCCACCTTCCTCTCTCCTTCTCTCTACCTCCTTGCCAATGTTTCTCTCTCTCAGAAATAGAAAAACTCAATATGCTCGCTACTCTGAACTAAACAGCCACCTGTGACCTGAAACCTTCAGTCTTTCCAGCTTGATACATGGAACTTCTTCCTTTTCTTCTTTTCACCCTCTCCTGCTGGACTTTTGAACTCCAGACTTAGATGTCCCTCTTTATGTGATCCACTGCATTCACACCTTCATCAAATTACAACTTTGGGACAAAGTATTTGTTCTTGGTCTGTGGCAGAGATGCCCTGTCTCAGACCTTAGAAACTCTGGGAGTTTCTCACTTTTCAGTCGGTGGATGATTGGAGACTCTGGGAGCCTCCTACATGCCATTTCACTAGACACCCCAAGCTTTATGAGTATGAGGATGCCCCCTCCTAAACCTTGGGTTTCGTTTGCCCTCACAAAGCCTGGGAGACATCCCTGTGGTGGGATTGGCCACTCTAGTCCTTGTTACAAAGTACTTACATAGACTGTAAGGTAAAAGTATGTAGAGGAAGGTATGTGTAAAGTATGTAAAGATATGAGCATGCTGAAACAGAATGTTAAAGATAAAATTGATTAAATCTTAACGTACTTGATCAGATTACAGACTAGTTGACATATATAAGATGACTATTAACCTAAAGTTTATATCAGACTAACAAAGGATGGCCTTGGCTGGTAACAAGATGCTATGGTATTCAGGTGGTAAACTTAAAAATTAACTCATTGAAATTAATCTGGTCATGACAATGGTTGTAACAGACTGGCTTTAAAGTTCTCAACCAAGTTTACTGTGTTCCTCTATTTGTCAACATCCTTCTATTTAATAAGATTATTACATCTAAAACAAACAAACAAACAAACAAATAAAAACCTGTAACCTTAAGATGGTTCCTGTCTTGTTCATGTGTTTTACTGGGTTATTAGGGAAAGTTAAAAAAGAAAAAATCCTCCTGTCCTAGGAAAACCTGAAATATCCAAACAATGTTAATATATTTGTCTAGGCTTCATATATTCTACTATTCATAAACATTGCCTTATGTTAAAGTTAAAACATGGTTCAATGATTTAAGGTAACTGATGAAAAATATCACTTTATGTCTATCATAATGTCTGTAATGTATGTTAAATTTAATTTAGCTCAACATTGACCATGTTTAGCTTTACTCTTAAGCAAGGTATTCTTAGTCTAATAATGGTTTTATTTAAATAATTGTCTCATTTCTTGTTTCTTAAGTTCATTGCTTACAGATGTATTGATACTTAAGCCATGTTCCTTGCTCTAGAAAAATGATCTTAAAGGCTGCTGTTCTGCTTCCAGTTTATGGGGTAATTTGTACCCACGCAGGTATCTTAACTAAACAAATGTTTTACCAAGTACAAATGCCAAAACTTTATGCTGTCTTACTTGACGTGTTCTGCCTGTACTTACAACTATTACATATTTAAAAAATAAGATGTGTCTACCTTCTAAAAAACTGTTTCTCAGTATTTCTCTTGCCTTACTTGTTTACATAGTTCAAACAATTCTCTATAATAAGGTGACAAATTCATTTATAATGTCATACCTCATATTATGATAAAAAAGTTAAAGTCCTCTGGCACAAAGTCTTGTACTATAATAAACTTGCATTCTAATTATGTCCCATACTACATAGTCTTTTGTACTGACACTGTAGTTTTTGTACTGTTTCCAGGCCATAGTTTGTATTACAGCTTCTTACAAGTACTAAAATTTTCTTTTGTTTCTTCTTAACTCCACAATGCAGCTACAGATATCTCTCTATTAATTAACCATTTTCTCAGGCTTTGGGAGAGATTCCCCTGGACTCACACTGGTGTAAAAATAGACTGATTCTCCACTGTGTCTCTGGTGTCAGTTCTGTAAGCTTTAGTTCCCACATGAATATCAAAGTTAACAAGATGAAGATATTTTAACTGTTTCATTTATTTTTTTAAACTCTATGTGAATGTGACATAAAAATCAAAACTAAGTCTTTATTTTGCTACATAGGACACCTGCTTACAACAATAAGTTTATTAAATGTTAGACTCTTACATGTTTTCCTATTGGGTAAGACCTTTATTTATTTACTATAAACTTATTCTAATAAGTAAAACTGAGTCTAATTATATAAAATATATGTCATTGGAGTATACAATCAGCATAATTCTATAAAACACAATTTCATTATGTTTACAAACTAAACAACTAATAACCAATACAAATTTTAGCCTTTAGACTTAACATACTTTCATTAGTTTACCTAAAGATAAAACAGTTTAATCTTTGGACCAAGTAAGTAAAGACCATCCACCTTCTCTCTTAAAGACTTAACACACACACAAATCTTTTAAACCAAAATTTCAAAATTAGTTAATTTCTTAATCTCTATCATATTTAAATTCAAAATAATTTAAGATGTTTCAAATATTGCTTCAATAATAATCTCTTATAATTCCTAACTTAACTAAACCAAATCTTTATATTTCCAAAAATTCAAATTAACCTCCCATCCACGTTAATGATTCCTTCTTCCTTACCCAACTCCTAATTATTATTATTATTCTACCCTAATATAATATCCATGTCACCTGTAAGACAGCTCATACATGAATAACCAGATCATAATGGCTGATAGATTTGACATGATCTAGACATTTCTTTCCTAATGGCTCTGATAACTATCACTTTCCTGAAGAACTGCCTCCTTGCCTGTTCATAAGATTGATGAGGGATAATAGCCTACTGTATCAGACAGATTCAGGTTCGCTGAGATGAACTTCCAGACCAGGCACAGTTATGGAGGAAGAGATTTATTGAAGCTTACAGATCCAGGGGAGGTTCCATAAAAGCAGAAGAAACTGGCCTGCTTTCACAGGCCCAAGCAGAGAGAGAGAAGCACAAACCTAAAGGTCAAAAGCCAGAGCACACTTCAGGAACTCCAGCTAGGCACACTTTGCATATCTTTAGATTGAAATCTGAAACCCACCACCACACCTTAAGATCCACACAATGGCATTGCCTCCAGCCAGATGGCTAGAGATGCAAACTACAAACAAATAAACAACTGAATATATTGGGGGCCATCTATTCTATTCAAACCACCACATTCCGCCCCTGGCCCCCAATAGATTTATAACCATCACACATTGTAAATTGTACTCAGTTCAATTTCAAAGGTCCCCACAGTCTTGACCAATTTAAGATATGAAGACCTGTAAAATCAAGCAAGTTAAACATTTCTAACATATAAAGGCACAGAGCAAACATTTTCAACTGGTATAATGCATAGCAAGGAGAGACTAAAACAATGCAAACTCAACCACCATCAAACAAATATCAAACTTCTGCAGTTCAAGTCCAATACAACCAAAGACTGACAGTCTCCAGACTTTCCAATTCCACCCCTCCAGCTGGGCAGAGTACCCGGGGAACACTTCCATCCCAGGCCAACAGTGTGCTCTATGGTAGCCCTTGCACAGTCCTGGTATATACAAAACATCTTCAGGTCTTCGTGCAAACCATGGTCCATCTTCCAAAGGCTCTTTCAGCCTATCAGGGCATCATGCCCTGCCTCATGCCACATCTCAGCAGCAGCTCCTGGAACCATGTGCAATTCATGACCACTCTTCACATTTTCCAAAGGCTCTTTCAGCCTATCAGGGCATCAGGCCCTACCTCATGCTGCATCTCAGCAGTGGCTCCTAGAAGCATGTGCAATTCACGGCCACTCCATGCATTTTTCATGCTTCTGAAACCAATACCAGGTGTGCAGGACACAGCCATATTCTTAATTCAGGGATGAAACAAATCATAGCCTTGAAAAGCAGGTTCCTTCTCCAGTCAACTCTTTCCAAAAGTGTTTGCATTTCTATGATAGTCTTTCCTCGGGCATCCTTTCCATTGTTTTAATGTAAAGCAGTTGGAACATCTTCCTTAAGATTGCTAATGTGTTTGACAATAGCAGGTTCAGTAACCTAAAACCAGTCTCAGTGCCTGTAATTTTAACTTGCTTGAGGTTTTCCAGCTTAAAATCTTAAATCTCTCAGTCCAATATCTCTAGCCAAGCACATCAGTCCATTACAAATTTAACCTTGATCAAACACTCTGGGCCTGGGCAGCAGGATGCAGCCAGCCCTTATGCCAGTAGCCCAGTTCCAACAAAGTCCTCTGCAGTCTTTCCTTACCCTTACAAAGCTCATAAGCCAAGCCTTGAAGTTCAGTGCTGTCTGCATTTAGCATTCTCAGACTCTCATCAGAATAGTCCATAAAACTCGGCTTACCACTCCAGACGACATCTTCAGTTGCAAGCACCAAGTCCATGCCTATTCCTCCAAAACAAAGGTTCCACAAGATCAACATCCACATAGTAAGGTTCATCTCACTCCACTCCTCGGTACCAAGTTCTGTATCAGACAGATTCAGGTTTGCTGAGATGAACTTCCAGACCAGGCACAGTTATGGAGGAAGGGATTTATTGAAGCTTACAGATCCAGGGGAAGTTCCATAAAAGCAGAAGAAACTGGCCTGCTTTCACAGGCCCAAGCAGAGAGAGAGAAGCACAAACCTAAAGGTCAAAAGCCAGAGCACACTTCAGGAACTCCAGCTAGGCACACTTTGCATATCTTTAGATTGAAATCTCAAACCCACCACCACACCTTAAGATCCACACAATGGCATTGCCTCCAGCCAGATGGCTAGAGATGCAAACTACAAACAAATAAACAACTGAATATATTGGGGGCCATCTATTCTATTCAAACCACCACACCTACTATGTACACAAAACTACAAGATAAAGTTTGACAAATAAAAACTAAAACTCCCAAAAGCCACACTCATATTACTAAGATTTCAATGATGGAGTAAAATGATTGTGGAGGGGTAAATCTTACCAAATCAGAGACAGTAATATTTTGGGCTGTATTAGCCTTTTTAATGGCCAATAATATTATTTCTTTACATGTGACCTGACATCTATCTGTGACCAACTAAGATGTCTATTGCTATAAGTTAGTAAATCTCACAACTATACTCCATTCAAGTTAAACCTATCCTGTCTCTGACATATACTTTATTCCCCTGATTATGATAATGTTCACCCTCTCTTTTGGTCCTTGCATATTCAGATGCCTCACTGAATTCCTCCTGGACAGAATACATGCCTTCACTGCACAGCAAGTCACTAAATTCTTCATGTCCACTGAATATCAGCCCCTGAACATGCAACTGCCACAGGACTGCATGGGACACCCCAAGAGATATACTGCCCCCCTCCACTTAAAACAATTGGAATGCGAGTCTTCATCCCCAGTCTCGTCCATGCACCAAAATGTCCCATTCACTCCCGGTTCTCCCCAATTTTTTTCTTTTTTGTTTATTTTCATTTATTTGAGAATGACAGACAGAGAGAGAAAGAGGCAGATAAATAGAGAAAATGGGCACTCCAGGGCCTCCAGCCACTGCAAGCAAACTCCAGATGCATTTGCCACCTTGTGCATCTGGCTTGCGTGGGTCCTGGGGAATTGAGCCTTGAACCAGGGTCCTTAGGCTTCACAGGCAAGTGCTTAATCACTAAGCCATCTCTCCAGCCCCCAATTTCTTTTGTCCTTACAGAGTCTGGACTGAATGGTTAATAGCATTCCCTGAAAACTAAGGTAACTACGAGTTAACAGCTATCCCTAAAGCTTGAGGGCAAAAAAGAAGTTTGGTACCCTTCCCTAACTGAAGTACTCCCCTTATCCTAGAAGGCCTTGAAGGAACAGAGACCATCCTCACTTAGACATTCCAGGCTATAAAAGCTGATTCTGAACAAGGACACAAACAGCTACAATTATCTTATCAACTGCACCTGGTAGAGTCTGTTTTCCTTAGGATTCTCCTTATAAGCTTACACACCAGTCTGGCCCAATGCTTCAGCCTTCATCATGTGGGAAAGCTGAGGCTTCTTGCTGTTTTCTCTCAATAAACAGTCTTGTCTGTAGAGAACAAGTCTGGTGTTCTTTTTGCTTTTCTCTTACACTTTCCTTTCAAATATGATCATGTCATACCCCAGGCCCATGTGTTACCCAATGATGATTATGTATCCTCAGAACTCATGTCTAACACGTTGTTGATTGTGTCTCCCCAGGCCTCAACTTTAACATGATGTTGATCATGTCTCTCCAGTCCTCCTCTGTAACAACATGTTGGTCATATCTCCCAGGCCTCATCTGAAACACAATGATGATCATTTCTGCCCAGGCCTCATATGTAACACAGTTTTGATCATGTCCCCAGGCCACACCTGTAAAATGATGAAAAAGCCATCTCAACAAACCACTTCTGTAACATAATGTTGATCATTTATTTTTAGGCCTTACCATTAACAGTGTGAAGATCATGTCTGCTCAGGCTTCATTTGTAACACAAGGAAGATCAAGTATCCCCAGACTCATCTGCAACCTAATGATGATCATGTCTCCATAGGTCTCATCTGTAACACAGTGATGATCATAACCCCATGTCAAACCTGTAAAATAATGATATTAAAGTCATCTCACCATATGACTTCTACAATACAATGATGATCAGGTTTCGCTTGGCCTCATCTGTTACACAGTGAAGATCATGTCTCCTCAGGCCTCATTTGTAACACAGTGATAATCATGTCTTCCCAGGCATCAATTGTAACAAAATGATGATCAAATCTCCCCTGGCCTCATCTCTAACACAATGATGATCATGTCTCCTCAGACCATATCTGTAAAATAATGATGATAAAGTGGTCTCACCATACAAGTTTCATAGCACAATTAGTATCATGTTTCCCCAGGCCTCTTCTAGAACAAAACGTTGGGCATGTCTCCACAGGCCTCATTGGTAATGACATGATGATGATCATGTCTCCCCAGGCCTCATCTGTAACACAGTGATGATAATGTCTCTCTAGTCCTCATCTGAAACACAAAGATGATCATAACCTGCACCAGGCCTCATCTGTAACCCAATGATGATCATGTCTCCCCAGGCCTCATTTGTAACACAGAGATGATCATATCCCTTAGGCCTCATCTGTAGTAAAATTATGATCAAGTTTTTCCAGGACTGAACACTAACATAGTGATGATCATGTCTCCTCAGGATGCATCTTTAAAACAAGGATGTTTATATCTCCCCAGGCCTCATTTCTAACACAATGATGATCAAGTCTCCCCAGGCCACATCTTCAACATGATGATGAAAATATCTCCCCGGGCCTCTGTAACAACATGTTGGTCATGTCTCCCCAGGCACCATCTGTAACAAAGTGATGATCATGTCACCCTAGGCCTCATCTGAAACATAAATATGTTCATGTCATCTCCCTAGTACTCATCTGTAACCGAATGATGATCATGTCTCCTCAGACCTCATCTGTAACATAGTTATGATAATATCCCCCAGGTCACACCTGTAAAACAATGATGATAAATTTGTCTCACCATGCCATTTCTGTAGCAATGTGATGATCATGTCTCCCCATGCCTCATCTGTAACATAATGAAGATCATATTTCCTCAGGCCTTATTTGTAACACAATGATAATCATGTCACCTAAGGATCATCTATAATACAATGATGATAAAGTCTCCCCACCCCTCATCTATAACACAATAATGATCAAATTGCCCAGGTCTTCTCTGTAGCACAATGATGATCATGTTGCCCAGGCCTCATCTGCAACACAATGATGATCAAGTCATCTCTATAGGTCTCATGTGTAAGAAAATGATGACCAAGTCTCCCCAGGCCTCATCTGTAACACATTCATGTTCATGGCTCCCCCAGGCATCTTCTCTAAAACATTGATAATCTGTCTCTTCATGCCTAATCTGGAGTACAATGCTGATCATGTGTCCCCACACAACAACTGTAACACAATCATGATCATGACTCTCCAGGTCTTATCTGTAACACAATGATGACCATGTCTCCTCATGCCTCATCTGTATCAACATAGAGATCATTTTCCCCAGGCCTCATTTGTAACATAGTGATGATCATGTCTTTCCAGGCTTCTTCTGTAATACAAAGACAATCATGTCTCCCCAGGCCTAATCTCTAACACAATGATGATCAAGTCTTCTTAGACCTCACATCTAACACATTGATGATCATGTCCCCCAGGCTTCACCTTTAACATATTGATGATCATGTCTCTGCAGGCCTTCTTTATAACAACATGCTGTTCGTGTGTCCCAGGCCTTATCTGTAACATGATGA
>CM070791.1:7237025-7296320 GCA_036346955.1 Dipus sagitta | reverse complement strand
GGTGTTCGAGACGTGGCAATCCATCTCTATATACCTGCAGGATATGAGTTCAAGGTGCCAGGTTTAGCTCTTGTCCTCCAATCAAAACACAGAAGTAATCCTGGGTTTGAGTTTGCTTCCTAAGCATATACATATATGCCACTCGGTGGAATAATTTACTGGCAAATTCTAAACTTCAACCGAGCAACATACACAATCAATAAAAACCAGCACAAAGTATGCAATTGAGGGGATTAAAACAAACAGATAGTCATATAAAGACAAAATCCCTAAAAGTCTGTGTTGTTCTACACCCGTAATCTTGTCAGCTGGGAGGTAGAGATTTCTGTTCTGAATTGGGTTTCAGGTCCACCTGGATCTGGATTAGACCCTGCCCCCAATAACGACAGAAGGCAAAAACAAAGGCCCTATATACATGAAAGCACCAAAGGAAATAAAAATTCAACCCCCAAACACAGGTTATTTGAAAATGGTAAAGCCAACCAAGAATATAAACCCCTGGAAGAATATATGCCCTGACAAAGGAAGAGATTAGCACTTGCGGGAAGCATACCTGTTATTTTTATTTTATTTTATTTTATTTTTTTTTTTGTCAGTCAGCCTCGTTACCTTTTGGGGTGGCTTCCAATCTCACCAATGCTGAGTGCCCACCTCGATCCCTCCCTGTTGTGCTGTGCAGCTGTACCTCTGATGGGCTCTGCTGGCTGCACGTCCACTGGGGGCTGAATGCTGAAGGTTACAGGTCCTGATGGTGGGGGATGGGAGAGTTCAGATTTCTGGAGTTGCTCGCACTTTCAGTAGCTCATTAGTTGATCTCATCTGTCTTTCCTTCAGATTTCTTAACTTTGTAAGAAGGCTGATAGAGTTGAGAAATCTGTTGCTTAGTTTTTGCTGCTGCTGCCTTCACCTGGTGTGCCTGGCTGGACTGCTCCTGAGTGGTGCACGGATTGTGGGCCACGATGGCTTCAGTGGGACCCTCACTGTTTTCCTCGTTTCTGGTGGGTCTTGGTCTCTCTGGCTTCTCCACTGTGTCTAATAATAACTTATACTCCTGCACTTTTCAGAAGAAGAGTATTTTGCTGGGTTTTGCTTAAATCCCTACCTAGGCTGGTTTGGCCTGGCTCCTAAGCTGCCCCTTTACCTAAAAGTCACAGACTATTTTTATTGGATGGAAATCATCTCTCCTGGCATGAAACTGGTACTGCCTTTAAATGTGGGAGACTCGACATTTTTAAAGACCCAGGGGATGGAGATCTTTTGAAGGGAAGAATGGAAGGGTGGGGGGAGATGAGGCTTTTCCTATCCAGTTGGCCTGGATAGCTGCTGAGGCTGGGTCTTTGAGTTATGAGCTTGCTTTGTAACAGATGTCCCTTATAATTCTATGGTTCAGGAAACTTTTATGGTCCACTGAGGTGAGTGGTCTGAGATTTGTGGTTCTTTAACCCTTTATTACAGAAACTGAAGATAAAAAAGTAGGGTGAGGTCTGTTCTCAAAGTCCTGAGTTAGCAAAAGTCCCAGTCAGGTACAGATGCTGAGCAGCCTGGTGTTTTTGGTGTGGCTTTTATTTTAACCAGTCCTGAGTTGGGAGAGGATGATATTAAAAGGAACAAGATATTAAAGGCACAAGATTTAAAATACCTGATACTTAGTAGACAATTTGCAGAGGGAAGTAGAAGATCAAAGGATTATATTGCCTGCATAACATATTCAGCTCAGGTCCACCATAGGCATAGACCTGGGGAAGTAACATACTGAGGGCAATACAAATGGTGACTCCAGAGGTACCAGCCAGGCAGGCCTCCTTGTGTGTAAAGAAGGCCTTGGACTCAGAGTTGTCATCAAGGCACTATTATAGGCTGTCAGAGAGGAGGATTGGGAGAACACATAATTCGAAGTTATTAGACAAGAAGTTCTTCCAGCTATAGTGGTTCCTAAAGGGGTGGAGTGGAGGAGGTAGCATGAGGAGTCAGGTACTTGTGGGAAAGGGACAGGTACTCAGGGTGGGTGAGGTCCAAAAGAGGGACCAATGGTGCTATCAGAACAATTGGTTTGAAATCTTTTCTTTTGAGAGAGCCGCTAGGTAGCAGGGGCAGACGTTTTGTTATTCACCAATAGGATGTTGAATTTGCAATATGCTGCATTCCAGACCCCTTTATGTGTAAGGAATGTGGGAAGAAGAGCTCAATCTTATGATCTCTGGGATGAGTAGCATTGGTCCTGAAGGAGAGCATGGGGATGAGCACGGGCTGTTAAGCAGTTTCAGAGTTCCAAGGACATTTCTGAATTGTTTGGAGTCAGAGCCATTGAATCAAGCTGGATAAGTAGACAGATAGAACATTGACTTATGTGATTTGAAAATGAAAAGTACATCAAAGGAATAAGCCAGGTCACAAATTTTCACATATACTGTATGCTTATTAGCCTAGAATACCACGGAAATGTGTTTCAAAAACCATGGAGATGATTTTGGGGATTTAGGTTTAAAAGAGCTAATGAAACTATATTAGGCTGAAAAGGCTTAAAGTTTGATTATTTGATTATCTTGATAATTTTTTATTATCAGTTGCTCCTTTTACAGACACAGTGAAATTTTATATAATTATACCCAGTTTTATCTATTACCATAAGTTTATAGAAAAGAAATAAAAGGTTTACCCAATATAGAAACATATAAGAGTAGAACACTTAAAGGCTGGAGAGATGGCTTAGTGGTTAAGGCATTTGCATGTGAAACCTGAGGACTCAGGTTCAATTCACAAGTACCCATGTAGGCCAGATGTGCAAGCACACGTGTCTTGAGTTAATTTTCAAGGGCTAGAATCCCCAGTGTGCACGTGCACACACACAAACACACACACACTCTCTCTCTGAAATAAATAAAAATTTTTTAAAGTGTAGCACACTTAAGAACCCTATTGTTGTAAACATGTGTTTTTGCAACAAAATTAAGGCTTCATCAGTTGGAAAACATACAAACTCAGCATTTGGACATAAGTATCTCTTTCAAGACAAAATTTTTGTTTGCATCCCACTTTTTGAACATTAGTAGAGTAACAAGTATGAGATCTATTGTAACAGAATAAGACACTTTGTCAACTTTTAAGAGTAGAATTATATTTAAGAAAACTTGAATTTTGACCTTAGGACTTTAACCATATTTAATAATATACTCATATTATCTTTTGTTTAAGACACAGTATATCATCTGTTTTCGAGAAGGTTCCATGGGCTGCTGAGAAGAATGTGTATTCTGTGGATTTTGGGTAGAATGTTCTGTAGATGTCCATTAGGACTAATTGATCTATGGTTTTGTTGAGCTCTCTTCCTTCCCTGTTAATTTTCTGTTTGGATGGTTTATGTATTGCTGATACTGGAAATATACCCCAATTAGAATTTCAACAACTTCTTTGCAACCATTTTTATATAACAGCACATATTATATATTTTATGTTCTTATTTAGGACCAGACATCTGGTGAGAAGACAATATAGGTTTTTTTTTGTTGTTGTTGTTTGTTTGTTTTTCCTTTAAATGTTATCAGGGGCAAAGGAAATTGGGTCTGTATTCCAATTACTTCCAAGCTTAACACATCTGTGTTTTAAAAGTGGAGAGAGGGAGGGAGGGAGGGAGAGAGAGAGAGGGCCCAAGTATTTTGGAAGATGGTCAGCAAGTTTGAGTTTGACTTCTTCAAACTGAACTGGGTCAGAGAAAAAATTGGGCAGTGGTTTCCTGTTTACTTTTAGGCCTTGGAGAACAATCAAAAGGGGCCCAGATAGATGGAGTTAGTCTGTTATAGGACCCTATGAGGTGAACTGGTGACACTGAAGAGGTCAAGAAGTTTGTTTATATCCACTTTATAGTTTTGACTTTTATGTTACAATCAGAGTTTAAATAAATACATACAACTAATGAAAGTATATATTTGTATATTTTGTTAGTGATTCAGTTTTTCAGTAGTCCAGGCTTAACACTATGTAAACCTGAGTTGTAACCTTGATATTAATATGGGAAAGCAAGGCTCACAGAACCAGCACCAGAGATAAAATGGAGAATCAGTTTATTTTCACACCAGTGTGGGCCCAGGGGAGTCTCTTTCAAAGCTTGGACTTTGATTCCTGGTGGTTCAGAGCTTATATACTTTATATTGGATTAGTTTTATTATTGGCAAGTCTGTGAGCTCAAAGCTCTGGACTTCTCTCTCTCTCTCTCTGTCCCTCTCATAAATAAGTATATAAACAATAACAAAAAGGCTGGAGAGAGAGACTAGAAGTTAAGGCACTTGCTTGTGAAGCCAAAGGAGCCAAGTTTGTTTCCCCAGGACCCATGTAAGCCAGACCCACAAGTTGGCACATATATCTGGAGTTTGTTTGCTGTGCCCAGAGGCCCTGGAATGCCAATTTATTCTCTCTCTCTCTCTCTATGTCTTTTTCTTTCCCTCTCCTCTCCTCTCCTCTCCTCTCCTTTTCTCTTCTCTGTCTCTCTAGTACATAAATAAATAAAAGAAGAAACAAAGCCCTTGACAAGTATCACAGAGCTTGAGTATGACATAAGTTTTACAGAAAAACATTAAAAAATAATTATCAGGGAGATACTTGAAGCTGCATAATCAGCTGAGGACATGGTATTTTTAACTCTCTCTGATAAATTTATATCTTTTGGCTGAAGAGAATGGGCCCAATTCCCTAAGGGTATGTGGGTTCCTTTGTCTTACAAATTTTAAGAGATGATTATCAATGGCAGGAGAATCTGGATTTCCTCTATAAATCTAAGCAAAGAGACACCATCCAACAACCAGTATCACTAATATCAGAAGCACAAATAGCCAGAGCTTTAAATTGTTTCTATATCTTAGGGCTGGGCTCCAGATTTTCCTCAAATGCACTTTAGGGCTAGGCTCTGAGATCTGTCCCTAGAGATATACTTCTTTTTGTAGGGATTTATCCATTGGATATTTAAGATTTATGTCTGCTTGTACATACATAGTCACATATTTAAATTACATTAACTTTAAAATACTTATTTATTTCAGAGAGAAAGAAAGAAGACAGAAAGAGAGATAATGGTCATTCTAGGGCCTCCAGCTACTGCAAACAAAGTCCAGGTGCATGTACCACCTTGTACATCTGGCATTATGTGGGTACTAGGAAATCAAACCTAGGTCTTTAGGCTTTGCATTCAAGTGCCTTAACCACTGAGTCACCTCTCTAGCCCTTGCATTAATTTTCAAGGTCTCTATAATCTTTATTGTCTTGGATAGGCACAGAGTAAATAACTCTATTGTAATAAGTCATATCAAGGACAGATTGGGCTAATACAAACATATAACTATTTGGCAACCATAACCAGTGAGGAGAATTTTTGAATTTTTAAATTTAAAGGCAAATAGGGCCAACTAATAAGGGTCTGGAAGAGTTAGAAGAAGTCATGAGTTAATGCAAGAGCTTAGTACTGTATTCCACCATCAGACAGAGGAGCCTATTAGTCCAAATCTTTATTCATATTATAATATTTTGTGGTTACATTCCCTTCATAGGTGTTTAAGACCATGTAGGCAGCCAAAGTGAAATATTACCTGTTGGTAAGGCATGAAGCTAGATTTTGGCATTGTCACTTGATACCAAATAAAGCAGGAGGAGGCTTTAGAGCCAGATGGAGTTCCCAGGAGTGAAAAAGGGCATCCCCAAAATTCACCCTCTGGGAGGCATGGGGCTGGAGGCAAGAGAGCCAGATGATCGCTGGAGTCTGGGAGGACAATAATCTAGGACACCACTAGACTGTGTTTGAACCCTACCTTAATGTTGTTTTGTCAGGTGTTGAGTGCATGGTAGGATAAATGGCAAGAGAAATCTGTGCTGGATGTATGTGTGGGGGGAATGGGAAAGTTATGGGTGAAATTGGGAAGCAAAAGGCTGGAAAGTGCGTTTACAGAAAACATCAATAAATAGGGAAAAGTCAGCCAGGTAACTGGATTTTAGCACCAGTTGTTAGAATATTCAGGATTGACTAGAGACTAGAGCGACATGAGATACACAAGAGGGAATGAATAAGGATGCAGAGACTATTTTTATTAGAGGGTCAGCAGCTTTACCAGGATAAATGTGCTGCTGATTTTGAATATGGGAGACTAGAAAAGCTTTCTGTTTTGGGGGGGGAGGTTTCATGGTAGGGTTTCACTCTAGCCTAGCCTGACCTGGAATTAACTACATAGTCTAAGGGTAGCCTCAAACTCATGGCAATCCTCCCACCTCTGCCTCCCAAGTGCTGGGATAAAAGGCATGTGCCACCACGCTTGGCGTGAGGCTGGAGATTTTTTAAAAGAACCAGATGATGGGAAATGGGGATTTTAGGGAGTGAAGAATGGAAGGGGAAGATAAAGCCATTCCTGTCCAGACACCTGATAGCTTTTGGCTCCTGATCTTTGAATTATGAGCTTTCTTTGTAACAGAAGCCACTTATCATGCTATGGTCTAGGGAAGTTTTATGGTCTACCGAGATCAGTGGTCTGAGGTCAGTGATTCATTAACCCTTCGGCTCAAGCTAAAATTTTGAGCACTGTATTGAGTAGGAGTAGTGTCTTATCTTAATTCTGATTGTACAGGGAATGCTTTGAAGTTTTCTCCATTTAGCCTATTATTTATATCTTAATATGTTGAAAAATTTTTGTTTTCCACCTGTATTGAATGCATTTGCATGTATAAAAATTTGTGTGTGTAGGCATCATAGAAAAATGAGAAGGCTCAAAAGACAGCAACAAATAATTACACTGCCATTCCTCTTTAAGAAATATAGGATACATGTTTGTGTGTTTAACTATGAACAGAGTAAGTTGAACATAGTTGACTTAGTTTTCCTGTAACTATTTGCAATTATTAGTCTCTGATTTGTAAATGAGAGTCCTAGAGAATTAGTGTGTTTCGAAATTGCCAAGACTCATCTGGTTGTACATTGAGAAAAGTACTTGAAGATTTGGGAGATGGTGACAAGTTTCAGTGGTACCCACAGAAGATACTATAGTATGGTCTCCTCAAGGCCATTGTTACTTTAAAGTATTTATTTATTTATTTATTTGAGAGAGACAGAGAGAGAGGCACGAGAATGAAATAGGCAGAAAGAAAGAAAGAAAGAAAGAAAGAAAGAAAGAAAGAAAGAAAGAAAGGGAGGAAGGAAGGAAGAAAAAAGAAGGAAAGAAAAATATAAGAAAAGAGAATGTGCATTCCAGGGCCTCTAGCCCCTGCAAACAAACTCCAGACACATGCCCCCACCCACTACATCTGGCTTAGGTCGGTACAGGGGAATCAGACCTGGATTCAGTCTTCACAGGCAAGCTCCTTAACTAACAAGCCATCTCTCCATCCACCTTGCTACTTTCAACCTCAGTGTAATGGCATAGCAAGGATTTTGTCACATTGCTTGAAGTGGGAGTCTCTTTTATATGGCTTTGTTAATACATGCAGGGAGAGAGAAGGCAAGGAGATGTGAAAGCTAAACAGAAAAGCCTCCTGGCCAATATAATTTTCAACACAATATTCCTCTCAGTTCTATAAATGCCAAATTCAAGGTTTTTGAGTACTAACTAAATTTAGTAGAGATTACCTAAAATTATGTAACATGTATTTTTGAGTTTACAAACAACATGTCTGAAATAGCTCCATAAATACAGAACTGATGGAAGAGAACTCTATACTTACAGAATTTGCATCAAGCATTAACTAAGTCACTTCACAAAATAGCATATTTTTGGCTGAGGGATAGGTTTATGACTAAAGTGTATGAGGACCTGAGTTCATATTACCAGCACCCACATAATAATGCCAAGCATAGTGCCTGGGGAGAAGACAGGTGATCCCTGGGGCTTACTGGTTACTAGTATAGCCAGATCAGTGAGCTCCAGGTTCAGTGAGAGAGATCGAGTCTCAAATAAAAAAGATGGAGAAACAATTGAAGATACACATCAACCACACGCAGGCATATGCTCTCACTCACACACATGATTGTACATACACACATGCATATAAAATATATACATACAATAAATTACATATGTAATATTTCAAAATTCTTTATTTGTACTTTAAGCTCTGGCTTAAAGGATTGCAAAATGAGAACACCATAGAGATTTTGAACATACTTGAGAAATCTCTTAGATGTCTTTTAAAAAAAATTTTTGGTTTGTTTGTTTGACTGACTGAACAATTGTTTTGAGACAGGACCTCATATGGCCAAGCTGGCCTTGAACTCACTATGTTACTAAGGCTGGTCTTGTGAATGCCTGATCACCTTGCATTTGAGTGCTAGAATGTGCACGACCACAGCTGGCTTTAAGTGGATATTCTTTGATCACCAAACACTAGTATATGCTGTTTTCTCATCATTGCCCTTCAATTCAAATTTATTTCTAGCTGTTCATATATTTATTGAGCTTTAGGTTTTAGAAAGATAGCCAAATGGGCACTAATTGTGGCTCTGGTCTTCTTTCAGTTTGTGTGAGAAGTAAGGGGTATATTCCTCAGCACTCAGAATGTTATTGGTAAGATACGTCCATAACTCTGGAACATGCAGGCCTTGCTACACTTTGATGTGCTTGAGCTGTTGTCCTTCCAGTAGAAACTGCTCTCAACTCCTGTTTTAGGTAGTATAGGAAATTGATTACAGAACTGGATTTATACATACATGTGTGAGCATATGCACATAGCCAGAGGCATAAATAAATAATGTACATTTAGGAGCTGCTATATTAAGCTTCTTAACTACTTAGTTTTTACATATTCTGTCATTGATCATTGACATGTAGAAATGGCAGATCTTAATTATCACAAAGAGGTTTTCATATTTTAAAAATGAACAGCTTGACAATAATTTTCCTAGTTTCTTTTGAGGCAAGTTCTCTCTCTAGTTCAGACTGACTTGGAACTCACTGGATAGTTTAGCCTACCCTTGAACTTGGTAATTGCACTACACCCAGCCTCACAAGTTCAGGAACTAAAGGTGTATGTCACCGAACAAGACTCATTTTCCTGTTTAAAAATCTTTTATTTTTAAGGTTTTTTTTTTTTTTTGAGATAGGGTCTCACTGTAGCCCAGGCTGACCTGGAATTCACAGTGTAGTCTCACGGTGGCCTCGAATACATGACAATGCTCCTACCTCTGCCTAGAGAGTGCTGGGATTAAAGGCATTCCCCAACACACCTGGCCTTCAAAATCTATTTTTAGGGTCTGGGAAATGATTCAGCATTAAAAATAGTTTCTTGAAAGGCCCAGGTTCAATTCCAAAGCACCCACTTTAGCCAGATGCAAAAAGTGGAACACATATCTGATATTAGTGGCAAAATGCCCAGTAATGCCCAGAAGTATAAGTATGTTCAAACACATGCATGTGTGCATGTGTGAGCATGCACTCACACACATACACCAATAAATAAATTAAAAACATGCAGAACCAACTAAACTATTTTTGAAGTGTGGTGTGTGTGTGTGTGTGTGTGTGTGTGGTATTATGGTTGAATCCCACACATGTTAGGCAAAGTTTCTACCACTGAACTACATCTCCAGCAGTATTGCATTTCAAGGTCACTTTTACAAGATCTGGATTAGATCATGTGAAAAGATCTACATAAAAGTAGTATGAAAGTATAATAAAGAAATTCATTGGTGTCATGCATAGTTTTATCATACTGCTTTTATTTCTCTTTATTAAGTAGAGTCTAGAATTTCTTTTTTTAAACTTGCTAATAATCTTTTATTAAATAACTCATTAACATAAAAATGATCAAGTATTGAATAGAACAGACCTATTTCAGTCAAAGCCATCTGACTCAGGGCTACATTTTTTCCACTTGCAATTCTTTTTTATCTGAGAAATTTTTACATGACCCCAAGTTATAGGTATATAACATAGGTATGCAACTTAAACATTTACTGATAACAAATCATTAAAAATTTAGTTAGTACAGTATTTGCCTAGCATATATAGTCCCCCAGCATAGCATAAAACCAGGCAGAGTAGTGCATGCCTATAAATACAGCACTTGGGAGCAGGAGGTAAGAGGATCAGAAGTACAAGGTCATTCTTCAGCTACACAGTGAGTTCAAGGCCGGCCTTGGCTACATAAGATTCTGACTCAAAAAAAAAAATAGAGTAATTCTTTTTTTTCTCAATTTTTATTAACATTTTCCATGATTATAAAAAATATCCCATGGTAATACCCTCTCCCCCCACTTTTCCCTTTGAAATTCCATTCTCCATCATATCCCCTCCCCATCTCAATCAGTCTCTCTTTTATTACAATGTTATGATCTTTTCCTCCTCTTACGATGGACTTGTGTAGGTAGTGTCAGGCACTGTGAGGTCATGGATATCCAGGCCATTTTGTGTCTGGAGGAGCATGTTGTAAGGAGTCCTACCCTTCCTTTGGCTCTTACATTCTTTCCACCACCTCTTCTGCATTAGACCCTGAGCCTTGGAAGGTGTGATTGAAATGTTACTTGGTACTCTAGTCACTTCTTTCCAGCACCATGAAACCTTCTGAGTCATCCCAAGGTCACTGCCATCTGAAAACAGAAGATTCTCTACCCAAAGTGAGAGTAGCATTAATATAAGGGTATGAATATTAAGAGAAGTGCTTACTGGGCAGTTTGATAAGCATAGTATATACATTTAGCCAGACAGTAGTAGACGTTAAACCCCTGGGGCTCATGACTACCCCTGTTTTAAGTTTACAGTATCAGGGATGTATTTACCCCCATGGAGCGGGCCTCCAGTTCAATTGGAGGGCAGTTGGTTTTCACCATGACAGACGTGCCACTATTGCACCCGTTGGCTCATATGGCCTGGCTGGCCAATTATAAGGCTTGGTGTGTCCACTGTTGAGTATCTTCACTGTTGGTATCTGTTTCTCCCATTGAACTACATGTAGAATGGCTTCTTCCAGCTTTCTGTCAGCTGGTCTGCATGGAGGAGATTATCAGCTCAGTTCCAGCAGGATTTCTCAGTGGCCTTGCAGCCCAAGTAGAAGGCCCAAAGTGAGGTCAGGGGAAGAGACTGAGTAAAGGAAAGGTGGAGGGAGGGCTAATCAAAATCTAAGAGGATGAAAATAAATCATATGATATCCTCTGGTTTCGGACAATGGAACACTCAGGAGCCATAGATCATTGTTAGAAAATTTTCAGTGCCAGGGATGGGATACCTCCAGTGAGTCGTTGGCCAGGGAGGTCCCTGATGCCCCCAAAACATTATAGGCCATTGCTGAGGCCCTTGGTTTCTCACCAGGAATAGATGGTAAGACCCTATTGCTGAAAACTCTAGAATTTCTTTACAGAAGTACAAATGCAGAGAATATAACAGTTATTGTCCAAAAAATGCGTATATATTTACAACACAGCAAAGAAGTGCTCATGACTGTCAATCTGGTTGATAAAATAGCAGAGTTGTAGAGAAATATCCTTGGCTTCAACTTGAGTTCCAAAATATCTTTCTGTACTGACTTTCGAATATTTGGTACAGACATGGTCACTTGTTAATTAAGTTGAGGGACACAGAAATAACATGCATTCGTTGAGGGACACAGAAATAACATGCATTCTTCACATTAAGCCTTTGAAAAAACGGATTTTTTTTGTAGATTTCTTCAAGGATAGCTAGTTTTTCTCATTTCTTTATTCATTTGGTATTTTTGCATAGTACATAGGGAACATCTATTGAATTGCTTTTCTCTTTTCTTCTTTTAATTTTTTGGTGCTGCATATTAAACCTAGGAACTTATGCAAGCTAAACATAACCCTACTACTTAGCACATGGATCATTTATTCAGTCTCCATATTCCTGTTTTAAAATGATAATACATCATTTCATATATATATATGGATAGATAGATAGATAGATAGATAGATAGATAGATAACTTTAACATAAGAACATTCCTCTAAGTTTCTTTTCTGAGTAAAAGATTGTGCTTTGTATAAGAAAGAATGGATACAATAGAATGTCCTGATCCTAAAGTGCATCTTTTATGATATTGTTTTTATTGGAAAGCTTCACAATTAAATCACTGAGAACTCCACTTAGAGTTTAACTTCCTTCACATTTCTTATTTTAAAATTTAAAAAGATGTGTTTACTTGTAAGAAAGAATGAGAGATTGTTAATTTCAGTTTGTCCTAGACAGTGCAATAGCTTAATAGTGCTTAAACTGTAGTTTAAAATTTGTCTAGGTAGCCAGGTTTGGTTGTGCACGTGTTTAATCCCAACACTCATGAAGCAGAAGTAGGAGGCTTACCTTGAGTGTGAAGACACTATGAGACTACATAGTAATTTCCACATCACCCTGGGCTAGAGTGAAACCCTACCTCAAAAAATTGCTTAAATAAATACACCGGAATATTAGCCTCTCTGGATTGCATATAAATTTCTCATCATTTATTCCCCCAGATAGGTGTTTCACATCTATCACCAATCAATCAATCTATCTATCATCTATCTATCTATCATCAAGTGCCTGTTATACATAAGCCTGGTGTTAAAGTGATGTAAACTTGGGTTATTGAAGAAGTGTTTATTTAGGACCATTTTTGCATAAAACTGAACTATGGATCATTTTATGGTAGAAATTAAAAATCATTTCATAGGAAATTAAAGTATCATGCTAAGATTAATTGGATTTATTTTCTTAAAGGATGCTGCAAAAGGATAATTTGACTAAGCAGCATTAAAAGTGTATGTGTTCTTAACAATGTGGACATATGCTCCTGACAATATACCCCGATAATGAATGTTTTCAGTGGGAGGAGATGTAATGCATCTGGGTATCGCCAATGACTTTCTAAGATTGTTAGTAGAAATTGTTAAAAGTTTGTAGAAGGGTCACTGTCTAAATGAGAGGACAGCATGTGGTATTTTAATTGTTCTGTAAGTTGTGATGAAGAAGCAGATCAATGGTGAAGTCTCTATGCTGTGGAGTTTTACCTCACCTTACTAGACATGGAAGTCATATTCTATCCACACCCATTTCTTCAAGTTATGAGTTGGGTGAGTAAAGTACATTACATAATAACATTTTTAAGTTTTTAACACTAAAAACTAAATATGAACAGATTTTCTCAAAACACACTCGGTTCTACTCAGCTAATTCTTTTATTTGTTAGTTTTCTTTCGCAATGGATAACTTTCATCTTTTAACTGTGTAGTTAGTTATCCTTGCCTACATTCTTAGTGAGAATTTCTGTTTGTGTATCTCTGCTTACAATTTATTTGTTGTGTGTTCTTTTCATTGAGGCCATGTTAATATGTATCTGTGCCATTGATGTATAACAAGTTATCCCCAAGTTAAAAACCTAAAGCCACACAAATTTATTCCCTCAGTGTCTATGGGGCAGGAATCTAGGCATGACTTAGCAGATATCTCTGTTCCTCTCGTATCCCTGTGCTGCAGCTAAGGTGATGAAAGGAACTGAACTCTCATGTAAAGCTTGACTGGTGACATGTCTACTTCCAGACCCATGTGTGGTCAATGCAAACTTTTAACTTCTTTGATCTGACTTCCCATGACTGAGATTTCAGTTTCCTACTATCAGCTGTAGTCTCCCTACTTGCAAACCATACTGAGCTCCTTGAGTCTTTTATTTCTTTATATAGCATTTAATATACATATCATGTAAAATGGAATGTCATGGCTGGAAGTTGGAAGAGAGTCAGCCCTCAGACAGTGAAATCTAGTGCCAGAAGGTGCTACATGGACGACTGGGGGAAAATGACCAATATCTGTCCAAGCAACTCATGGTCTAACCTACTTAGCAGCAAATGACCTGTTGTGATGCCCACACAAGTGCAATAGTGGCACACAGCCATGGTGGGGAACCAACTGCTCTTGATTTGGCTAACTGATCCCCTCAGTGGTACAGGACCCATAGCTGGAGCTGGGAAACAAGTCAGAACCATATCCAAACATAAGCCCACTCACCAACATCAAGCTACCATCAATCATGGGCTACAAGAGGGCCTACACCTATTAAATTCTCTATTAAAAAAAGGTAAGGGGTATCTCTTTTGTCCTGGTGCTAACTTACTCTCCGTTGGAGAAGCTGCTTCTCTTTTTCAGATAGATGTAGATCCTAAAGAGAGAGCCACCCCATCAAACCTCAAAAGGGCCCTGGCTGAAACTAAGAAAAATTGGCGAAACAAGCAAGGGGGCTGTTTTCCTGATGAACTGGATACCAGCACCAGGGTGATGGAGATCAACACAGAGAAAAATCAACTCCTACCAAATCAGAGATCCAGAGCCCTAGAGGCCCCCAACACCTCATCACGGAAGCAGACCAAATATGAACCCAACATTGCTCAGGGAAATTTTGCAAAAGAGGGGGCAGAACAATGTCAGAGGCACATGTTCGGTCATGATATCTTACCCATAACTGTGGGCTAACTCCACAATGCATGACCCATATACCTCAACAAAGAGGGGCCAAGTGGTGGGGGTAGGCCATGGATGAGCCTAATAATGGTACCAAACTGACTCTATTTGCTGAATACAAAACTAATAAAAAAAAGAAAGAGAAAAATCAAACAAAAGGTGAGCCACGTGGAAAAAAATAAATATACATGCCATATTCGATTCATACTTATGTTACAATTTTTCTTTATTTATAAATTAGCATACACAGAAAAAGGATTTTATAAGGCATCTCATATATTTTTAATTTTTGTTCTTATTTCTCTCCCTCTGTACCTCTCCTCAACTCTCTGTCTCCTGCCCGCACTTGTCCCCTTCCACATCCAGTATTCCTACTCCCATATTCATGCCATATATGTTCTATTACTTTCCCTATGCATCTTCCTTAAGTCCTCTTTCCCTTTTCGTAGGCCACTTTGTAGTTTCCTGGACTATACATGTATGAATCCTCACATAATACATTTATATAAAACTTAGAAGCTAGGATCTGCATATGAGAGAGAACATGTGGTACTTGTCTTCGAGTATGAATTACCTGAAATTAATATAATATTGGCCCGTTTCATTTGTCTTCCTGAAAATTATAATTTTAGTGTTCATTTTCAAGATAGGGTCTCAGTCTAATCCAGGTTGATGTACGACATAGTCTGTAGCCTCAAGTTGGCCTCAAATACACAGTGACCTTCCTAGCTCAGCCTGCATAGTGCTTGCATCAAATCACACACCAGCACACCTGGATTATCATTCCACTTTTTAAAATAGGTGAATAATATTCAGTGGTGTATATGCACTACATTTTCATTATTCAATAATCTGTTGGTAGCTGTCCAGGATGTTTCCATTTCCTAGCTATTGTGAACAGAGCACATGTATGTCCACCTTTGTGATATAGAGGCCTTTGTTTATTTTCTCTGGAGTGATATAGCTGAGTAGTTTTACATGAAGTTCTAATTTTTAGTTTTTTGAAAACACCCTCAGATTTCCATAGTGGTGGCAACACTTTATACTTTCACCAACAGTGAGTAAGAGCTCCTCTTTCCCCACGTCCTCACCAATAGTTGTTAATATATTGTCTTGATGATAGCTAGCCTGACTGGACTAAGATCAAATCTCAATGAAGTTTTAATTTGCATTTCTGATGGGTAAGGATGTTGAAAACTTTAAAATATTTAGAGGGCATTGTAATTTTTTTTATTTTTAGAATGGTCCAGTTCATCAATCCATTTATTGATTGAAAGTTTTGGTTTTTCTTGTTTACTTAATTTTTACATTATATATGTATAATATGTATGAGGTGGTGTGTAGTGTGTATTTATGTGGGGTGAATGCACATGTGTGTACTGAAGTGTGTGTTTATGTAGAGACCAGAGGATGACCTTGGGCGCCCACTCTCTTTCACTCTTCCTTCACACGTGGTCTCTCACTCAAACTGTGGCTGCCATTTTCAGTCAATGAGCCCTAGAAATTCACTGATTTCCCCTAATTCCCATATACATGTGTTATAGAAGTGCATTGGCCATTTCCAGAAGGTCTAGGGAGATTGAACTGGAGTGGTCTCATGCCCTCTCATAACCTTATATTTATACAGCAAGTGTTCTTAACTGCTGAGCCATATCCCCAGCCATGATGTTTAATTTTTTGATTCTAGGGATCATTCATTTAGATAAATTTTGTGGATTCTAGATGTTAATCACTTACTGAAATGTATTAGTTACTCATTAGTGAACTCATTGCTGTAAAAGAATATGTGAAGTAGCTTGAGGAAGGAAATATTTATTTTGCCTAACAATTCCAGAGCATACAGTCCATATAGACAGAGAAGACATGACATAGATGTGGGTGGTGAGATGTCCACATTACATCCACAGTCAGGAATAGAGATGATGAATAGGAAGTGGGGCAAGACTATAAAACCTCTAAGCCCCCCTCCCATGTCCTATTTCAGTAATGTTTTACCTGTTAGAGGTACCACAACCTTCCCAAACAGCCCCAACACCTGAACACCAAGTGTTAAACATAAGTTTGGGGTTATTATGCAATCAAACCATAATCTGAAGTATTACTTGAACAAATTTTCTCTTGTTCTGTGTGCTGCCTATTTATTCTGGTGACTATATATATTCTGTGTAGAAACTTTCTAATTTCATTCAATATCATTAATCAGTTCTTCCGGATATTTCCTACCCCAGGCTTATCAGAAATAATTCACTATGTAGTCTCTGGCTGGCCTTGAACTCATGAAGATTACCCTACCTCAGTATTCTGAGTACAGGCAAGCTGTAGTATACCCAGTGGGATTTTTTTATTTCGTTTTGAGGAAGGGTCTCATTGTAGTTCAGGATGACCTGAACTCACAGTTGAAGCACTAGATGGCCTTAAACTCACAACTGTCCTCCGACCTCAGCCTCCTGAGTGCTAAGAGTAAAGGTGTATTGTGCCAGGCCTAGTTAACATGTTATTTATTATCCTTTTTTTAAAACTATAGAACATTTTTATTTCTAATAGGTTTTCAAAAGAAAACTGTGCTTAAATGTGCTTAAATGTAGACTATGAAATGAATTTTTAATAAAAATAACAGGAATACCAAATTAATTTTGTGTGACACATTTAAAATTTTGAGTAGGGGATAGAGATATAACTCAGTTTATAGAGTGCTGGCCAAACCAGCATGAAGACCTGAGTTTGAGCCCCAACTGCATAGTTGGACAGGGTAGCACATAATGTAGCTATCCTCAGCTTGGTAGGAGATTGGAGATTAACCTAGGCTACATGGCCCTGACTCAAAATAAAAATATAATTATGAAAAAAACAACAATGTAGCAGTGAAGTGTTGGCAGAATTATTTGTTTTTGTCATGAAGTTCTTAAGAACTCATTATTTTTCTGTTGCAGCTGTGTACAGTAATGTTAAAGTATTGTGATGATATGATTTATCTCACAATGGCAAATTGGGAACATGTGAGCATGTTCATGTGTGAACGAAGGCACAGAGATTAGAGGACAATTTTCAGGTGGCTCTTGCCTTCCACCTAGTTTGAGGCAGAGTTGTTCACTGTCAAGAGCTTCTGAGTTTTTAGTAAATTCTCCAATCTCATGGTCAGCATACTGGAATTACAGAAGCTTACCATGGCTTCTGGCTTTTGCATAGAATCCAAGGTTGAACTTGGGTACTAAAGCTTGGGCTGCAAGGCTTTATAACCACTGAGTAATTTTTACAAAAACAAAAACAAACAAAAAAATTCCACTGGCTTCTGTGATGGCTTGATACAGGTGTCCCCCATAAACCTAGGTGTTCTGAATGCTAGGTCCACAGATGATGGCAATTTGTAAATTAAAGCCTTTTAGATGCAGTGTATTGTTTGGGGAAGTCTCATGCTTTTTATATCCAGTTTCCTCTTGCCAGTGTTTGGCACATTCTCTTGTTGCTTTTGTCCACCTGATGTTGGATAGGAGATGATGTCCACCTTCTGCCCATGCCATTGTTTTCTTCTATATTCATCTTATTTCCCCTAGAATCTGTAAGACAAAATTAATCCTTTTTCCCACCAGCTGCTTTGGTCAGTTATGTTTTGTGAGCAATGCAATCCTGACTGCAACAGTAAAGTGGGAACCAGAAGTGGAGCTGTTGATGCCAGAAACCTGATTCTGGGGCTTTGCCTTTCAGAACTGCTTTGCAGGAATAATGTGGACAAATTTGAAATCTTGGCCTAAAAGAAACCTTGCAGTGCTGTAAGTACAACTTGATAGACTATTCTGATGAGCGTTGAAAGATCTAAATGCAATAAGAATTATGGACTGTGAGGTTTGGCTTATAAGGGTGAGAAAGAACTTTGTAGAGGCTGGGCTAGAATCAGTTTGTGTGAGAGGCTTGTTATGCCTGTGACCTGAGAACTTGTATAGGGTTGTATTTCATAGAAATGTACTGGTGTGAGCAGAGGGGCATAGCTCAGAAAGAAATGAAATACTTTGCCCAAAACTTCTGCCTGTTCAGCTGCAATTGTTTGACAGATTACAAGCATTGAGAATGGGCCAGTTGACCTGCATTGGGACTGCAGGAAGAATATAGACTCTTTTGAAGGAGCCTTAATGCGAAAAGAGTGTCCTGTTCTTCAAAGTCTGCTTTATGGCCCCAAGATGAACAAATTGGCAGCCCACCCAGTATTGTGAAGTATAAAAAATACAAGAAAGAAAGGGTCATTGAATTTTCAACATTTTTTTAATGGCCATTGGCAGTGTGAATGAGACTTGTTGGATTACCTCTGTGGAGACCCAATGGGATCATGAGGATGAACTGTGGGTTACAGTGGAGACCCTGTAGAGATGCTGGGACTTTGGGATGGATACCAAGGAGAACTGCCAGCACCGGGAAGTTTTCCAACATTGTTAGTAGCCTAGGTGGAGGGTCAGAATTGTAACTCCAGAGAATCATCATTGGTTAGAATTGACTTGAAGACTCATCACTGTCTGGAGTTGTTGGACTTGGAGCAACAGATATTGATGTTTTCTCTGTTTAAATCTTTTGTTGGTTGAATATTTATTTGATATGCCTAGTGCCATCTTTTACAGTATGAATGTTTGTCCTGTACCACTATAGGTTTGAGGGCTTTTTTGTATTGCAACTCAGTTAAAAGACCTTGGCCTATGGGTATCTTTGAACATCATTAGGATTGATAAACAGTATGAGGGTTTTAAAGTTGGATGAATGCATTGCATTATACATCATGTATGGTTATCAGTTCATGGAAGCCAGTGGCAGAATGTGGTGGTTTGTTTCAGATGACCCCGTAAACTTAGATGTTCTGAATGCTAGGTCCCCATTAAATTAAGTTAAGTCCTCCTGGATGCAGTGTATTCTTGGGGGCAGGCTTATGGATGTTAGAGCCAGTTTCCCCTTGCCAGTATTTGGCACACTCTCCTGTTGTCCAACTGAGGTTGGGCAGGAGGTGATGTCCACCCTCTTCTCATGTTGTTGTTTTCCCCTGCCATCATGGAGTTTCTTCTCCTCCAGTCTGTAAGCCAAAATAATCCTGTTTTTTTTTTTTTTTTTCCCCCTCACAAGCTGCTCTTGGTTGGGTGACTTATGCCAGCAATGTGAACCTGACTGCATCAGCTTCTCTTTGATTATTTAAGCAAAGCCCTAGGGCTGGAAAGATGTCTTAGCAATTAAAGTGCTTGACTCCATAGCCAAAGGACCCAGATTTAATTGCCAAGGACCCACATAAACCAGATGTACAAGGTGGTGTACATGTCTGCAGTTTGTTTGCAGTAGCTGGATGGTTTGGCACACCATTCTCTCTCTCTCTCTTTCTCTGTCTCTCAACCTGCCTGTTTTCCTCTCTCAGATGAATAGTTAAAAATAAAATAATAAGCCCTAAATTGATATAATTCAGTCTTTTTTTTACTTCCAAACAAATTTTGTAGCCTTGTCTCCTTCTGGAGCCCTTCATATCTTCATAGAAGTTATTTTGTATTCTCTGTTTTTTGAATGTATCATTTTATCTCTGCTAGGATGCCTGTCATTTCCTATTCTCACTTGTTGAAAGCAAGTATTTTTAAAACTTACATCAGAAGTCTTTCCCTGTAGAGAAAATTACTCAGCCACTGCTGAGCTTTCCCTGTGGCCAGACACTTGCTCCCTCTACCACTGGAGAGAAACGTGAGGGATATATTGTGTTCTAGAAATCTCTTGATTTCATATTCCCATGTTTCTTTTCATTCTAATGTGTCTGTAGTTTGCTGTGATCCAAATTTCTCTCTGGCATATGAGTCCTGCTTAAGATTTGGGTTTCCAGTTGTACAGACTCTCTCCATGGCCTGTGCTGAAGCTCTTGGTGCTTGGAGTCCTTCTTGAACTTCCCTGGTGGGATCCAATCCCTTGTCTGGTGTGGTTGCTGCAACCACTGTCTTCTTTGGCAAGAAATCCCACCAAGTCTTACTTCCGTTTTCTATAGATATATCTCATATTCCTCTTTTGGTATTTTTTTGGTCTTGGATCTCTTCCACCTAAACTTTATCCAGGTTTCACTGGAATTATTTTCTTATTTATTTATTCATGTTTTTTAAGATAGGATCATTGTCTAGCCCAGGTTGGCCTCAAAATCATAGCCATCCTCATACCTCTGCCTCCCAAGTGCTGGGATTCAAGGTATGCACCACCCCCCCACACACCTTTGGTGCTATTTTTGATCCACCATCTCTGCAAAATTGCTCAGAAGTATGGGGAACCCCAAAGCAGCAGCATCACTTCCATGTCTCATCCCATAGTGGATAACGACCACATGGAACGGAAATCACATTATGGAGTTCTCAAGTGTTTCCTTTGCCTTGAAGCAGTTGAAATGTATTACATTTTAATTTTGGTTTGCTAAATATTAGAAATTTTATGTTATTACATATAATTAATATATAATTATATTAAAATATTAAATATATATTGATTTTATAATGTACAATTTTGGAGTCACTCATCCAAGTATTAACCCTGTGTAGCTTCTGAGATCAGACAAGATAAGGTGTGTTCCAGTTTTTTTTTCTTTCTTAATTTTTTTAATATTTATTTGAGAGAGAGAAACAGGGGTGTAGGGGAGAATGGGCAGGCCAGGGCTTCTAACTATTGCAAACAAACTCCAGACACATGTGCCATCTTGTGTATCTGGTTTACATGGGTACTGGGGAACTGAACCTAGGTCCTTAGGTTTCATAGGCTATTATCTTTCCTACTAAGCCATCTCTCTAGTCCTCTTTTTGCTTTTGATACCAAGTTAATAACGATTTCATAAAATAAGTCATAAGCTAGAGAGTAAAGTGTTTGTCTACTCTGTCTGAAGTCTTGGGTTTTATCCCCAGTACTACAAAAGATAAGAAATGTTGGGGTTGTTTTTTCTCATGGTTATTGGAAGAAGTTGAACAGAATTTCTCATAATTCCTCCTTAATAATTTGGTAGAGTTATGTAGTGAAACCACATAGACTGGGGATTTCCTTCCTGGGACTTTGTGTATTATGAATGACATGGTAGGGTTTGTTTGTTTGTTTGTTTTTAAAGACAGTATCCTCATTTGCTATTGAAATGACTGTATTCACCAGGGTTCTGAGGAAGGCACCATGTCAGGTTCCACATGCAGCTTGTCTCTAGGTGAGCAAGCAGTGTCATTGGCAAACTGTCACACCATTGGGCTGAGAACCAATTGGGGGCCAAGTGTACAAACACTTGAGCATGTACGGGAAATTTTAATTTGCTGCACAAAGACCAGAAAGTAGGCAGAGTGTCCAGCCCAAACTGGGCCCGAGTTCACCCTGCCCGGATATAACTGCTGTGCAACCCTGTCGTAATTTCCATTTGAGACCCAACCCCAATTTATATCCATGTGTGAGACTAACAGCCATGACCTGTGTCATATAAAGTGAGTGGAAGCCAGAATGAGTTTCCATTTTTAGCCTTAACCATCAGTAACTGAATGTGGGAATAGCTGCTTGGACAGGAATGAGGTGTGGTGACTGCAGGCCTCTGTGGGTGTTTCATGATGACTCCAGGAGAATTGGGGCACACTGGGAACAGCTTCCCATCAAAGTGAGCTTGGAACCAAGGCCTGAGGAGTACCTAGGAGGAGAATTGTGGGGGTGGGATTCCCTAACTACAGTGAAACCAGATTATAAAAACTGGTAGGTGTGAGCCTATTCCAAAATGAAATAGCAGTGTGTCTAGGGTACAAATACTGTTGGAAGTCATGAGGAAATGTGAGAGGTTGTAGGCCTTATTTTAGGGATTGGTCAGCTAGGGAAGTCAGCTTGTGGGGACACATGTCCTTGGCTTGCACTACAGCCATTGTGATGCCATCCAGTGTGAGGATACACAGACTGCACTCTCACTAGAACCACTGTGTTGCCATACACTGTGAGGAAACACGGTCAGGAATGTCACTGGAACAACTGTGGCACCATTCAGTGTGAGGAGACATGGCCTGGGCTCCCACTAGAACCATTGTGATGTCATGCACTGTGAGGAGACACAACATGAACTCTCAATAAAGCCATTGTGAATTCATGCACTCTCAGGAAACATCACCTGGGTCCACAATACA
Organism: Dipus sagitta; assembly: GCA_036346955.1. Classification (NCBI taxonomy): domain Eukaryota; kingdom Metazoa; phylum Chordata; class Mammalia; order Rodentia; family Dipodidae; genus Dipus; species Dipus sagitta. The sequence continues at coordinate 7,273,802 of CM070791.1, read as the reverse complement.
TCCACTGTGATGTTATTCACTGTGAGGAGACACTGAGGGGGCCATCACTAATACCACCGTCATGTAATGCACTTTGCGGAGATAAAGTAGGGTTGTCACTAGAACCACTGTGATGCCATCCCCTGTGAGGACACATGGTCTAGTCTCTCATAAGAACAACTATGTTGTCACCCACTGTGAGGAGACATAGCCTGCACTCTTTTTTTAAATTTTTTTTTTGCTTTTTTCTTTATTAGTTAGTTTTGTATTCAGCAAATGCAGTCAGTTTGGTACCATTATTAGGCTCATCCGTGACTTACCCCCTACCCTTGGCCCCTCCTTGTTGAGGTATATGGGTCATGCATTGTGGAGTTAGCCCACAGTTATGGGTAAGCTAAATGTCTCTGCATATCATGACCCAATATGTGGCTCTGACATGCTTTCCGCCCCCTCTTCTGCAAAATTTCCCTGAGCCATGTTGGGTTCATTTTTGGTCTGCTTCAGTGATGAGGTGTTGGGGGGTTCTGAGGCTCTGGGTCTTGATTTGGTAGGAGTTGATTTTTCTCTGTGCTGATGTCCTTCCCCCTTGTGCTGGTATCTGGTTCATTAGGAAAACAGCCACCTTGCTTGTTTTGCCAATTTTCCTTAGTTTCAGCCGGGGCCCTTTTGAGGTATGATGGGGTGGCTCTCCCCTTAGGATCTACATCTATCTGAAAAAAAGAAGCAGATTCTTCAACGGAGAGTAATTTACCACCAGGACAAATGAGATAACCCTTACTTTTTTTATATTTTTAAAATTATTTTTTTTTGTTTTTTTTTCTTTTTCTTTCGTTTTTACTTTTTATTTTATTTTATTTTTTACAGTCAGTTTGGTACCATTATTAGGCTCATCCATGACCTACCCCCTCCTCTTGGCCTGTCCTTGTTGAGGTATACGGGTCATGCATTGTGGAGTTAGCCCACAGTTATGGGTAAGCTAAACGTCTCTGCATATCATGACCCAACATGTGGCGCTGACATTCTTTCCGGACCCTCTTCCGCAAAATTTCCCTGAGTCATGTTGGGTCTGCTTCAGTGAAGAGGTGTTGGGGGGCTCTGAGGCTTTGGCTTTCTGATTTGGTAGGAGTTGATTTTTCTCTATGCTGATCTCCTTCCCACTTGAGCTGGTATCCGGTTAATCAGGAAAACAGCGCCCTTGCTTGTTTCTCCAATTTTTCTTAGTTTCAGCTGGGGCCCTTATGAGGTATGATGGGGTGGCTCTCTCCCGAGGATCTACATCTATCTGAAAAAGAGAAGCAGATTCTCCAATGGAGAGTAAGTTAGCACCAGAACAAATGAGATGACCTTTTTTTTTTATATAGAGAATTTAATAGGTGTCGGCCCTCTTGTAGCCCACAATTGATGGTAGCTTGATATTGGAGAGTGGGTTTATGTTTGCATATGGTTCTGACTTGTTTCCCAGCTCCAGCTATGGGTCTCATACAAGTGAGTGGATCATTTAGCCAAATTGAGAGCAGTTGGTTCCCCACCATGGCTGTGTGCCACCACTGCACTTGTGTGGGCATCACAACAAGTTATTTGCTGCTAAGTAGGTTAGACCATGTGTTGCTTTGACAGATATTGGTCATTTTCCCCTAGTCGCCCATGTAGCACCTTCTGGCACTACACACGCTGACTGTCTGGGAACTGACTCTCTTCCAACTTCCAGCCATGCCATTCTAATTTGCATGTCAATCACATAAGGTGTCTTCAACAGTAGGGTCTTATCACTAGTCTTTGGTGGGTCATCAAGTACTCTGACAGAAATCTGTCTGTCTTTTAGGAAACCTTGTAGGTCTCTCTGATCAAAAGCTCATTGTGGATGATAGCCCCATGCTGGATCTGGGAGTTACAGGTCAGTGCCCACTAAGAAAATGAGGAAAAAGATAACTAATATACAAGAGTTAGAGATAAAAGAGAGAGAGAGGGAGAGGGGAAGTGAGGGAGGGAAGATGTAGAAGATTAAGGTTAGTCTTGATCATACCCTCTCCAGTGTCTTGTGGTTCAGGTGTTCTCTGTAAGGGTCTGGTGAAGTATCAGCCACTTGGTCTGTCTTTTAGTAAGTAGAAAATTATGGTACCATTGCCATTTGGGTCTAGATTTGTGTTTCCCACCCCTTTGATGCCCTCCCCTCCCTCCCCTTCCATCCTAGTGGCTAGTCTAGGAGGTGCTTGCTGGGTATGTAAGATATCTTGGGTAGATTCAGTTTAGGTGCTGTAGATGAATGAGACTATGTGGAGATTTTTTTTCTGTGATTGGGTAAGTTCATTGAGAATGATCTGTTCCAGGTTCAACCATTTTTCCTCAAATTTCTTTGTGTCATTTTTTCTTACTGCTGTATAGAATTCCATTGTGTAGATATACCACATCTTAGTTTTCCATTCTTCTAGTGGTGGACATCTGGGTTGATTCCAGCTCTTAGCTATTACAAATGGAGCTTCTGTAAATATGGTTGAGCAAATCTCTTTAGCCTGTGGTTTGAAGGTTTTAGGGTAGATGCCCAGTAAGGGGATAACTGGGTCTGTTGGTATCTGTATGCTCAGCTTTTTCAGAAGTCTCCATATTGCTTTCCAAAGTGGTTGCACCATCCTACATTCCTGCCAACAGTGGATGAGTGTTCCTACTTCTCCACATCCTAGCCAGCATTTATTTTTATTTGATTTTTTGATGTTTTCTATCCTTATTGGGGTAAGGTGGAATCTCATAGTTGTTTTAATTTGTATATCTCTGATGATTAGGGCTGATGAACATTTTCTTAAGTGTATGTTTGCCATTTCTATTTCTTCCTCTGTGAACTGCCTGTTCAGCTCTTTACCCCATTTTGTAGTGGGGTGTTTGACTTCTTACTGTTTAGATTTTTGAGTTCTTTGTAGATTCTAGAGATTAGGCGTCTATCAGTTGGATAACCAGCAAATATTTTCTCCCATTCTGTGAGTAATCTATTGGCTTTGCTTATTGTTTGCTTGTCTGTAAAGAAACTCTTCAGCTTCATGTGATCCCATTGGTTGAGTGACGGTTTAAGTTCATGAGCTACTGGGGTTTTGTTCAGGAAGTCTTTTTCCATTCCTATATCATGGAAAGTACTTCCTAAATTTTCTTCCAGTAGTATTCAAGTTTCTTGTCTTATATTCAGATCTTTGATCCACTTGGACTTGAGTGTAGTGCATAGTGAAATGTGTGGCTCAAGTTTCAGTTTCCTGCATATGGTTATCCAGTTTGTCAAGCACCATATGTTCAAGATGCTACCTTTTTTCCAGCCTATATTGTTCGGGACTTTATCAAATATCAAGTAGCTATAGTTGCGCGACCCAAAGTCAAGGTCCTCAAGTCTATTCCAGTGGTCTATACTCCTGTTTTTATGTCAGTACCATGCTGTTTTTATAACTATGGCTTTGTAATATAGCTTTAGATCACGTATGGTGATGCCTCCATAAGTATTTCCTTTGCTGAGGATCTGTTTGGAAATGCGAGGCCTCCTGCTTTTCCATGTGAAATTTGAGATCATTTTTTCTATCTCTGTGAAGAACACTGTAGGGATTTTAATTGGAATTGCATTACTTCTGTATATTGCCTTTGGTAGGATTGTCATCTTCACAATGTTAATTCTGCCTATCCAGGAACATGGGAGGTCTTTCCATTTTCTCACGTCCACCTCAATTTGTTTTTTGAGTGTTTTTATGTTTTTGTTGTATAGATCTTTCACTTCCTTGGTTAACGTTCTTCTAAGGTATTTTATTTTTTTGTTGCTATTGAAAATTGGACTATGTCCCTTATTTCTTTCTCTGTATCTTTGTCATTTGCATAATGGAAGGCTATTGATTTTTGTGCATTGATTTTGTATCCTGCTACTTTGCTATAGGAGTTAATCACCTTCAGGAGTTTTGGGATGGAGTCTCTCAGGTCTCTTACATATATAATCATGTCATCAGCGAATAAAGCTAACTTAACTTCTTCCTTTCCAAATTGTATCCCTTTTATTTCCTTCTCCTGTCTTATTGCTTGAGCTAGGACTTCCAGGACTATATTGAAAAGCAGAGGTGCGAGTGGACAACCCTGTCTTGTTTCTGATCTTAATGGGAATTCCTCCAGTCTCTCTCCATTAAGTATTATTTGGGCCTTCGCAATTTCATATATTGCCTTTATTATGTTAAGATATGAACCAACCGTGCCAATTCTCTAAAATGTTTTGAACATGAAGTGATGTTGAATCTTGTCAAAGGCCTTTTCTGCATCTATCGAAATGATCATGTGGTTTTTATGTTTAACCTTGTTTATGTGGTGTATTACATTGACAGATTTTCCGTATGTTGAACCACCCCTGTGTTGCTGGAATGAATCCCACTTGGTCAAGGTGGATAATGCTTTTGATGTGTTGTTGGATTCGGTTTGCAAGGATTTTGTTTAGGATCTTTGCATCTAAATACATCAGGGAAATAGGTCGGTATATTTCTTTTCCTGTGGCATCTCTGCCTGGTTTTGGAATTAGGGTGATGCTAGCTTCATAAAAGGAGTTGGGCAGCTTTCCCTGTTCACCAATTGTGTGGCACAGTTTGAGTAAGATTGGATTGAGTTCTTGCATGAAGGTTTGATAGAATTCAGCTGAGAAGCCATCTGGTCCTGGACTCTTCTTTTTTGGGAGATTTTTTTTTATTAGTTTTTCAATCTCAATGACTGTAATGGGTTGATTGACATGATTAATCTGCTCTGTGTTTAGCTTTGGTAGATGGTATGCATCCATGAATTTGTCGATCTCCTCCATATTATCCAGTTTTGTGGGGTAGAGGTTTTTGAAATAAGTTCTGATGATTCTCCCAATTTCACTTATGTCTGTTGTGATCTCTCCTTTTTCATTTTGTATTTTGTTAATGTGAAGCTTCTCCTTTTTTTGCTTGATGAGATTGGCTACGGGTTTGTCAACCTTGCTTAATTTTTCAAAGAATCAGCTCTTTGTTTTGTCAATTGTCTTAATTGTTTCCTTCATTTCCAGTTCACTGATTTCTGCTCTGATTTTAAGTATTTCTTTCCTTCTGGAGCTCTTTGGGTTGGATTTTTTTTCCAGTGCCTTGAGGTGGATGGTTAGGTCATTGATTTGGGACCTTTCTGTCTTTTTTAAGAGGCATTGAGTGCTATGAATTTTCCCCTGAGGACCGCCTTCATTGTGTCCCATAAGTTTTGGTACTATGTGTTCTCATTGTCGTTCAATTCCATAAATTTTGCAATTTCACTTTTTATTTCATCCACTATCCATTTATTGTTTAAAAGTGTGCTGTTCAGTTTCCAGATGCCATTGGGATTCTTGGTGGGTCTTTTGTTGTTGATTTCTAGCATTGTGAACTGATATCGTGCAGGGAATTATGTCAATCTTCCTAAATATGTGGAGGCAGTCGTTGTGACCCAGTATATGGTCTATTTTAGAGAATGTTCCATGGGCTGCTGAGAAGAATGTGTAATCTGTGGATTTGGGACGGAAGGTTCTGTAGATGTCCATTAGCACTAAGTGATCTATGGTTTTGTTGAGCTCTCTTACTTCCATGTTGTGTTTCTATTTGGATGATCTGTCTATTACTGATAAGGGTGTATTGAAGTCCCCAGCTATGATGGTGTTTGTGGTTATTTCTGTTTTATTGCCAAGTAGGTTTTGTTTTATGAACTGTGGTGCCCCTGTGTTTGGTGCATACAAATTTATGATTGTAATGTCCTATTGCTGGATCGTTCCCTTGATAAGTAGCAAGTGGCCTTCTTGGTCTTTTTTTTATTATGTTTGAAGTCTATTTTATCTGAAATTACTATAGCTACACCTGCTTGTTTCTTATTCCCATTTGCTTGGAATACTGTTTTCCACCCTTTCACCCTGAGGAGATGTCTGTCTTTAGTGGAGAGGTGGGTTTCTTGAAGGCAAGAGATTGAGGGGTCTAATTTTTTGATCCATCATGTTAGCTTGTGTCTCTTGATGGGTGAATTAAGGCCATTAATATTTAGGGTAATGACTGTGAGATTTGATTTGATCCCTGCCATATTGTGATGGTAAATGTGGGTTGGTGTTTTCATGGACGTTGAAGTTTTTTGTGCCTACTCTGAGTTTGGTTGTTTTGATCCCCTTCTTGTAGGCAATTGTGTTTGATTATTTTTTTCTTCTCTGTGGAGAATTTCCTGGAATACTCTCTGTAGGTTTCGTTTTGTGTTCATATAATTGTAAAGCTGAGTTTTGTCGTGGAATGTTTTTCTTTCACCATCTATTATCAGGGATACTTTTGCTGGGTAGAGTAGTTTGGGTTGCAAGCCATAGGTTCTTAGACTTTGCAGTGTTTCATTCCAGGCCCTTCTAGCTTTCAGGGTTTCCATTGAGAAGTCTGAAGTAATTCTGATGGGGTTACCTTTGAAAGTGGTGTGCTGTTTTTTCCTAGCTGCTCTTAGGATTTTCCCTAGCTGCTTTGGTGTCAATGTTTAGGGTCTTAATATGTCTTGGACAGTTTCTCCTTTGGTCCAGTCTGTTTGGAGTTTTGTTGGCTTCTTGTATCTTGATGGGCCTTTCTTTTAAGAGACTGGGGAAGTTTTCTTCAATTATTTTGTTAAATTAGTTCTCCAAGTCTTTGGTATGAATTTCTTCTCCTTCTGGTATTCCAATGATCCTGATATTAGGACAATTCCCTCATGTTCTGTTCACAGGAGCTTTTGAACTTACTGAAATTTTTGAACTCTCAAACTGTTTCTTCCATCTTGTCTTCCAGATCAGAGTTTCTATCCTCTACTTGGCTGACTCTATTCTTGAGTGCTTCTAGCGAGTTTTGGACTTGTTCAATTAAGTTTGCATTGTCTACTACTTTTATATGTATGATTTCCATCCCTGTCAAGCTCCCTTTTCACATCATTTTCTGATTTTCTTGATGATTCTTGGAGTTCATCCTTGCATGTCTTTATGTCTTCATTTAGCATGGCCAGCTGATTTTTAAGTTCTTTTTTTTTTTCACTCTCCCTCAAATCTCTTAACTCTCTTTGAACTCCTTCCATTTTCTTATCTATTAGTTCTAGTTTGGTGATGGCAGCCTCCACACAATTATCGGCCCTTTGTTGCTTTCCTGCAAGTTCTACCAGTAGGTTGGTCAGGGTTGTATTGCTCATAGCTTCAATTTGGTGTTCTGGTCCTATTGGTTCTTCTATGTTTTGGTTAGATGCATTCATTGTGGGAGTGGGTGATCTAACTGGATTTTCTTGCATTTGATTTTTCATGTTATTTCTTTTGCGCTGTGTTCTGCCCATGGCAGTGTATGGGCAGGTAGGTGAGCGTATCAGCCTGGGCTCACGAAGAATGGGAATCTTAGGCAGCCTGGGCAGTTGCCAAGCAGCCTGGGCTTTGGGTCTCACTTGCCAAAGCCACCTATCTACTGCCTGGCAAGGGAGCCAAAGTTGCCTGAGTTCTCATGCGGTAATGTGCCAAAGCTGCCTTCATTCGAGCTAGGAGTGGCACTGGGGCACCAAGCACTGAAGCAGCCCGATCTTTGGCTGGGAACACTGACCCGGGAGCAGTCTGCGCTCCCCCGCCACAGGACAATGGCAGCCGGCCAGTTGGGCAAACAGGTAGGGGATGGCACTTGAGCTGGCGCAAGTGAGACACACAGTCTGAGCTTGCATGGCAGCTGCTGTGGGACTGGGCTCACCCAGTAAGTGGGAAAGTGGATGAAATTGCAGACCAGTCTAAGCTGCTGCACGCAGGGAACAATCGGCATGCAGTGGCAGCAGTGCCGGCGCCGGCGCAGTAGTGGCAGCAGCGGCGGTGTTGTGAATACAGTGGTCATTTGCGTTGAGGGGGTGGGCTACCCACCCACAAGGGGATCCGTGATTCCCTGTTCCCCTGCCTCTGTGCCCTCCCAGATTTCTCTCTCCTAAAAGTCACTATGTACCCTTAATATCTTGCCTTTCTTTCCCCGGGATTTGCAGCACAGCTAGGCGGTCGCCATCTTGGCCAGAAGTCTAGCCTGGACTCTTAATAGTGCACTTGTGGTGTCATGCACTTGGCAGAAACATTGCCTGGGTCCTCGCTAGATCTACTGTCATGCCTTTCCCTGTTAGGAGACACTGAGTGGACCCTTACAAATACCACTGAGATGTAATGCAATGTGAGGAGACAGGGCCTGGTCTCTCACTAGAAGCACTGCGATGCCATTTTTTTGAAGAGACATGGCCTGGGCATTCACTAGAGCCACTGTCTTTCCATGCACTCTGAGGAGACAGGGGTGGGCCTGTTAATATCACCAATATGATAGCATCCACTATGAATTAACAAGGTCTGGGCTCCAAGGAGAACTATGGTGATGCCATCCACTGTGAGGAGATACAGGCTGGCCTGACACTAGAACCAAGGTGATGCCATTCACTGTTAGGACATATGGACTGGGCTCTCACAAGAACCACTGATGCCATGCACTGTCAGGAGACATGTCCTCTTTCCTCTCTAGAACCTGTGTGATGCCATGCACTGTGAGGGGACACAGCCTGGGTCCTCCCGAGAACCACTGTGAAACTATCCACTGTGAGGAGACCCAGCCTAGGTCCTCACTAGTAGCAGTGTGATATAATCTATTATGAAGAGACAATTCTTGGGCTTCACTAGAACCACTGTGATGCCATTTATTGAGAGGAGACATGGCCTGTGCATTCATTAGAGCTACTTTGATGCCATGCACTCTGAGGACACAGGGCCAGGCCTCTCAATATAGCCAATGTGATAGTAACCACTATGAAGTGTCAGGGCCTATGCTCCAATTAGAACCACTGTGATGCCATCAACTGTGGGGACATATGGCCTGAGATCACCTTACATCCACTGTGTTGCCATCAATTGTGAGGAGACACTGACTGGGCTCTCAGTAGAGCCACTGTGATGCCATTCATTGTGGGTGTACATGGCCTGGGCTTGCACTAGAGCCACTGTGATGCCAACCAATATGAGGAGACATGGATTCGGCTTTCACTAGAACCACTGTGATGCCATGCACTGTGAGGCGACATGGCCAGGCCTGTCACTGGAACAACTGTGATGTCATTCAGCGTGAGGAGACATGGCCTGGGCTCTCACTAGAACCACTGTGATGCCATGTGCTGCGAGGAGACAGGGCTGGTCCTGTCACTCAAACCATTGTGATGCCATCCACTGTGAGGATTCACAGCCTGGGCCCTCAATAGAGCCATTGTGATGGCATGCACTCTGAGGAGACATCACCTGGGTCCTCAGTAGATTCACTGTCATGCCATCACTGTGAAGAGACACAAACAAGGCCCTCACTAATACCACTGTGATGCAATGCATTGTCAGGAGACAGGGCCTTTCCTCTCACTACAACTACTGTGATGTCATCCACTGTGAGGAGACATTACCTAGTCTCTCATTAGAACAACTGTGATGCCATTCACTGTGAGGATACCCTGCCTGGGTTCTCACTAGAACCACTGTGATACTATCCACTTTGAGGAGATACAGCCCATGTTCTCACTGCAACTTCTGTGATGTCATTTCAATTTCAGGAGACATGGCATAGGCTCTCAGGAGAACCATTGTAATGCTAACCATTGTGTAGAGACATGGCCTGGGCTCTCAAAAGAAAAACTGTGATGCAATCCACTGTGAGGAGACATGGCCTGTACATTCAATAGAGCCACTATGATGCCATGCACTGTGAGGATACAGGGCCTTGTCTCTCAGGATAAAGTGATATCATCAGCTATGTGGAGACATGCCTGTGCTCTCATGAGAACCACTGTGATTTCATCCACTGTTAAGATACGTGGCCTGGGCTCTCACTAGAACCACTGTGATGCCAATCATTGTGAGGTGACACAGCCTGGGCTCTAATTAGAACCACTGTAATGCCATGTAACATCAGGATACAGGGTCAAGACTGTCAATAAAACCACTGTGATGCCATCTACTGTGAGGAGAAAATGCCTGGGCTCTCAATAGAGCCATTGTGATGTCATGCACTGAGAGGTGACACAGCCTGTGTCCTCATTAGATCAACTGTCATAACATTCACTGTGAGAAGACACAGACTGTTCTCTCACTATAGCCACTGTGATGCCATCCACTGTGGGGACACATGGCCTTGGCTTGCTCTAGAGCCACTGTGATATGATCCACTGTGAGGAGACATGGACTGGGCTCTGAATAGAACCATGGTGATGCCATGCACTGTGAGGAGACATGGCCATGTCTGTCACTGGAACCACTGTGATCCCATTCAGTGTGAGGAGACATGGGCTGGGCTCTCACCAGATCCACTGTGATGCCATGCACTGTGAGGAGACAGGGTGGTTGGTGTCATTAGAACCATTATGATGCAATCCACCATGAAGATACACAACCTGGCCTCTCAATAGAGCCATTGTGATGTCATGCACTCTGAGGAGACATTGCCTGGGTCCTCACTAGATACACTGTCATGCCATCACTGTGAGGCGACATACACTAGGCCCTCACTAATACCACTGTGAAGCAATGCACTGTGAGGAGACAGGGCCCATCCCCTCACTAGAACTACTGTGATATCGTCCACTGTGAAGAGACGTGGCCATCTCTCATTAGAACAACTGTGATGCCATTCACTGTGAGGATGCCCTGCCTGATTTCTCACTAGAACCACTGTGATGGCATCGACTTTGAGGAGATACAGCCCGTGTTCTCAGTGCAACCTCTGTGATGTCATTTCACTTTCAGGAGACATGGTATAGGCTCTCAAGAGAACCACTGTGATGCTAACTATTGTGTGGAGACAAGGCCTGGGCTCTCAAAAGTAACACTGTGATGCCATCCATTGTGAGGAGACATGGACTGGGCATTCACTAGAGCCACGATGATGCCATTCACTGTGAGGAGACAGGGCCTTGTCTTTCATGGTAAGTAATGTGATGCCATCTGTTATGAGGTGACATGGCCTGTGTTCTAACTAGAACCACTGTGATTTCATCCACTGTGAAGAGACCCAGGCTGGATTCTCACTAGAACCACTGTGATACCATTCCCTGAAAGCAAACATGGCCTGGGCTCTCATAATAACCACTATGATGCCATTCAATGTATGGAGACACAGCCTGGGTCCTCCCTAGAACCATACTGAAACTATCCACTCTGAGGAGACAAAGCCTGGGTCCTCACTAATGCCGCTGTGATGCCATCCACTGTGAGTAGGAATAGCCTGGTCTCTCAATAGAACCACTGTGATGCCATCCACTGTGATAAGACATGACCTGGTCTCTCAAAAGAACCACTGCTATGCCATGCACTGTGAGGAGACAGGGCTGGGCCTGGTATTAGAATGACTGTGATGATATTCACTGTGAGGAGATATGGCCTGGGCTCTCACTAGAACCACTGTGATGTCATGAAGTATGAGGAGACAGGGCTGGGCTTGTCACTAGGACCACTGTGATGCCATCCACTGTGAGGAGACACAGCCTAGTCTCTCAATATAGCCATTGTGATGTCATGCACTCTCAGGAATCATCTCTTGGGTCCTCACTAGATCCAATGTGATACCACTCACTGTGAGGAGACACTTACTGGGCCCTCACTAATACCACCATCATGCAATGCACTTTGAGGAGACAGGGCCATGCCTGTCATTAGAACCACTGTGATGTCATCCCCTGTGAGGAGACATGGCCTAGTCTCTCACAAGAACAACTGTGATGGTATTCACTGTGAGGAGACATGGCCTGGACTCTCAATAGAGCCATTATGATGTCAGTCACTCTGAGGAAACATCACCTGAGTCCTCACTTGATTCACTGTCATGCCTTTCACTGTGAGGAGACACTGACTGGGCCCTCATTAATACCACTGTGATGCAATGCACTGTGAGGAGATGATGCCAGGCCTGTCACTAGAAGCACCAGGATCTCATTCTCAGTGAGAAGACACGGCCTGGGATCTCGCTAATGCCACTGTGATGCCGTGCACTATAAGGAGACAGGGACAGGCATTACTAGAACCACTGTGATGCCATCTATTTTGAGGAGATATGGCCTGGGCATTCACTAGAGCCACTGTCTTGCCATGCACTCTGAGGACACAAGGCCAGGACTCTCAGTATCACCAATGTGATAGCATCCACTATGAAAAGAAATGGCTGGGTTCCAAGCAGAACCATGGTGATGCCATCCACTGTGAGGAGACATGGACTAGACTATCTCTAGTAGCACTTTTATGCATTGAACTTTGAGGAGACATGGCCTGGGCTCTCACTAGAAACACTGTGATGAAATGCACTGTGAAGAGGCAGGGCCGGGCCTGTCACTAAATACATTATGATGCCATCCACTGTGAGTGATATGGCCTGGGCTCTCAATAGCGCCATTGTGATGCCATGCACCATGAGGAGACATGGCCTAGGTCCTCACTAGACCAACTGTCATGTCATTCACTGTGAGAAATAGCCTGGGCACTCATTAGAACCACCCTGATGCCATCCACTGTGAGTAGACATAACCTTGGTTCTCCCTAAAACCACTATGAAAGTACCCACTTGAGGAGAAAAAGCCTGCGTCCTCCCTAGAACCACTGTGATGCCATGTACTGTGAGGAAACAGGGCCTAGATGACATGACAGTTGTGTCATGCCATCACTGTGAGGAGACACTGACTAGGTCCTCACTAAGGACTGTGAAGCGATGCACTATGAGGAGACAGGGACCATCCTCTTACTAGATCTATTGTGATGTCATCCACTGTGAGGAGATATAGCCCATGCTCTCACTGAAACCACTGTGATTCCATTTCAATATTAGGAGACATGGACTAAACTCTCAGGAGAACCACTGTGATGCTATCCCTTGTATGGACATAGCCTGGGCTCCCACAAGAAAAACTGATGCCATCCACTATGAGGAGACATGGCCTGGGCATTCATTAGAACCACTATGATGCCATGCATTTTGAGGATACAGGACCTTTCCTCTTGATAACTAATGCAATGCCTTCTAGTATGAGGAGACACGACCTGTGCTCTCACTAGAACCAGTGTTATTTCATGCATTATGAGGAGACACAACCCGGGCTCTCACTAGAACCACTGTGATGCAATTAACTGTGAGGTGAAATGGCCTGGGTTCTCATTAGAACCACTGTGATGCCATGCACTGTTGGTGACAGGGCCAGGCTTGTCATTAAAACAATTGTGATGCCATCTGCTGTGAGGAGACACAGCCTGGACTCTCAAAAGAGCCATTGTAATGCCATGCACCATGAGGAGACATGGTCTGGGATCTCACTAGATCAACTGTCAAACCATTCACAGTGAGAAGACAGAGAGTGGTCTTCACTAGAACCATTGTGGCATAAGGAGACAGGGCCATGCACTGTGAGGAGACAGGGCCTGGCTTCTCACTACAACCACTGTGATGTCATCAACTGTGAGGAGACACAGCCTACTCTCTCATTAGAACAACTGTGATGCCCTCCACTTTTAGGAGATAGAGCCCGGGCTCTCACTGCAACCACTGTGATGCTATCCATCATGAGGATCCATGGCCCAGACTCTCACTAGAACCACTGTGAGGAGACATGGCCTGGGCTCTTGCAACCAACTGTGATGACATTCACTGTATGGAGACAGAGCCTGGGTCCTCTCTAGAACCACTATGAAACTATCCACTCTGAGGAGACACAGCATGGGTCCTCACTAATACCACTGTGATGCCATCCACTGTGAGTAGGCATAGCCTGGTTTCTCACTAGAATGACTGTGATGCCATTCACTGTGAGGAGACCTGGCCTGTACTCTCACTAGAAACAATGTGATGCAATGCACTGTGAGGAAACACCCTGGGTGCTCCATAGAACCACAGTGAAATGACCCACTGTGACGAGACACAGCCTGGGTCCTCTCTAGTAGCACTGTGAGGAGAGATATCTTGGGTTCACACTAGAACAACTGTAATGCTATCCACTGTGAAGAGATACAGCCTGGGCTTTCACAATAACCACTGTGATGCCTTTCACTGTGAGGAGGCACATTTTGGCTTGCCCTAGGACGACTGTGATGGCATGCACTACAAGGAGTCAGGGCCGGGCCTGTCATTAGAAACACTGTGATGCCATCAACTGTGAGGAGACATTGCCTGGTCTATCACTAGAACCACTATGATGCCATTCATTGTGATGAGACATACCTGGGTCCTCCCTAGAACCACTGTGAAACTACCCACTGTGAGGAGACACAGGCTTGGTCCTCACTAGTACCACTGTGATGACATTCACTGTGAATAGACACAACTTAGGCTCTCACCAGAACTGTGATTCCATCTATTGTGAGGAGACAAGCCCTGGCCATTCATTAGAGCCACTTCATGCCATGCACTCTGAGGAGACAGGTCATGGCCTCTCACTATAACCAATGTGATAGCATCTGAAATGAAGAGACATGGCCATGGCTCCAATTAGAACCAATGTGATGCCATCCACTGAGAGGAGACACAGCCTAGACTCACACTCAACCACTATTATGCAGTCCAATTTGAGGAGATACAATCTGGGCACCCAATTAAACCACTGTGATGTCATTGACTGTGAGGAAAGATGGCCTAAGCTCACAGTAAAACCACTGTGATACTATCTACTGTTAGGAAACATGGCCTGAGATCTCACTAGAAACACTGTGATGCCATGAACTGTGAGGAGACAGGGCTGGGCCTGTCACTAGAATCACTGTAGTGCCATCCATTTTGAGGAGAAATGGTTTTGGCTCCCAGTAGAGGGAATGTGTTGCCATCCACTGTGAGAAGACATGACATGGGCTTTCAAAAGTACCACTGTGATGCCATACACTATGAGTAGACGGGGTTGGTCATGTCAATAGAACCAATGTGATAGCATCCACTGTGAGGAAACAAGGCCTAGGCTCACAGTAGAACCACTGTGATGCTATCTACTGTTAGGAGACACTGCCTGGGCTCTCACTAGAACCACTGTGAAGCCATTCACTGTGAGGAGATACGGTCTGGGCTCTCAAAAGAACCATGATGTCATGCACTGAGAGGAGACAGGGCCAGGCCTGTCACTAGAACCACTGTGATGCCATTTAGTGTGAGGAGACACAGCCTGGGCTCTCACTAGAAACACTGTGATGCCATGCATTGTGAGGAGACAGGGATGGGCCTGTCATTAGAACCATTGTGATGCCATCCACTGTGAAGAGATATGGCCTGTGCTCTCAATAGAGCTATTGTGATGTCATGCACTGAGAGGAGACATTGCCTGAATCCTCACTACATCTACTATCATGCCATCACTGTGAGGAGACACTCACTGGGCTGTCACTAGAACCACTGTGATGCAATTCACTGTGAGGAGACACGGCCTGGGTTCTCACTAAAACTACTGTGATGCTATCCACTTTGAGGAGTTACAGCCTGGGCTATCACTGCAATGACTGTCATGTCATCCACTATAAGGAGACATGGCCTTGGTCCTCACTAGAACCACTGTCATGCCATTCACTGTGAGGAGACATGGACTGGGTTATCTCTAGTAACACTGTGATACAATGCAGTGTGAGGCCACAGGTTTGAGCCTGTCAATAGAACCACTAGGATGCCATCCACTGTGTGGAGACAAGGCCTAGGCTCACAGTAGAACCACTGTGATGCTATCTGCTGTTAGGAGACACAGCCTGGTATCTCACTACAACCACTGTGATGCCATCCATTTTGAGGAGACAAGGCCTGGGATCACACTGGAACCACTGTAATGTCATGCACTGTGTGGAGACATGGCCTGGTACCTCACTAGAACAAGTGTGAGGCATGCACTGTGAGGTGCCACAGCTGTGGTCTTCCTTAGGGCCACTGTGAAACTATCCACTTTGAGGAGAAACAGACTGGGTCCTCACTAGTACCATGTTGATGCAATCTAGCATGAGGAGACACATCTTGGGCTTTCCCTGGAACTACTGTGATGCCATCTATTGTGAAGAGACATGCCTGAGCTTTCACATGAGCCACTGTGATGCCATGTACTCTGAGGAGACAGGTCCAGGCCTTGCACTATAACCATTGTGACAGCAACTTCAATAAGGAGACAGGGCCTAGGCTCCAACTAGAACTGTGATTCCATCCACTGTGAGGAGACATGTAATGGACTCTCATTAGAACCACTGTGATCCAATGCACTGTGAGGAGCCAGGGCCGGACCTGTGACTACAACCAATGTGATACATTTCACTGTGAGGAGATATGGCCTGGGCTCTCACTAGAACAGCTGTGATGCCTTGCACTGTGAGGAGACAGGGCCGGTCCTGTCACTAGAACCACTGTGATGCCATTCACTGTGAGCAGACATGGCCTGCGATCTCATTAGAGCCACTGTGATGTCATCCACTGTGAGGAGACAAGGCCTGGGCTTTCAAAAGAAGTACTGTGATGCCATGGACTGTAAGGAGATAGGTCCTGGCCTGTCACTATAACCACTGTGATGCCATCCACTGTGAGGAGACATGGCCTGGTCTCTCATTAGAACTACTGTGATACCATGCACTATTAGGACACAGGGCCGGTCCTGTAACTACAACCACTGTGATGCCATTCACTGTGAGCACACACACCTGAGCTCTCACTAGAACCACTGTGATGCCATGAACTGTGAGGTGACAGGGCCAGGCCTGTCACTAGAATGACTGTAATGCCATCTACTGTGAGGACACCTGGTGTTGGCTCTCAATAGAGCCACTGTGATGTCATGCACTCTGAGGAGACATCACCTTGATCTCACTAGGTCCACTGTCATGCCATCACTGTGTGGACACACTGACTGGGCTCTCACTAGAGCAGTAAAGCAGTGCACTGTGAGGAGACAGGTCCCAGCCTCTCACTAGAAGTACTGTGATGTCATTCACTGGATACATGGTCTAGTCTCTCACTAAAACTACTGTGATGCCATTCACTGTGAGGGACATGGCCTAGGTTCTCACTAAAACCACTGTGTTGCAATCCACTTTGAGGAGATACAGCTCAGGCTCTCGCTAGAGCCACTGTGATGACATCCACTATGAGGAGACATTACTGGGCTTGTCACTAGAACCCCTGTGATGCCATTCCCTGTGAGGAGACATGGCCTGGGCTATCACTAAAACCACTGTGATGCCATGCATTGTGAGATGACAGGGTCGGGTCTGTCACTAGAACCACTGCAATGCCATTCACTATGAGGAGATATTACCTGGGATCTCACTAGAGCCACTGAGATGCCATCCAGTGTTAGGAGACATGGCCTGGGGTCTCAAAAGAGCCACTGTGATGCCATGTACTGTGAGGACACAGGGCTGGGCCTGTACCTATAACCACCGTAATGCTGTCCACTGTGAGGAGTCACTGCCTGGGCTCTCACTAGAAGCACTGTGATCCCATGTACTGGGAGGAGACAGAGGCAGGCCTGTCACTACAACCACTGTGTTGCCATTCACTGTGAGGAGACACAGCCGGGGCTCTCCCTAGAACCACTGTGATGCCATGCACTGTGAGGAGACAGACATACCTGGCCTCTCAACAGAGCCATTGTGATGTCATGCACTCTGAGGTGACATCATCTGGGTTCTCACTAGATCCACTGTCACGCCAATACTGTGAGGAGACACTGATTGGGCTCTCCCTAATACCACTGTAATGAAGTGCACTGCAAGGAGACAGCAACTGGCCTCTCACTAGTACTATTGTGATGTCATCCACTATGAGGAGACAGGGCCTAGTCTCTCACTCGAACTACTGTGATGACATTCACTGTGAGGAGACATGGCTTGGGTTATCACTAAAACCACTGGGATGTTATCAGCCTTGAGGAGATACAGCCCAGCTCTGACTGCAACCACTTTGGTGTCATCCACTGTGAGGAGACATGGCTTCGGTCCCCACTAGAACCCCTGTCATGCTATTCACTGCGAGGAAACATGGACTGGGTTATCCCTGGTACCACTGTGATGCAATGCAGTGTGAGGAGACAGGGTTAGGCCTGTGAATAGAACTAATGTATGACCATCCATATGAGGAGACAATGCCTAGCCTCACAGTAGAACCACTGTGATGCTATCCACTGTTAGGAGACATGGCCTGGGCTCTCACTACAACCACTGTGATGCCATCCACTTTGAGGAGATACTGTCTATGCTCTCAGTAGAGGCACTGTGATGCCATCAACTGTAAGGAGACATGTTTTGGGCTCTCAGAAGAACCACTCTGATGCCTTACACTGCGAATAGACAGGGCCGGGCCTGTCAATTGAACCACTGTGATGTCATCCACTGTGAAAAGACATGGGTTCGGTCCTCACTAGAACCACTGTCATGCAACTAACTATGAGGAGACATGGACTGGGTTATCTCTTGTACTACTCTGGTGCAATCAGTGTGAGGAGACAAGGTCAGGCCTGTCAATAAAACCACTGTGATGGCATCCAATGTGAGGAGACAAGGCTTAGGCTCACAGTAGAACCACTGTGATGCTATCGACTGTTGGGAAGCATGGCCTGGTCTATCACTACAATGTGTTGCAGTCCATTTTGAGGAGACATGGTCTGGGATCTAAGTAAAGGCACTGTGATGCCATCCACTGTGAGGAGACATGCCCTGGGCTCTCAAAGAAAACCACTGTGATGCCTTATACTGTGAGTAGACAGGGCTGGCCCTGTCAAGAGAACCACTGTGTTGCAATCCACTTTGAGAAGACAAGGCATGGGCTCACAGTAAAACCGCTGTGATGCAATCCACTGTCAGGAGACATGTCCTGGGCTCTCCCTAGAACTACTGTGATGCCATTACTGTGAGGAGTGATGGCCTGGTCACTCTCTAGAGCCACCATGATGCCATCCACTGTGAGGAGACACAGCCTGTGCTCTCATGAAAATCACTGTGATGTCATGCACTGTGAGGATACAGGGCTGGGCCTGTTACTAGAGCCACTGTTATGTCATGCACTGAAAGGAGACAGGGTCAGGCCTGTCACTAGAACCATTATGATGTCCATCCACTCTGAGGATGCCGCAGACCACCCAGTGGGGATGTCTCTGCAGGGGGACCAGGCTTGGATATTCAGGTAAGGAACGGATTCGACGCGACAGACAGACAACACAGGTTGTGATTGCTGCTGCAAAGAACTTTACTTTCAGGTCTCAGTTATATACAGAAACAATCAGGAACTGCTCCATTTGGCAGGTTTTCAAAAAATGAAATCAGTACAATAACTCCTTATGACATATACTCAGTATAAACTTGCTATACCCAGGAACTTCCTCTTTCTGTAGCTGCTGGAGGACCAGACATTTGTGGTTAATGACTAACATCTAAAGATTTCTAATATTAACATCTTACATTCACATTGGGGTCCCACATTTCATCCCAAACTCTTAGGTCTTTCAACATTCTTTCTTGACTTAAAGGGTTTCCAAATATATCATACAATCTTTTATTCCTAACACCAAAGAATACATATACTTCCCATCTAAGTTCTTGTTGCTGTTTATCCGTCAAAGCACACCATGGGGGCCGGCTTCTCCTAGTCATTTCCTATATACTCAATGAATAATATTTGATTCTCTTTCCTTTAAATGTTACCCATCTGATTAGATTCTCATCATATTTTCCTGTCCAAGGGAGTGGTGCATCAGTAGGATCAAAATTATAAGGCCCTCTATATTTAGGTGGTTCCCTCCATCTGCCATGAATCAGAAACTGCAGACCGCCAAACAATTCTGTTAGTGGAGGGTCATATGGAGTTAAAGTTACATTCTCAGCAAGAATAAAAATTAGCTATTCAAGCTTTTCAGACACAGCTGGCGTCACGGTTAAGGCTGCTGGGGTCACTGAGGCTAGGGCTGTCTCCATAGGTGGAAGCTTCCGTTTTTGTACTCTTAGTTTCTGGAACATCTAAAGGCCCATCGAGATTATCTGCTGAGAGCATGATTTTATCAGCATAAAGTTGAGTGGGCTTAGTTCCTAGAATCAATAAGGCAAGCACCCAGAGAAAGAACACACTGCAGAATGAGACCCAAATCACAAAACACCAAAGACTCTGCCAGGGACCTCCAGGGGGCCTAATCACGTGTGATGCAAAACCCCAGGTCTGGTAGCCATTTGAGCTGTTTAGGCTCTATGCTACACAGACTCCACTGGAGTTGGTGTGGCATGAGGACACATGTCCTGGGCTCTCAATAGAGCCATTGTGATGTCATGCACTCTGAGTAGACATCACCTGGGTCCTCACTAGATCCACTGTCATGCCATCACTGTGAGGAGACACTGACTGGGCTCTCACTGATACCACTGTAAAGCAGTGCACTGTGAGGAGACAGGGCCCAGCCTCTCACTAGAACTACATTGATGTCATCCACTCTGTGGAGACATGGCCTAGTCTCTCACTCAAATTACTGTGATGCGATTCACTATGAGGAGACATGGTCTGGGTTCTCACTAAAACTATTATGATACGATCCACATTGAGGAGATACAGCCTGGGCTCTCAATTGAGCCGTTGTGATGAAATCCACAGTGAGGAGACATTGCAGAGGCTCCCAGTAGAACCATTGTGATCCCATGCACTGTGAGCAGACCTTGATGGGCCTGTCACTACAATCACTGTGATGCCATTCACTGTGAGAAGACATGGCCTGGGCTCTCACTAGATCCACTGTGATGCCATGCACTGTGAGATGACAGGGTCGGGCCTGTGAATAGAGCCACTAGGTGGCCATTCACTGTTTTGAGACACGGCCTGAGATCTCACTAGAGTCACTGTAATGCCATCCACTGGGAGGAGACATGGCCTGGGCTCTCAAAAGAACCACTGTGATCACATGCACTTGGAGGAGACAGGGCCGGTCCTATCACTATAACCACTGTGATGCCATTCCCTGTCAAGAGACATGGCCTGCGTTCTCACTAGAACTCCTGTGATGCCATCCACTGTGAGGAGACACAGCCAAGGATCTCAATAGAGCCACTGTGATGCCACTCACTGTGAAGAGACATGGCTTGAGCTCTGAAAAGAATCGATGTGATGCCATGCACTGTGAGGATACATGGCCATGCCTGTCCCTATTACCAATGTGATGCCGTCCACAGTAGGAGACACAGCCTGGGATCTCCCTAGAACCACTGTGATGCCATGCACTTTGAGGAGACATGCCAGGCCTGTCCCTATAACCATTGTGATGCAATCACTTGCAGGACAAATGGACAAGGCTCTCAATAGAACCAATGTGATGCCATTCACTGTGAGGAGACACAGCCTGGGCTCTCACTAGAACCACTGTGATGCCATGCACTGTGAGGAGACAGTTTCAGGCCTTTCACTACAACCACTGTGATGCCATCCACTGTGAGTAGTATTGGTCAGGGCTCTCAAGAGAACCACTGTGATGTCATGAACTGTGAGGACACTGGGTCAGCCCTGTCACTATTACCACTGTTATGACATCCACTGTGAGGAGACACTGCCTGGGGTCTCACTAGAGCCACTGTGATCGCATGGACTTGGAGGAAACAAGGCTGGTCCTGTGTCTACAAACACTGTGTTGCCATTGACTGATGAGACATGGCCGGGGCTCTCACTAGAACCACTGTGATGACATGCACTCTGAGGAGACAGGGCCGGGCCTGTCACTAGAACCATTCTGATGCAATCCACTGTGAGGAACAGGGCCTGGGCTCTCACTAGATCCAATGTGATGCACTTTACTATGAGGAGACAAGCCTGGGCTCTCACTAGAAAAACTGTGATGCCATGCACTGTGAGGAGAAAGAGCAGGGCCTGTCACTAGAACAAATGTGATGCCATTCACTGTGAGGAAACACTGTGATGCCCTGTACTGTAAGGAGACAGGGCCAGTCAGTAGAACCATTGTGATGCCATCAACTGTGAGGAGACAAGGCCTGAGATCTCACTAGAGCCATTGTGATGTCATGCCCTCTGAGGAGACATTGCCTGCATCCTCACTAGATCCATTGTCATGCCATTACTATTAGGATACACTGACTGGGTGCTCACTAATATCACTGTGAAGCAATGCACTGTGAGGTGACCTTGCCCTGTCTCTCACTAGAACTGCTATGATGTCATCCTCTGTGAGGACACATGACCTGGGCTCTTAATAGAGCCACAGTGATGCCATCCACTCAGAGGATACATGGCCTGGGCTCGCATTAGAGCCATTAGGAAGCCATCCACTGTGAGGAAACACACATTGGGCTCTTACTAGAACAAATATGATGCCATAAACTTTGAGGAGACAGGTTCAGGCCTGTCACTAGAACCACTGTGGTGCCATTCACTGTGAGAAGACATGGCCTGGCATCTCACTAGAGCCACTGTGATACCATGCACTGTGAGGAGACATGGCCTGGACTCTCAAGAGAACCACTGTGATGCCATACATTGTGAGAATACAGGGCTGGGCCTGTCTCTATAACCAATGTGATGCCATCCACTGTGAGTAGACACTGCCTGGGCTCTCACTAGAACCACTGTGATCCCATGCACTGTGAGGATACAGGGCCAGGCCTGTCACTACAACCACCGTGTTGCCATTCACTGTGAGGAGACACGGCCTGGGCTCTCACTAGAACCACTGTGCTGCCATGCACTGTGATGCCACCCACTGTGAGGACAAGCCTGGGCTCTCAAAAGAATGACTATGATGCCTTATACTGTGCGTAGACAGGGCTGGGCCTGTCAATAAAGCCACTGTGATGCAATGCTCTCTGAGGAGACAAGGCCTAGGCTCACAGTAAAACCACTGTGAGGCAATGCATTGTTAGGAGACCTGGGCTGGGCTCTCACTAGAAGCACTGTGATGCCACTCACTGTGAGGAGACACATCCTGGGCTCTCACTGGAGCCACTATGATGCCAACCCCTGTGAGGAAACACAGCCTGTGCTCTCAAAAGAACCACTGTGATGTAATGCACTGTGAGGATATAGGGTCGGGCCTGTCACTGTGGTGCCATTTACTGTGAAGGGACACAGCCTGGTCTCTCACTAGAAACACTGTATCCCCATGCTCCATGAGGACACATGTCCTGAGCTCTTAATAGAGCCATTGTGATGTCATGCACTCTGAGGAGACATCACCTGAGTTCTCAGTAGATCCACTGTCATGCCAGCACTGTGAGGAGACACTGACTAGGCCCTCTCTGATACCACTATAAAGCAGTGCACTGTGAGGAAAAAGGACACAGCCTCTAACTAAACCTACTGTGGTGCCATTCACTGTGAGGAAACATGGCCTGGGTTCTCACTAAGACCACTGTGATGCGATCCACATTGAGGAGATACAGCCCGGGCTCTCACTGCAACCAATGTGATGTCACCCACTGTGAGGAGACATGGACTGGGCTATATCTAGTATCACTGTGATGCAATGCAGTGTGAGGAGACAGGGTTGGGCCTGTCAATAGAACCACTGTAATGCCATCCCCTGTGAGGAGACAAGCCCTAGGCTCACCACAGAACCACTGTGATGCTATCCAATGATAGGAGACATGGTCTGAGCTCTCACTAGAACCACAGTGATGACATGCACTGGGAGGTGACAGGGCCAGGACTGTCCCTAGAAACACTGTGATGCCATTCACTGTGAGGAAACACACCCTAGCCTCTCAGTAGAGCCACTGTGATGATATCCACAGTGAGAAGACATGGCCTGGGCTCTCAAATGAACCACTGTGATGTCATGCACTGTGAAGAGACAGGAACAGGTCTGTCACTAGATCCACTGTGATGTCATTTACCCTGAGGAGATACAGCCTGGACTCTCATTAGAAACACTTTGATGCCATGCACTGTGAGGAGATATAGTCTGGGTCTCACTAGAAACACTCTGATGCTATTCACTTTGAGGAGGCAGAGCCCAGCCTGTCAGTAGAACCATTGTGCTGCCATCGACTTGAGGAGACAAGGATTGGGCTGTTAATAGAGCCATTGTGATGTCATGCCCTCTGAGGAGACATTGCCTGTGTCCTTACTAGATCCACTGTCATGCCATCACTGTGAGGATACATTGACTGGGCTCTCACTAATACCACTGTGAAACAATGCACTGTGAGGTGACAGGTCCCTGTCTCTCATTAGAACTGCTGTGATGTCATCCACTGTGAGGACACACCACCTCAGCTCACAGTAGAGCCAATGTGATACCACCCACTTTGAGGAGAAAAGGCCTGGGCTTGCACTAGAACCACTGTGATGCCATGCACTGTGAGTATACAGGGCCAGGCATGTCCCTATACCACTGTGATGCCATTCACTGTGAGAAGACACTGCCTGGTCTCTCACTAGAACCAATGTGATCCCATGCACTGTGACAAAACAGGGACTGGCCTATCACTACAACCACTCTGTTGCCATTCACTGTGAGAGGACACAATGTGGGCTCCCTCTAGAACCACTGTGATGCCATGCCATGTGAGGAGACAGGGCTGGGCCTGTCACTGGAACCATTGTGTTGCATTCCACTGTGAGAACACAGGCCCTGTGCTTTCGATAGAGCCATTGTGATGTCATGCAATCTTAGAAGAGTCTGCCTGGGTTCCCAACAGATTCACTGTCATGCAATCAGTGTGAGGAGACAATGACTGGGCTCTCTCTAATACCACTGTAAAGCAGTGTACTGTGAGGAGACAGGGACTAGTCTCTCACTAGAACTACTGTGATGTCATTGACTATGAGGAGACACGACCTAGTCTCTCACAAGAACTAGTGTGATTCCATTCAGTGAGAGGAGACAAGGCCCGGGGTTCTGCCTAAAACCTCTGTAATGCGATCCACTTTGAGGCGATACAGCCCGAGCTCTCACTGCAACCACTGTGAGGAGACATGGCCTCTGTCCTCAATAGAACCACTATTATGCCATTCACTGTGAGGAGATCTGGTTTGGTTATTTCTATGCAATGCAGTATGAGGAGAAAGGGTCAGGCCTGTCAATAGGATGACTGTGTTGGCATCCACTGTGAGGAGACAAGGCCTATGCTCACAAGAGAACCACTGTGATGCTATCCATTTTAGGAGACATGGACTGAGCTCTCACCAGAACCACTGTGATGCTATCCACTGTGAGGAGACATGGTCTGGGGTCTCAAAAGAACCACTGTGATGTCACGCACTGTGAGGAGACATGCTGGGCCTGTCACTAGAACCAATGTGATGCCATTCACTGTGAGGAAACACAGCCTGGACTCTCAGAAGAACCACTCTGATGCCATGCACTGTGAGGAGACAGGACGGGGCCTGTCACTAGAACCACTGTGATGTCATCCACTGTGTGGAGACATGGCCTGTGCCCTCACTAGAACCACTGTGATGCCATGCACCTTGAAGAGACAGGGATGGGCCTGTCACTAGAACCATTGTTATGCCATCCACTGTGAGGACACATGACCTGGGCTCTCAATAGAGTCATTGTGATGTCATGCACTCTGAGGAAACACTGCCTGCATCCTCACTATATCCACTGTCATGTCATCACTGTGAGAAGACACTGACTAGTTTTTCACTAATACCACTGTGAAGGAATGCACTGTGAGGAGACAGGGCCTGGACTCTCACTAGAACTGCTAGATGTCATCCACTGTGAGGAGACACGGCTGGGGCTCTCAAAAGAACCACTGTGATACCAGGCACTGTGAGGAGACAGCATCAGGACTGACACTATAACCACTGTGATACCATCCACTGCGAGGATACATGGCCTGGGCTCTCACTAGAACCACTGTGATGTCATAAATTGTGAGGAGACTCATCCTCGTTTCGCACTAGAACTACTGTGATGTGTTCCACTTTGAGGAGATACAGCCTGGGTTCTTACCACAACAAATGTGATGTTATTCACTGTGCGGAGACATTGTCTCAGTCTTCAGTAGAAGCACTGTCATGCCATTCACTGTGTGGAGATACAGCCTCAGCTCTCACTAGAGCCACTGTGATGCCATGCAGTGTGAGGAGATAGGGCCGGGCCTGTCCCTAGAATTATAGTGATGTAATCCACTGTGAAGTTACACAGCCTGGGCTCTCAAGAGAGCCATTGTGATGTCATGCACACTGAGGAGACATTGCCTGGGTCCTCATTATTTCCACTCTTATGCCATCACTGTGAGGAAACTCTGACTAGGCCATCACAAACCACAGTGAAGCAATGCCCTGTGAGGAGACAGGGCCCGTCCTCTAACTAGAGCTACTGTGATGTCATAAACTGTGAGAGATACAGCACATGCTCTCACCATGATGTCATTTCAATTTAAGAAGACATGGCCAAGGCTCTCAAGAGAACCACTGTGATGCTCTGCATTACCTGCAGACATGGCGTGGGCTCTCACTAGAAACACTATGATGCCATCCACGGTGAGGGACATACCCTGAGCATTCACTAGAGCCACTATGATGCCATGCACTGTGAGGAGACAGGGTCTTGTCTCTCACGATAACTAATGTGATGTCATCTGCTATGAGGAGACACGGCCTGTGCTCTTACTAGAACCATTGTGACATCATTCACTGTGAGGAGATACAGCCTTGGCTCTAACTAGAACCACTGTGATGCCATGCACTATGAGGACTCAGGGAAGGGCCTGACACTAGAACCATTGTGATGCAATCCACTGTGAGGAAACATGGCCTGGGCTCTCAATAGAGCCATTGTGATGTCATGCACTCTGAGGAGACATCACCTGGGTTCTCACTACATCCGCTGTCATGCCATCACTGTGAGGAGACACTGATTTGGGATCTCACTAGTACCACTGTAAAGCAGTGCACTGTGAGGAGACAGGGCCCAGCCTCTCATTAGAACTACTGTGATGTCATCCACTATGAAGAGACATGGCCTAGTCTCTTACTAGAGCTACTGTGATGCCATTTCTATAAAGAGACATGGTCTAGGTTCTCACTAAAACCATCATGATGAGATCCACTTTGAAAAGTTACAGCCTGGGATGGAGTCTCTCCGGTCTCTTACATAACTTGTTGAGATGCCCACACAAGTGCAGTGGTGGCACACAGCCATGGCGGGGAACCAACTGCTCTCAATTTGGCTAACTGATCCCCTCAATGGTATGGGACCCATAGCTGGAGCTGGGAAACAAGTCAGAACCAGATCCAAACGTAAACCCACTCTCCAATATCAAGCTACTATCAATTGTGGGCTACAAGAGGGCCTACACGTATTAAATTCTCTATTAAGAAAATAAAAGTAAGGGGTATCTCATTTGTCCTGGTGCTAACTTACTCTCCGTTGGAGAATCTGCTTCTCTTTTTCAGATAGATGTAGGTCCTAAGGAGAGTGCCACCCCATCATACCTCAAAAGGGCCCCGGCTGAAACTAAGAAAAATTGGAGAAACAAGCAAGGGGGCTGTTTTCCTGATGAACCGGATACCAACACAAGGGGGAAGGAGATCAGCACAGAGAAAAATCAACTCCTACCAAATCAGAGAGCCAGAGCCTCAGAGGCCCCCAACACCTCATCACTGAAGCAGACCAAAAATGAACCCAACATGGCTCAGGGAAATTTTGTGGAAGAGGGGGTGGAACAAATGTCAGAGCCACATGTTGGGTCATGATATGCAGAGACATTTAGCTTACCCATAACTGTGGGTAACTCCAAAATGCATGACCAGTATACCTCAACAAGGAGGGGCCAAGGGGAGGGGGTAGGTCACAGATGAGCCTAATAATGGTACCAAACTGACTGTATTTGCTGAATACAGAACTGACTAATAAAGAAAAAAGAAAAAAAAAAGAAAAATTAAAAAAAAAAAAGGAAAAGTTACAGCCTGGGCTCTGAATGCAATCACTGTGATGTCATCCACTGTGAGGAGACATGGCCTTGGTGCTTACTAGAACCACTGTCATGCCCTTCACTGTGAGGAGACATGGACTGGTTTATCTCTAGTATCACTGTGATGCAATGCAGTGTGAAGAGACAGGGTCAGGCCTGTCAATAGAACCACTGTGATGCTATCCACTGTTAGGAGACATGGCCTGGTCTCTCAATATAACCAGTGTGTTGCCATCCAGTTAGAGGGGACTTGGACTCTCAGTAGAGGCACTGTGATGCCACCCACTATGAGGAGACATGGCCTGAGCTCTCACTAGAACCTCTGTGATGTGATTCACTGTGATGAGACACGGCCTGGGCTCTCAAAATAAACACTGTGATGTCATGCACTGTGAGAATACAGGGCTGGGCCTGTCACTAGAACCTCTGTGATGCCATTTACTGTAAAGAGACAATGTCCGGGCTCTCCTTAGAAACACTGTGATGCCATGCATTGTAAGGAGACAGGGACAGACCTGTCACTAGAACCATTGTTATGCCATTCACTGTGAGGAGACACCACCTGGTATCTCAGCAGAAACACTGTGATGCCTTGCACTGTGATGAGAAAGGGCTGCGCCTGTCAGCAGAACCATATTGATGACATCCACTGTGAGGAGACATGGCCTGGGCTCTCAATAGAGCCATTGTTATGTTATGCACTCTGAGAAGACATCGCCTGCATCCTCACTACATCCACCGTCATGCCATCACTGTGAGGATACCTTGAGTAGGCTCTCACTAATACCACTCTGAAGCAATGCACTGTGAATAGACATGGCCCAGCCTCTCATTATACCTACTGTGATGTCATCCACTGTTAGGAATCACGGCCTAGGCTCTCACTAGAGCCACTGTGATTATGTCCACTATGAGGATACATGGCCTGGGCTCTCAAAGGAACCACTGTGATGCCATGCACTGTGAGGACACAGGGTCAGACCTAACACTATAAGGACTGTGATGCCATCCACTGTGAGGAGACATGACCTGGGCTCTCACTAGAGCCACTGTGATGCCATGCACTGTGAGTAGACATGGGCTGAGTTCTTACTAGAACCACTGTGATGCATTCCACTTTGAGGAGATGCAGCCCGTACTCTCACTACAACCACTGTGATGTCATCCACTGTGAGGAGACATGGCGTCTATCTTCAATAGATCCATTGTCATGCCATCACTGTGAGGAGACACTGACTAGGCCCTCAATAATACCACTCTGAAACAATGCACTGTGAGGAGACAGTGCGCGGCCCCTCACTAGAACTACTGAGATATCATCCACTGTGAGGAGACACGGCCTAGTCTCTCACTAGAACTACTGTAATGCCATTCACTATGAGGAGACAGGCCTGGGTTCTCACCAGAACCACTGTGATGTGTTCCACTTTGAGGAGATACAGCCAGGGCTCTCGCTGCAACCACTGTGATATCATCCACTGTGAAGAGACATGGCCTTGGTCTTCACTAGAACCACTGTCATGCCTTTCACTGTGAGGAGACATGGACTGGGTTATCTGTACTATAACTGTGATCCAATGCACTGTGAGGAGACATAGCCGGGCCTGTCACTAAATCCATTGGGATGCCATCCATTGTGAGGAGACATGGCCTGGTCTATCAGTAGAGCCAATGTAGTGACATACACTGTGAGGAGACATGGCATGGGTCCTCAGTAGATTTACTGTTATGCTATTCACTGTGAGGAGACATGAATTGTGCTCTCACTAGAACCACTGTAATGCCAGGCACTGTGAGGAAACAGGGCCCAGCCTCTCATTATAACCAATGTGATAGCATCTGCTGTGAGAAGACACAGGCTAGTCTCACTGAAACAACTGTGATGGCATTCACTGTGAGGAGACATGGCCACAGTTCACACGAGAATCACTGTGATGCCATCCTCTTTGAGGAGATAAAGTTTGGGCTCCCAAGGCAACCACTGTGATGTCATCCACTGTGAGGAGACACAGACTAGGCTCTCAGTAGAACCATTGTGAGCCTATCCAGTGTTAGGAGACATGACCTGTGCTCTCACTAAACCACTGTGATGACACAGGGCTGGATCTGTCACTAGAACCACTGTGATATCACTCACTGTGAGGAGACATTGCCTGGGCTCTCACTAGAGCCAGTGTGATGCTATGAACTGTGAGCAGACACAACTTTGTTCCTTCCAAGAACCACTGTGAAACTATCCACTGTTAGGAGAAGCAGCCTGGGGTCTCAGTAGTACTACTATGATGTGATCTACTGTGAGGAGACACAACTTGGGCTCTCACTACAACCACTGTGATGCCATTGATTTTGAGGAGACATGTCCTGGGCATTCACGAGAGATACTGTGATGCCATGTACATTGAGGTGACAGGGTTGGGCCTCTCACTATAACCAATTTGATAGCAACTGCTATGAGGACACAGGGCCTGGTCTCCAACTAGAACCACAGTGATGTCATACACTGTGAAGAGACGTGCCCTGGGCTCTCTAGAACCACTGTGATGCCATACACTGTGAGGAGACCCTGTCTGGGCTCTCACTAGAAACACTGAAATACCACACACTGTGAGGAGACAGGGCCGGGCCTTTCATGATATCTGTTGGGATGCCATCCACTATGAGGAGATAGGGCCGGGACTTTCACTAAATCCATTGTAATGCCATGCATTGTTAGGAGACATGGACTGGGTCCTCACTAGATCCACTATCATGCCATTCACTGTTAGGAGACATGAACTGTGCTCCCACTAGAACCACTGTGATGCCAAGCACTTTCAGAAGAGAGGGGCAGGTCTGTCACTAGAACCACTGTGATGCTATTCACTGTGAGTAGACATGGCCTGGGTTCTCACTAGAACCACTATGATGCCATTCAGTGCGAGGAGACAGGGCCCAGCCTCTCACTACAACCAATGTGATAGCATCCACTGTGAGGAGACACGCCCTAGTCTCTCACTAAAACAACTGTGATGCCATTCATTGTGAGGAGACATGGCCTTAGTTCTCACTAGAAACACTGTGATGCCATCCACTTTGTGGAGATACAGTTAGGACACCCAAGGCAACTACTGTGATGACATTCACTGTGAGGAGATCCAGACTAGGTTCTCAGTAGAGCCACTGTGAAGCTATCTACTGTTAGGAGACACAACCTGGGCACTCACTAGAACCACTGTGATTCCACACACTGTGAGGAGACAGGGCCGGTCTGTCACTAGAATGATTGTGATGCCATCCACTGTGAAGAGACATGGCCGTCTCTCTCACTAGAAACACTGTGATGCCATTCACTGTGAAGAGAGATGGCCTGGTCTCTCACTAGAACCAGTGTGATGCCATCCGCTGTGAGCAGACACAGCCTGGGTCCTTCCTAGAACCACTGTGAAACTATACACTGTGAGGAGACACAGCCTGGGTTCTCAGTAGCACCACTGTAATCTGATCTAGTATGAAGAGATATACCTTGGGCTATCAGTAGAACCACTGTGATGTATTGATTGTGAGGAGACATGGCATGGGCATTCAAGAGAGCCAGTGTGATGCTATATACACTGAGGAGACATGACCAGGCCTCTCAGTATAACCAATGTGGTAGCAACTGCTATGAGGAGACAGGGCCTGCGCTCCAACTAGAACCACTGTGATGCTATCCACTTTGAGGAGACATGGTCTGGGCTCTCACCAGAACCACTGTGATCCCATGCACTGTGAGGAGACAGGACCGGGCCTGTCACTAGAACCACTGTGATGCCATTCACTGTGAGGAAACACAGCCTGGACTCTCAAAAGAACCATTCTGATGCCATGTACTGTGAGGAGACAGGACGGGGCCTGTCACTAGAACCACAGTGATGTCAACCACTGTGTGGAGACATGGCCTGCGGCCTCACTAGAACCACTGTGATGCCATGCACCTTGAAGAGACAGGGATGGGCCTGTCACTAGAACCATTGTTATGCCATCCACTGTGAGGACACATGACCTGGGCTCTCAATAGAGCCATTGTGATGTCATGCACTCTGAGGAGACATCGCCTGGGTTATCACTAGATTCACTATCATGCCATCACTGTGAGGAGACACTGACTGGGATCTCACTAATACCACTGTGAAGCAATGCACTGTGAGGAAAAAGGGCCCGGCAGCTCACTAGAACTACCGTGATGTCATCCACTGTGAGGAGACATGGCCTAGTCTCTCACTAGAACCACTTTGATGTGATCCACTTTGAGGAGATACAGCCCAGGCTCTCACTGAAACCATTGCGACATCATCAACTTTGAGAAGACATGGCCTCAGTCCTCACTAGAACCACTGTCATGCCATTCACTGTGAGGATACATGGACTGGGTTATCTCTAGGAGCACTGTGATGCAATGCACTGTGAGGAGACACAGCCTGGGCTCTCACTATTACCACTTTGATGCCATCCACTGTGAGTAGACATAACCTTGGTTCACCCTAGAACCACTGTGAAACTATCCACATTGAGGAGAAATAGCCTGGGTCCTCACTAGTACCACTGTGATGCCATCCATTGTATGGATCACATCTTGTGCTTTCACTACGACCACTGGGATGCCATGCTCTGTGACGAGACAGGGCTGGAGCTGTCACTAGAACCTCCACGATGCTATGCACTGTGAGGAGACATGGCCTGGTCCCTCACTAGAAACTCTGTGATGCCATTCACTGTGAGGGAACATGACCTTCACTCTCACTAGAACCAGTGTGATGCCATGCGCTGTGAGGAGACACAGCCTGGGTCTACACTAGAAACACTGTGAACCTATCTACTGTGAGGAGACACAGTCTGTGTCCTCACTAAGACCACTGTGATGCAATCTAGTGTGAGAAGACACATCTTGGGCTTTCACTAGAACCAATGTGATGCCATCTGTTGTGAGGAGACGTGGCCTGGGCATTCATGGGAGCCACTGTGATGGCAGGTACTCTGAGGAGACAGGGCTGGGCCTTTCCCTGTAACCAATGTGATAGCTAGTGCTATAAGGAGACAGGGCCTGGGTTCCAACTAGAACCACTGTGATGCCATCTACTGTGAGGTGTCAGGGCCTAGGCTCCCACTAGAACCACTGTGATGCCATGCACTGTGATGAGACAGAGAAGGCCCTGTCACAAGAACCAATGTGATGCCATTCATTGTGAGGAGACATGGAGTGGGCTCTCACTGCAACCACAGTGATGTCATCCACTGTTAGGAGACATGGTCTATACTCTCACTAGTACCACTATAATGCCATCCATTGTGAGAAGGCACATCTTGGGCACTCACTAAAACCACTGTGATGCTATGCACTGTGGGGTAACAGGGCCGGGCCTGTCACTAGAACCACTGTGATGCCATCCACTGTGAGGATACATGGCCTGGGCTCACACTACAACCAGTGTGATTCCTTGCACTGTGAGGAGACACAGCCTGGGTCCTCCCTAGAACCACTGTGAAATTATCCACTGAGACACATCCTGGATGCTCACTAGTACCACTGTGATGCAATATAGTGTGAGGAGACACATCTTGGGCTCTCACTAGAACCACTCTAAAGCCATTTGTTGTGAGGAGACATGGCCTGGGCATTCACTGCAGCCTCTGTGATGCCATGCCCTCTGAGGAGACATGGCTGGGCCTCTCACTATAACCAATGTGTTAGCAACTGCTTTGAGGAGACAGGGCCTGGGCTCCAACTAGAACCACTGGGATGTCATGCACTGTGAGGAGACAGAGTTGGGCCTTTCACTAGAACCACTGTGATGCCAATCACTGTGAGGAGACACGGCCTGGGCTCTCAATGGAGCCATTGTGATGCTATCCACTGAGAGGAGATATGTTTGGGTCCTCACTAGATCCACTGTCATGCCATTCACTGTGTGGAGGTACAGACTGGGCTCTCACTAGAATCACTATGATACCACCCATGTTGAGGACATACAGCCCAGGTACCCAAAGCAACCACTGTGATGTCATCCACTGTGAGGAAACATGGCCTTGGCTCCAGTAGAACCACCATGATCCTGTATACTGTTAGGAGACACAGCTTGGGCTCTCACTAGAACCACTGTGATGCCATCCACTGTGAGGAGACATGTGCTGGGCTGTCACAAGAACCACAGTGATGCCATTCACAGTGAGGAGTCATGGCCTGGGCTCTCACTAGAACTACTCTGATGCCATCCACTATGAGGATAAACAGACTGGGTCCTCACTAGTACCACTGTGATGCCATCTATTGTGAGGAAACATAGACCTGGTATTCAATATAGCCTCAGTGATGCCATGCACCCTGAGAGGATAGGGCCAGGCCTCTAACTATAACCAAAGTGATAGCAACCGCTATGAGGAGACAGGGCCTGTGCTCCAAATAGAACCATTGTGATGCCATCCACTGTGAGAGGCATGGACTGGGCTCACAATAGAGCCACTGTGATGCCATCCACTATGAGGAAACATGGCCTGTGCTCTCACTAGAACCACTGTGATGCCATGCCCTGTGATGAGACTGTGTTGGGCCTGTCCCTAGAACCACTGTGATGCCATTCAGTGTGAGGAGACACAGCCTGGGATCTCACTAGAGCCACTGTGATGATACATGGAATGGACTCTCAAAAGAACTACTGTGATTCTGTGCACTGTGAGGCTACAGGGCCGGGCCTGACCCTATAACCACTGTGATGCCATCCACTGTGAGGAGACAGGGCTGGGCCTGTCACTACAACCACTGTGTTCCCAGTCACTGTGAAGAAACATGGCATGAGTTCTCATTGGAACCACTGTGATGCCATTCACTGTGAGGGACATGGCCTGGGTTCTCACTAGAACCCCTGTGATGCCACCCACTGTGAGGAGACAATGACTGGGCTCTCACTAGAACCATTGTGATACTATGCACTGTGAGGAAACAGGGCTGGACATGTCACTAGACCCATTGTGATGCAATCCACTTTGAGGACACCTGGCCTGGGCTCTTAATAGAACCATTGTGATGTCATGCAATCTCACTATATCCATTGTCATGCCATCATGTGAGGAGACACTGACTGGGTTCTCATTAATACCACTGTAAAGCAGTGCAGTGTGAGGAGACAGGGCCCCACCTCTCACTAGAACTACTGTGATGTATCCACTCTGTGGAGACAATGCCTAGTCTCTCACTAGACCTACCATGATACCATTCACTGTGAGGAGACATGGCTTGGGTTTTCAGTAAGACCACTGTGATGCAATCCACTTTGAGAAGATACAGCCCAGGTTCTTACTACAACCACTGTGATGCCATTTGCTGTGAGGAGACATGGACTGGGCTCTCAGAGAACCACTGTGATGCAAACCACTGTTAGCAGACACGGCCTGAGCTTTCTTTTTTGTTTGTTTGTTTGTTTATTTATTTATTTGACAGCGACAGAGAGAAGGAGGCAGAGAGAGAGAGAGAGAGAGAGAGGTAGAGAGAGAGAGAAGAGAGAGGATGGGCACGCCAGAGCTTCCAGCCTCTGTAAATGAACTCCAGATTCATGCGTCCCCTTGTGCATCTGGCTAACGTGGGTCCTGGGGAATTGAGCCTCGAACTGGAGTCCTCAGGCTTCAGAGGCAAGTGCTTAACCGCTAAGCCATCTCTCTAGCCCCGGCCTGAGCTTTCACTAGAGCCATTGTGATGTCATCCACTGTGAGGAGACAGTGCCGAGCCAGTCACTAGAACAACTTTGATGTCATTTACTGTGAGGAGACAAGGCCTGGGCTCTTAATAGCGACATTGTCATGTCATGAACTCAGGATACATTGCCTGCATACTCACTAGATCTACTGTCATGCCATCACTGTGAGGATACACTGACTGGGCTCTCACTAATACCACTGAGACACAATGCACTGTGAGGTGACAGAGCCCTGTCTCTCACTATAACTGCTGCAATATCATCCAATGTGAGGACACTACACCTGGACTCTTAACAGAGCCACTGTGATGCCATCCACTGTGAGCAGACATGGCCTGGGCTCTCACTACAAACACTATGATGCCATGCACAGCAAGGAGGCAGGGCCGGACGTGTTAGTAGAACCATTGTGATGCCATCAACTGTGAGGAGACAAGGCCTGGGCTCTCAACAGAGACATTGTCATGTCATGAACTCTGAGGAGACATTGCCTACATCCTCACTAGATCCACTGTCATGCCATAACTGTGAGGATACACTGACTGGGCTCTCACTAATACCACTGTGACGCAATGCACTGTGAGGTGACAGAGCCCTGTCTCTCACTATAACTGCTGCAATGTCATCTAATGTGAGGACACTACACCTGGACTCTTAATAGAGCCACTGTGATGCCATCCACTGTGAGGAGACATGGCCTGGGCTCTCATTAGAACCACAATGATTGCAATTCCTGTGAGGAGACAGTGCCAGGCCTGTCACTACAACCTCTGTGATGCCATTCTCTGTGAGGAGACACAGCATGGGCTCTCATTAGAACCACTATGATCACAAGCCCTGTGAGGATACAGTGCTGGGCCTGTCACTACAACCTCTGTGATGCCATGCACTGTGAGGAGACAGGTTTGGGCCTGTCACTAGAACCACTGTTATGCAATTCACTGTGTGGGACACAGCCTGGGCTCTCACTAGAACCACTGTGATGCAATGCACTGTGAGGAGACAGGGCCAGGTCTGTCATTAGAACCACTGTGATGCCATTTACTGTGAGGGACACAGCCTGGGATCTCACTAGAGCCACTGTGATGTCATCCACTGTGAGGAAAGATAGACTGGGCTCTCACTAGAAACCCAATGATGCTATGCATAGCAAGGAGACAGGTTCGGGCCTGTCACTAAAACTACTGTGATGCCATTTACTGTGAGGGACATGGTCTGGGATCTCACTAGAGCCACTGTGATGCCATCCTCTCTGAGTAG
>CM070791.1:7191822-7213555 GCA_036346955.1 Dipus sagitta | reverse complement strand
GTTACAGTCATGGCTACATATCCACAGTGCAATGTGGAGATATTGGAAATATGACTATCATATCTATCTAGATGTCACTAGGCAGCACTGACTTAAAATTTCAATGTTAAATAATCTACAGTCTTGGAAAACAATAATGAGGCATAATATAGAATCTGGTTGTCAAGATTTTTTTGGATAAAAATGGCATTTATTATGGAATTGTGAGAAAAGTAACTGATTTATAAATCTATGTTAAATCTATGCTGGATAAACGCACAGGAAAATGAATTCCACTGCTCCTTCCTCTCCACTAGTGCCTCCCACACATGAAGTTCACAATTTCCCTAGTGACTCTCTGGTTGAGCTGCAGCATTGTGATGTCAAGGGCCATTCCATCTGCATATGGTGCAGGGGAGACCAGAGCAGTCCATGATTCCATATGGGAGGTCACAGAGTGGACAAAGGCTCAAAGGAACTGACCAGGGTGGTTGTCCAGTCATTGGTGGAATACCTAGTATTGGCTGAAAGCCACTGAACAACCACCTCCTTCCTACCACAACTATTTTTCTCCTCCCCTACCATAGCACAGAGATATTTTAGTATTGATATCTGGCTTCTGGGTATAATATTGTCCACCTCCACAGGGTAATTCTGCCCAAACATACACACACACACACACACACACACACACACACACACACACACATTCTCTCTCTCTCTTTCTCTCCCTCTCTCGTTATTGCCTAAGGAAGAAGTAGGTTTCCACATGACTTATTCATATCTTCTTAAACTTCGCTTAACACTCCTCCCTGCTCTCCTTTCCTCCATCCCATACCAAGACCCCACTTGGATCTTTCACCTCCAACATTAGGCCTCTGTGCTACATATCTACCACACCCTACATGCCTACCCCATGCTTGAAGAGCTTGCAATCTTCACAGGTAGATAATTATAAACTTAAAGACAAGAGTTGAAACACA
Source organism: Dipus sagitta (assembly GCA_036346955.1). NCBI lineage: Eukaryota > Metazoa > Chordata > Mammalia > Rodentia > Dipodidae > Dipus > Dipus sagitta. Next base: position 7,212,593 of record CM070791.1, on the reverse strand, counting down.
CTGTTGTGTTTTGCAAAGTCCAAAGGCTTATTCCTTTGGATTGTGTTTAGGATGTTTTATTGTTCTTTTTCTAACTTCTATTTCCAATGACTGAGTTCCTAAGAGGCTTCCTTAGGAAAAAGAGTGACCAAAGACTGGGAATATACATTTGGCCATGTATTGAAACCTCCATTTAGCTGAAGAGAAAAATGATTTTATTTGAACTCTATTCCAAAACATGTTTTGTTTGCCTTTGTCTTCAATATGCATCACAGGAAAGTTCTATCAGGTCCCTTATGACTACTGCTAGTCATTTTGGTGATACATTTAAAGCAACAACAATTATTTCATTTGCTTTCATGTTGGGGGCATGAGGATCAAGAATTCAAGGCTAGCCTAGGACACAACAGAATGTCTCAAAACAAAAAAAAAATGTTGGCAGTGGTGGTGTACTCCTTTAATCCCACCTCTTGGAGGAAGAGGTAGGACAATTGATGTGAGTGCCAGGCCATTATGGGACTATAGAATGAGATCCAGGTCACACTGGTCTAGAATAAGACCCTACCTGTCGGGAGCTGCAGGGGAGCTGCAGCTGCTCTTTGACTTCGGCAGCTACAGATGGTCTTTAAAGGCCTTATCCTACAGCCTAGGTGAGAAGGCAGCCCAGGTGAGATGGCGCCAGTTACAAAGGCATTATTTAACATAAAGCATGAGTACCTGATAGAGGGGCATTACCATATGGCCCTGGTGAAGCTGACCTTAGGCACGTAGGCATTATTGAGAAAGTATGTAAGTGTGTGTCTGCCTGAATAATCCTGTGCCTTGATGAGAACTTGTCTTGGCTCCATTCCTTGTGTTCTTGTCTCAGATTCATTCCCAGTCCCTCCTTCGGGGTCTGTTTCGACCTTCATGCTGCAGGCCGACACATCATGGCACCCAGAACATGGACCTGAATACGAGGGACTTCAGTGAGGAATGCCAACATCAACTCGGGATCCGCAGAAGAAAGTGATATTTACAAGAGGACTGCGGTCGCCCACTCAGTTTTCTAGAATAAGGCAAGTTGGCACAGATATGGGACCAGCAAAGAGTAAAAAGGAGCTAATTGCTGTAGTAAAAGATATTTTAAAATCACAAGGAATTGGGATTGCATCAAGTTCTTTAAGCAAATTTTTTGATTTCATCAATAAAATGAGCCCTTGGTTTATAGAGCAGGGAAATTTTGATTCAGATGATTGGGATAAAGTAGGGAAAGAATTAAATGTGTTTTTACAAACTCATGGTCCTAGTAAGGTTCCGGTAATTGCCTTTTCCTTATGGTCTTTGATACGGGATGTCTTGGATTCAGGTACAAAAGATAGTTTAGTGAAACAAATGTTAAATCACACTCTAGATGTTATTGAAGAAATTAGAAATCAAAGCCCTGAAAAAGGGACACCTGTAACTCACAAAGAATTGAATAAAACATTGCAATCTTTACAAATTTCTAAGGAAAATAGTGATGAGGAAGAGGAGGAATTAGAGCCAGAAGAAACAGCAGAATTAGAGGAGGAGGCCGCTAACCATCATGCAGATTGGGACCCACCACGTCCTTCTGCCCTCATGCTCCCACACAGATATATGTAGCAGAATTAAAAAATGAGGTGGCAGCTTTAAAGGGGAAAGTAAACCTAGAGAAAGAAAAAAGAAGGTTAAAAGATGAGGTTGATGGTATAATTAAGAAGCCTCCTGAAATTGTCCACACATCTTCATTGCATCCTACTCAACCTGTTTTTAATTGCTCCCCCTTAGAAAGGGTAATACAGAAAGCATGGAAGAAGGTGATGAGGAAGCATGAGCTTTCCCATTAGCTAATCCAGTAACTGAATTTCAACAGGGTGATCAAATGATGAGGCAATATGCTTCCTTTAATTTTAAAGACATAAAAGAATTAAAAACAGCTTCTGCACAGTATGGACCTATGTCACCGTATACTATGTCAATTATAGAAGTGTTGGCAGGGAAAATTCTAACAGCAGATGATTGGAAATCTATAGGCAAAGCTTGTTTATCAGGAGGAGAATATTTAATTTGGAAAGTAGAACTCTATGATTTATGCAAAAAGACTGCAATGTTGAATCAACAGACAGGGAATGGTGATTGGAATGTTGATATGCTTACTGGGGAAGGAAATTATGCTGGGAATGACAATCAAATTGCATATCCCCGTGCTGTTTATCAACAAATAGCTGCAGCAGCTCGTAAAGCCTGGTTTAATCTTCCTTCAAAAGGAGGAACTGCGGGGGAGAATTTAACTAAGGTTATACAGGGTCCTGATGAGAATTATGCTGATTTTGTAGATAGATTGACAAAAACGGCAGGGAGAGTATTTGGACATGCTGGCGCTGGTATGGACTTTGTAAAACAGCTTGCTTATGAAAATGCAAATAGTGCTTGCACAGTAACAAAATGGTTAAATCATACTTTACTTATTTTAAATTTTTTACTTTTGGATGCAAAAGGGTTTTCTGCCGCCAACAGTTTTTGGCATGCACAAACCAAGACTAAAGTAATGTGGAAAGATCCATTGAATAACAAATGGAATGGACCCGGCCCTGTATTAATATGGGGATGAGGATCTGTGTGAATTTTTTCACAGAAAGAAAATGGAGCCAAATGGTTGCCAGAACGGTTGGTCCAGTATGCAGGCCACGAGATCAAACAAGAGGACACTGCTGATCCTTATGATATGGTGTCTTGTACATCTTGTTACAGTAAAGTCTATTGGACTGTCCTGAGGATTGTGGTGGTCAGACAATGGACATTAGCAAACTTACATGTGGAAAATTGCTGCTGCTATGGGAGGTATCAAGGTTACATCTGCCAGCAATAATTCAAATAGTCTTTCGAAGGGAACTGTTATGGCCTGTGTTACACCACCTTATGCCCTGATGTTAGGAAATATAAATATTAGTTGGTATCACAGGTTTGAAGGAATGTTTAATGTTACCTGTGATAATTGTAGTCTGTCCAATTGTATTTCTCATGATCCTAGAACTGTAATGATTGTCAAACAACCTGCACTTGTTATGGTTCCTGTTAATCTTTCAAAGCCTTGGTATTCTGACAAGAGTATTCAAATTCTAGAGGAGGTTAAAAATAGTTTAAGTAGACAAAAGAGAATTGTAGGTTTAATTATTGCTGGGATTGCTCCATTTATTACATTATTAGCTTCTATTACTACTGCTGCTGTTGCTCTTACACAAGAAGTTCATACTGCACACTTTGTTAATAATCTAGCTAAAAATGTTTCTGTTGCATTTGTAATTCAAGTATCCATAGATAAGAAGTTAGAAGAAAAAATAGATGCTTAGTTTGATGTAGTGACTTATTTAGGAGAGCGAATTCAAGGTATGAAGATTAGAGCTCGATTGGAATGTCATGCAGATTACCAATGGATCTGCAACACTTCTAAAAATTTACAATGCTAGTTATGAAGATTGGGTAAAAGTAAAAATGCACTTAGAAGGAATTTGGCACCATGATAACATTTCGTTAGATTTGGTTAATTTACATTCAGAAATTTTAGCTATACAGAACAGTCATCTTGATTTTGATGCCACTAAGGCTGCTAATGATTTACTTGCTGCAATTAAGTCTGTGTTACTTCATTGGGACTCTCTTAGTTCCTGGATAGGCAGCTTTGCAGCTGTGGGAGTTTGCCTTCTGCTTCTCTTATGCCTATTTTCTTCAAGTGTCTAATGAAGTCTATTGTGAATGTTCGTGCAGAGGTCCGAGGTATGCACTATAGAACACGTCCTTGGCTCCCTCAGACCTTATACTAATTCTCCCTGAATCTATTCGGCTGGTAGCCAGAGACAGGTAAGATCGGGGGAGGAGGCATCCAACCTAAGACAGGGCACATATTGAAAGATAATACGTTTGTCCAATGACAGACTCCCCTCATTTAGGAGCTGCATGGGATTCAGACCTATGCATATCAGCTAACAATAAAGTGAGTATGATATGGGCACCAACGTGGGTGCAAGGCAAAGCACCACAAGGGAAGATCCCTTTCTGACCACTTCTGAATTCCCTGAGAGAAAAACCTGACTTGCATGGAGGTTGGTACCACACCTAGTATGATCACATAGGCCCTGCCTCCCCTCCCCAAAAGGTACCAAGGGCCAAGATTGTGGGATGAAAAAATGACAGCCCACGGGAAGAGTCAGGTCAATACTCCCCCAATTGGTAAAAGCACACCACTGAATAGCGGGTCTCCCCCTCTTTTGTATAAAAGAAGGGAGGAGATGTTGGGAGCCACAGCTGCTCTTTGACCTTGGGAGCTAAGGATGTCCTTCTGCCCCTGACAACCTAATACAGGCACAGTCACTTCTTTTAATGAATAATTAAGGAGGAGATGTGGAGAGCTGCAGGGGAGTTGCAGCTGCTCTTTGACTTTGGGAGCTACAGGTGGTCTTTAAAGGCCTTGTCCTGCAGCCTACGTGAGAAGGCAGCACAGGTGAGATGGCGCCAGTTACAAAGGCATTATTTAACATAAAGCATGGGTACCTGATAGAGGGGCATTACCACATGGCCCTGGTGAAGCTGACCTTAAGCACGTAGGCATTATCAAGAAAGTGTGTGTCTGCCTGAATAAACCTGAGCCTTGATCAGAACTTGTCTTGGCTCCATTCCTTGTGTTCTTGTCTCAGATTCATTCCCACTCCCTCCTTCGGGGTCTGTTTCGACCTTCGTGCTGCAGGCCGGCACACCTACCTCAAATGCACACCACACACACACACACACACACACCCTTCCCCTGTTCAAACATTATAACTTATTTAAAAAGTTCTGATTATTCACAGAACTCCCACAGTGCACCATTAATAAACAAATTTGAAATGTCATTTGCCAATATCAGGGAAATAATGAATATTTATACATTTTACTTGCTGGATAGAGGTTTGAGACAGATTTTTATGCCAACAATTTTACTAAAAATTTCTACCCAGGCCTAGAGAGATAGCTATGCAGATGCTTGCTTGCAAAGCCTAAGAGCCTGTGTTCATTGCCCCAGTATCCTCATAAAGCTATTTGCACAAAGTGGCACATACTTCTGCAGTATTTATTTGCAGTGGCAAGAAGCCCTAGAGCACCCATTCTCTATCACTCATTTGCAAATAAATAAAATACAAATATATACCTAGATGTATTTGAAAGCATGTGCCTACACAAATATTCAACACAAGCACACAGGTGACTATTGGTTTCACCAGGCTACAAAAACAAATAACTAGAATCACATTAAATGCGATGTTATTCATATGCAGTGGAATACTATGTTTTCAAAATAATGATCCTGTGTGTTGCAGAAAATGATTAAAGATATTTCATCAACTGAAAGGTGCAAAATTGTAAGCACAGAATGATCAGATTTCACGTTTGCATATGATATTTATATGCCTGCATGTGTATGCATGATCTCTGGTGGGATATACTTCATTTTTCTGCAAAAGTCTGAGATAATGGATCTTTCACTGGATGCTATTTATAATTATCAATATTACCATGTAAATATGAAATAGTTTTAACTTAAAAGAAAACAACCTAGGGTCAGGGATTCTGACACATGCATTTATTCCCAGTACTTGTGAGGCAGAGGTAGCTAGGATTGCCACCCTGAGACTATATAGTGAATTTGGGCTAGAGAGCTGGCTCCATGGTCAAAGTGCTTTATTACCTAATGAATTCCAGGACAGCCTGGGCTAGAGTGAGACCATACCTCAACAACAACAACATAGGTAGGGGTTGTGGAGATAGCTCTGTGGTTAAAGGCATTTGCTTGCAATGCCTGCTGATCCAGGGCTTTATTCTTTGCTGCCTACAGAAAGCCAGATGTACAAAGTAGTTCATCTATCTGGAGTTCATATGCAGAAGCAAGAGGTCCTGGCACACCCACACTCATTCAGACTCTTTCTCTGTACTTACAAATAGACAAAAATACTTTAAGAAATAAATTAAATTAGAATCTAAGTAACAGCTTTGAACAGTAAATAAAAATAAGCCTGCTCATTTAAGACCTGGTAAGCCAGCTGTGAATTAGACTACATTTTAGCCTATGTTTGGAGGATTGATTGACATCCTATGACACTATTGGAATTGGGAATTGCTAGTACATTTAAGGCAAACCAATTTATGAAGAGGAAAGAGGTGGGAAAGAAGTTAGGTGACTGGGAGTATACTCTTGAAGAGAATACTGGTACTTTAGTCTCCTCTCTCTCTGTTTCTCTCTCCATTTCTCTCAGTAATCCTTTCTTTTTCCTTCCCTTTTCTCTCATCTCTCTCTCTCTCTCTCTCTCTCTCTCTCTCTCTCTCTCTGTATATATCTCTGCTCTTCATCACCATTAGGTTAGTGCTTTCTCCATCTTTGCCGCAGGCCCAAAGCAGCCATGGACTAAAACCTCCAAAACTATGAGTCTAAATAACTTCTTTCTCTTTATAACTTGAATTAATTTATATGACAGTTAAAGAGAAGGCTAATGTGTAATATGATAATATTTTTCTCTAGTCTGTGTAATTTTCATCTGCTCTGGTAAAGTCTAAATGGGTGTGTTTAGCTTATTAATGTGAGCAAACATTACTCATATTAGCTGAGGGGGAGGAGCCTATGAAGAGGCAGATGCCACATATGATCATTCAAAGTCTCAGGAGATGACAGGGATTTCAGGAGAAGGAGGGGTTGCCTTTACACAGGAAAAGACCTCACACTGTTTTCTATCACTTTACTTACTTACCCACTTGTGCTCTTTCCTACATACCTGTCTTTTAGGTTGCAAGTAGATAAACTTTGAAGATCTTTCCATGTGTGTAGAGATCCAGTCTCTTCCTTTACTACTACTATGCCTGGCACCATCATTTTCACCTGCTCTAACAAACAGTCTGAAATATTATTATCTATCATTGTCTATCATTATCCTTGTAGCTATTGTGAACTTAAAATATCTAAACCAAATTTGTTGTGGTGGTGTTTATGCAATGTAACAAAATATTCAACAGAAACAACTTATGGGAAGAAAGATTTATTTTTACTCACAGTTTCAGAATGTCTTGGTACATCATGGAGTAAGTCTGTGTGCTGCAGAGGCTTCTCACATCACAACAGACCCGAAAGCAGAAAGTGAGACTGGAACCCATCTGTCAGCCAGTTCCACTTCATAGAGGTTCCCCAAGCTTCCCAAAGCAGTGTCCCCAGTCAGGTAACAACATTCAAAACATGAACCTCTGCAGCACATTTCAGATTCACTGTACAGCAACAATCTTCTCAAAACCTGCATGCACAGATGTTTTCAGCCTATTGATTGATGGCAAGTCCACTCTTCCAGTTATGCAGGCTCCAAACTGGTGTCATGATGGGCAGCAGCTCAACCTCTATTTTCACTTAGAGGACCCACTTTAGGTGTCATTTGTCACCTTCCACCTTATTTGAGGCAAGATCTTTCATTGTACACTGCTGCACTTACAAGGTTCGCTGGCTCACGAACTCAAGGTTTCATTCAAGGTTTATATTAACATACCCCAAAATTATCTGAAGGCTGTAGAGAATAATAAACAATATGACCATTTTTGTCAACTTATGCTATATATCTGGTGCTCTATTTACCATAATTTCTACAATTTTTGTCCCCACTGCAAGTGCATTGTAAAAAATTGAATAATCTTTGCTCATCCTGTGCTAGAGCAAGACCCTACCTTGAAAAAAAAAAGAATAATCTTTAAACAATGCAAATCAGGTCATGTCACTTTCAGGACACTAAGTGCAATTTCTCCTGTTTCACAGGAGATTTCTTTCAGTATAATACCCAAGGTATAATTTGATGAAACTGCTCAGTAGACAACATGCTTACAACAAGTGAGTATATGAGTTCAGGACCCCAGTACCCATGTGATAGTCAGAGGCTATCATGCCAGTGTCTGTAATCCCAGTGTGTTCCTATATTGAAAAGGGAGCAAGAAGAGAAGTAGAATAAGTTAGTCCCCTGGATGTTCGTGGGCCAGCTCTTGTGAATGTAATGGTGAACAAGCAACTCTGTGGATGGTGAGCATTGACACCTGAAGTTTCCCTTTGATGTGCACCATAGCATATGCACACTGCACTTACACATGAACACATAGACACATGAACACATAGACACACATCATAGACATGTATGCCAAGGGGAAAAAAATCAACCCCCAACACACACAAAACAACAACAACAAAATCAATACAAAAACAAAGTAAGCAAAAAACAAAAACAAACTGGGGGCTGGAGAGATGGCTCAGCAGTTAAGGCACTTCCCGGGAAAGCCTAACACCTAGGGTTTAATTCACCAAGACCAGAATAAAGCCAGATGCACAAGGTGGCACATGCATCTGAAGTTCATCTGCATAAATAAATCAGTAAATAAATAAATAGAATATTTTAAAAATCTTAAAAGTGCTGGAGAGATGTCTCAGTGGTTAAAGACACTTGTGTGTACACTGTACTAACATGAATTTGACCCTTCAAGCATCCATGTAAGGCCAAACTAAAAGTGGTGCATGCATCTGTGATCCCAGGACTCCTATGAGAATGGGAAGCAGAGCCATGGAAATCCAAAGCTCATGGCTGTACCACGGAGCTATTCTTGCAGTCACCTTATTTTCCATATGACCTTACCTCCTACCATTCTCCCTTTTGTTCTCTCCACTCCAGCCATATGGGACTCTGGAAAATTCTTGAATCCTACACTAGTTCCCTTTCAAAGTCTGCACACTGGTTGGTCTTTCTGGCAGGAAGGTTCTCACCCAGGCACTCCTGGTTCCCTGTGTCCCGGGATTCTTGTCCCTGCTCTGATATGACCTTCTCAGTGCTCCCTTTCTCTCCATGAGATAACCTTTTATTTCTGATTCTGTGTTCTTGTTTCCAAACGTGCTTATAACTGAAAGAAATAACATGTGCAAACTAGTTTATGTTCTTAAACTGAGGTCCTTCCAATAACATATTAACTTAATAAGGTTAGTTGAGTCCTTATTCCCTGTGCATAGAAAGGTGCTTGGTGTAAACACTAAATTTAAGGAATTGCTGGGGCTTGAATGATGGTTTACTGATTAAGATGTTTTCCTGTGAAACCTAAGGACCTAGGTTTGATTCTCCAGTACTCAACTCAGCCAGAGGCACAAGGTGGCACATATGTCTGGATTTCATTTGCAGTGGCCTCAGGCCCTGGCATGCCCATTATCTTCCTCCCTCTCTGTCTTTTTTTGTCTATCTCAAATAAATATACAAAATATCTCAAAAATAAAAAAGAAGTTGCTTATTCAATTACTCAATAAACATTCACATAACCTTTGGAATGATACATGTATGGTATATAGCTTTGTTTGGAGGAAATGAAAAACATCATAGAATTTTGCTTACATCATATACTATTTCATAATTATCAGTATTTAGTCATGTGAATATTAGTTTCTCACAAGCTAATGTTATTATTTAACTGATGAAAATAATAGCATACACAGGGCTGTAGAAATGGCTCAGTGATTAAAGGTACTTGCTTGCAAAAGCCTGACAACCTGAGTTTGATTCCCCAGTACTCACATAAAGTGACATGGATCTGGAGTTTGTGGTGGCAAGAGGCTCTGGCATGCCCATTCACTCTCTCTCTCTCTCTCTCTCTCTCTTTTGCTCTCAAATAAATAAATAATGTTTCTAAAAATAGCATATACATGCCAGGCACAGTGTTGCATGCCTTTAATCACAGCACTCGAGAGGCAGAGGTAGGAGAATTGTCGTGAGTTCAAGGCCACCCTGAGACTATAGTTAATTCCAGGCCAGCCTGAGCTAGAGTGACACCCTACCTCGAAAAACCGAAATCAATCAATCAAACAAACAAACAAACAGCATATTCAAATATGCAATAGAGTTTATTAACTGAAGATTTAATTGGTTTTTGTGAGCTTTTATGGATTAGACTTTTTTCATGGCTAAACTGTAAAGATGCTGGATTCTTTATAACAATAGAAGGTGTTTGCTAGTTACAATGATCAGGGAGACACAAAGATTAAATAACTTATGTGAAGTTTTGAGATATCAAGAAAGAGATGCTCAAAATGTGGATCAGCTGAATTCTATTAAAACTGAAATTTTCTTAATAGGTAATTAACCTTTTATTAATTTTTCTTGCTAGTAGATTAATACATGCATATAATGATATTTTAGACAGTACAACATTCATAGTAAAAATATTGTTAAGTTTTTCTCCAATTTCTGAGTATTTTTCTTTAGATATTCATGTATATGTAATTCATTTTTCATTGGATAATTTTCCATCAACAGGTGTACGTATGTTTACAATGACTCACTCTGCTTAAAATGTGATCATATGTAGATATTTTCATTATGTTCAAGAAGATGAAGGACATTTTGGTGGTTTGCTGATATTTTTCCCTCTGAAATATCTTACTTATACTGACACTACAGTGGCAACTGTGATCCTCCTGAGAAATAGCACAGCTGCAGTCATTTGCTCATGTATTTTATATAAACTTTATCACAGTATGTATATATACCACGATTAACCTTCAGTAGGAGTAACTTTTAATTAATACTTATAATGCTATCTTTCCAAAGCATAATTTTAGTTTTCAAAAAAATATTTTTATTCATTTTCAAGGAGAATGAGAATGGGCTTGCCAGGGCAAACAAACTCCAGCACAAGCACCACTTTATACATCTGGCTTTTGATAACTATATACTTATTCTTTCTTTAAAGACAATTTGTTTTATTTGATACATTTAGACTTTTTTTTGTTTTGTTTTTTCGAAGTAGGGTCTCACTCTAGTCCAGGCTGACCTGGAACTCACTATGTAGTCTCAGGGTTGCCTCAAACTCACGGCAATCCACCTACCTCTGCTTCCCAAGTGCTGGGATTAAAAGTGTGTGCCATGGGACTTCCAGCCTAGCTGTACTGCAAATCCCGGGGAAAGAAAGGCAAGATATTAAGGGTATATAGTGGCTTTTAGGAGAGAGAAATCTGGGAGGGCACAGAGGCGAGGGGAACAGGTAATCGCGGTTCTCCTTGTGGGCGGTTAGCCCACCCCTCACCCCAAATAACCGCCGTGTTCAGAGCACGACTGCTGCCGCTGCTGCTGTGCCAGCTGCTGCTGCGCCGGAGCCTGCACGACTGCCACCGCCACCGCGCGCCACACCGATTGTTCCCTGCACGCAGAAGCTTAGACTGCTCGCACTCTCTTCCACTCGCCCACTTACTGAGCGAGCGCAGTCCCACAGCAGGTACCACCCAAGCTCAGGTGTCTCTCGCTTGTGCCAGCTCAGGTGCCATCCCCTACCTGTCTGCGCGCTGGCTGTCCGCCATTGTCCTGTGGCGGGGGAAGCACAGACTGCTTCCAGTTCCCAGTGGTCCCAGCCAGAGTTCGAGCTGCTTCAGTGCTTGGTGCCTCAGTGCCACTCCTAGCTCGAACGCAGGCACCTTTGACACATTACCGCTTGAGAACTCAGGCAAATTTGGCGACCCTGCCAGGCAGTAGATAGGCGGCTTTGGCAAGTGACAGCCAAAGCCCAGGCTGCTTGGCAACTGCCCCAGGCTGCATAAGATTCCCATTGTTCTTGAGCCCAGGCAGATACGCCCACCTACCAGCCCATACACTGTCATGGGCAGAACACAGTGCAAAAGAAATAACATGAAAAATCAAATGCAAGAAAATCCAGTTAGATCACCCAGTCCCACAATGAATACATCTAACCAAAACATAGAAGAACCAATAGGACCAGAACACCAAATTGAAGCTATGAGCAATGCAACCCTGACCAACCTACTGGTAGAACTTGCAGGAAAGCAACAAAGGGCCCTGTGGATGCTGCCATCACTAAACTAGAACTAATAGATAACAAATTGGAAGGATTAGATAAGAAATTGGAAGCATTTCAAAGAGAGTAAAGAGATTTGAGAGAGAGTGAAAAAAAAGAAGACTTTAAAAATCAGTTGGCCATGCTAAATGAAGACATAAAGAAATGCAAGGATGAACTCCAAGAATCATCAAGAAAATCAGAAAATGATGTGGAAAGGGAGCTTGACAGAAGTATGGAAATTATACACAGAAAAGTAATAGAAAATGCAAACTTAATTGAACAAGTGCAAAACTCGCTAGAAGCTCTCAAGAATAGAGTCAACCAAGTGGAGTATAGAAACTCTGATCTGGAAGACAAGATGGAAGAAAGAGTTAGCTCAAAAATTTCAGTAAGTTCAAAAGCTCCTGTGAACAAAACATGAGGGAACTGTGGGATACACTTAAACGTCCCAATATCAGGATCATTGGAATACCAGAAGGAGAAGAAATTCAGACCAAAGGCATGGAGAACTTCTTTAACAAAATAATTGAAGAAAACTTCCCCAGTCTCTTAAAAGAAAGGCCCATCAAGATACAAGAAGCCAATAGAACTCCAAACAGACTGGACCAAAGGAGAAACTCTCCAAGACATATTATCATTAAGACTCTAAACATTGAAACCAAAGAGAAAATCCTAAAAGCAGATAGGGAAAAACAGCACACCACCTTCAAAGGTAACCCCATCAGAATTACTTCAGACTTCTCAATGGAAACCCTGAAATCTAGAAGGGCCTGGAATGAAACACTGCAAAGTCTAAGAACCTATGGCTTCCAACCCAAACTACTCTACCCAGCAAAAGTATCCCTCATAATAGATGGTGAAAGAAAAACTTTCCATGACAAAACTCAGCTTTACAATTATATGAACAAAAAACCAAACCTACAGAGAGTATGCCAGGAATTTCTCCACAGAGAAGAAAAAAATAAACACATTTGCCTACAAGAAGCAGATCACAACAACCAAACTCAGAGTAGGCACAAAAAACTTCAACGTCCATGAAAACACCAACCCACATTTACCATCACAATATGGCAGGGATCAAATCAAATCTCACAGTCATTACCCTAAATATAAATGGCCTTAATTCACCCATCAGGCCACACAAGCTAAGAGGATGGACCAAAAAATTAGACCCCTCAATCTGTTGTCTTCAAGAAACCCACCTCACCATTAAAGACAGACATCTCCTCTGGGTGAAAGGGTGGAAAACAGTATTCCACGCAAATGGGAATAAGAAACAAGCAGGTGCAGACTTCTGGCCAAGATGGCGACCGCCTAGCTGCGCTGCAAATCCCGGGGAAAGAAAGGCAATATATTAAGGGTATATAGTGGCTTTTAGGGGAGAGAAATCTGGGAGGGCACAGAGGTGGGGGAACAGGGAATCGCTGATCCCCTTGCGGGCGGGTAGGCACCCCTCGCCCCAAATAACTGCCGTGTTCAAAGCTCCACCCCTGCCGCTGCTGCTGCTCCGGAGCCCGCACGGCTGCCACCGCGCGCCGATCGTTCCCTGTGTGCAGAAGCTTAGACTGCTCCGCACCCTTGTCCACTCGCCCACCTACTGAGTGTGCCCAGTGCCACAGCAGCTGCCCCACAAGCTCAGACTGCATCTCTCACTTGCATCAGCTCAGGTGCCACCCCCTACCTGCCTGCCGCACTGGCGGGCCGCCATTGTCCTGTGGCGGGGGAGCGCAGACTGCTTCCGGTTCCCAGCATTCGCAGCCAAAGTCTGGGCAGCTTCAGTGCTTGGTGTCTCAGTGCCACTCCTAGCTCGAACGCAGGCAGCTGTGGCACATTACCGCTTGAGAACTCAAGCAACTTTGGAGCCCCTGCCAGGTAGTAGATAGGCGGCTTTGGCAAGTGAGATTGTTCCCTGCGTGCGGAAGCTTAGACTGCTCCGCACTCTTGTCCACTCGCCCTCTGTCTGCTGCGCGGCTGTCCACAATTGTCCTGTGGCGGGGGAGCACAGACTGTTTCCGGTTCCCAGCGTGCCCAGCCAGAGTTCGGGTGGCATCAGTGCTTGGTCCCTCAGTGCCACTCCTAGTTCAAACGCAGGCAGCTTTGGCACATTACCGCTTGAGAACTCAGGCAACTTCGGTGCCCCTGCCAGGCAGTAGATAGGCAGTTTGGCAAGTGACAGCCAAAGCCCAGGCTTCTTGGCAATGCCCCAGAATGCATAAGATTCCCATTGTTCTTGAGCCCAGGCTGATATGCCCACTTATCTGCCCATACAATGTCATGGGCAGAACACAGCGCAAAAGAAATAACATGAAAAATCAAATGCAAGAAAATCCAATCAGATCACTCAGTCCCACAATGAATACTTCTAACCAAAACATAGAAGAACCAATAGGACCAGAACACCAAATTGAAGCTATGAGCAATGCAAATCTAACCACCCTATTGGTAGAACTTGCAGGAAAGCAACAAAGGGCCCACAATCGTGTGGATGCTGCCATCACTAAACTAGAACTAATAGATAAGAAATTGGAAGGATTAGATAAGAAAATGGGAGGATTTCAAAGAGAGTTAAGAGATTTGAGGGAGAGTGAAAAAAAAGAAGACCTTAAAAATCAGCTGGCCATGCTAAATGAAGACATAAAGAAATGCAAGGATGAACTCCAAGAATCATCAAGAAAATCAGAAAATGATGTGAAAAGGGAGATTGACAGAGGGATGGAAATTATACATAGAAAAATAATAGAAAATGTAAACTTAATTGAAAAAGTCCAAAACTCACTAGAAGCTCTCAAGAATAGAGTCAGCCAAGTGGAGGATAGAAACTCTGATCTGGAAGACAAGATGGAAAAAACAGTTAGAGAGTTCAAAAGTTTCAGTAAGTTTAAAAGCTCCGGTGAACAGAACATGAGGGAATTGTGGGATACAGTTAAGCGTCCTAATATCAGGATCATTGGAATACCAGAAGGAGAAGAAATCCAGACCAAAGGCATGGAGAACTTATTTAACAAAATAATTGAAGAAAACTTCCCCAATCTCTTAAAAGAAAGGCCCATCAAGATACAAGAAGCCAATAGAACTCCAAACAGACTGGACCAAAGGAGAAACTCTCCAAGACATATTATCATTAAGACTCTAAACATTGACACCAAAGAGAAAATCCTAAAAGCAGATAGGGAAAAACAGCACACCGCCTTCAGAGGTAACCCCATCAGAATTACTTCAGACTTCTCAATGGAAACCCTGAAAGCTAGAAGGGCCTGGAATGAAACACTGCAAAGTCTAAGAACCTATGGCTTCCAACCCAAACTACTCTACCCAGCAAAAGTATCCCTCATAATAGATGGTGAAAGAAAAACTTTCCATGACAAAACTCAGCTTTACAATTATATGAACACAAAACCAAACCTACAGAGAGTATTTCAGGAAATTCTCCACAGAGAAGAAAAAAATAATCAGACACAATTGCCTACAAGAAGCAGATCACAACAACCAAACTCAGAGTAGGCACAAAAAACTTCAATGTCCATGAAAACTCCAACCCACATTTACCATCACATTATGGCAGGTATCCAATCAAACCTCACAGTCATTACCCTAAATATTAATGGCCTTAATTCACCCATCAAGAGACACAAGCTAACAGGATGGATCAAAAAATTAGACCCCTCAATCTGTTCCCTTCAAGAAACCAACCTCACCATTAAAGACAGACATCTCCTCAGGGTGAAAGGGTGGAAAACAGTATTCCAAGCAAAGGGGAATAAGAAACAAGCAGGTGTAGCTATATTAATATCGGATGAAATAGACTTCAAACCAAATATAATCAAAAAAGACAAAGAAAGCCACTTCCTACTTATCAAGGGAACGATCCATCAAGAGGATATTACAATCATAAATCTGTATGCACCAAACACAGGGGCACCACAGTTCATAAAACAAAACCTACTTGACAAAAAAAACAGAAATAACCACAAACACCATCATAGCTGGGGACTTCAATACACCATTATCAGTGATAGACAGATCATCCAAACAGAAACTCAACAGGGAAGTAAGAGAGCTCAACAAAACCATAGATCACTTAGACCTAACGGACATCTACAGAACCTTCCATCCCAAATCCACAGATTACACATTCTTCTCAGCAGTCCATAGAACATTCTCTAAAATAGACCATATATTGGGTCACAAAGACTGCCTCCACATATTTAGGAAGATTGACATAATTCCCTGCATGATATCAGATCACAATGCTATATTGCTAGAAATCAACAACAAAAGACCCACCAAGAATCCCAAAGGCACCTGGAAACTGAACAGCACAATTTTAAACAATAAATGGATAGTGGATGAAATAAAAAATGAAATCGCAAAATTTCTGGAATTGAACGACAATGAGAACACATTGTACCAAAACTTATGGGACACAATGAAGGCGGTCCTCAGGGGAAAATTCATAGCACTCAATGCCTTCATAAAAAAGACAGAAAAGTCCCAAATCAATAACCTAACCATCCACCTAAAGGCACTGGAAAAACAAGAAAAATCCAACCCAAAGAGCTCCAGAAGGAAAGAAATAATTAAAATCAGAGCAGAAATCAATGAATTGGAAACCAAGGAAACAATTAAGACAATTGACAAAACAAAGAGCTGGTTCTTTGAAAAAATAAACAAGATTGACAAACCCCTGGCCAATCTGGTCAAGCAAAAAAAAAAAAAAAAAAAAAAAAAAAAAAAAAAAAAAGGAGAAGCTTCAAATTAACAAAATTCAGAATGAAAAAGGAGAGATCACAACAGATATAAGTGAAATTGGGAGAATCATCAGGACTTATTTCAAAAACCTCTACTCCACAAAACAGGATAATGTGGAGGAGATGGATAAATTCCTGGACGCATACCATCTACCAAAGCTAAACACAGAGCAGATTAATCACCTCAATCAACCCATCACACTCATGGAGATTGAAAAAGTAATAAAAAACCTCCCAAAAAAGAAGAGCCCAGGACCAGATGGCTTCTCAGCTGAATTCTATCAAACCTTCATGGAAGAACTCAAACCAATCTTCCTCAAACTGTGCCACACAATTGCTGAACAGGGAAAGCTACCCAACTCCTTTTATGAAGCTATCATCACCCTAATTCCAAAACCCGGCAGAGATGCCACAAGAAAAGAAAACTACCGGCTTATTTCCCTGATGAATTTAGATGAAAAGATCCTAAAGAAAATCCTTGCAAACCGAATCCAACAACACATCAAAACCATTATCCACCTTCACCAAGTGGGATTCATTCCAGGAACACAGGGGTGGTTCAACATACGGAAATCTGTTAATGTAATACACCACATAAACAAGGTTAAACATAAAAACCACATGATCATTTCGATAGATGCAGAAAAGGCCTTTGACAAGATTCAACATCACTTCATGTTCAAAACATTGGAGAGAGTTGGCATGGTTGGTTCATATCTTTACCTAATAAAGGCAATATACGAAGCTCCGAAGGCCCAAATAATACTTAATGGAGAGAGACTGGAGGAATTCCGATTAAGATCAGGAATAAGACAGGGTTGTCCACTCTCACCTCTGCTTTTCAATATAGTACTGGAAGTCCTAGCTTAAGCAATAAGACAGGAGAAGGAAATAAAAGGGATACAATTTTGAAAGGAGGAAGTTAAGTTAGCTTTATTCGCTGATGACATGATTATATATGTAAAAGACCCGAGAGACTCCATCCCAAAACACCTGAAGGTGATTAACTCCTATCGCAAAGTAGCAGGATACAAAATCAATGCACAAAAATCAGTAGCCTTCCTTTATGCAAAGGACAAAGATACAGAAAAAGAAATAAGGGACATAGTCCCATTTTCAATTGCAACAAAAAAAAAAAATAAAATACCTTGGGATAACGTTAACCAAGGAAGAGAAAGATCTATGCAATGAAAACATAAACGCACTAAAAAAGAAATTGAGGCGGACTTGAGAAAATGGAAAGACCTCCCATGTTCCTGGATAGGCAGAATTAACATTGTGAAGATGACAATCCTACCAAAGGCAATTTACAGATTTAATGCAATACCAATTAAAATCCCCACAGTGTTCTTCACAGAGATAGAAAAAATGATCTCAAATTTCATATGGAAAGGCAGAAGGCCTCGCATTTCCAAACATATCCTCAGCAAAAGAAATACCTCTGGAGGCATCACCATACCTGATCTAAAGCTATATGACAAAGCCATAGTAATAAAAACAGCATGGTACTGGAATAAAAACAGGAGTATAGATCAATGGAATAGACTTGAGGACCCGGACTTTGGGTCAAGCAACTATAGCTACTTGATATTCGATAAAGGCCCAAACAATATAGGCTGGAAAAAAAGACAGTATCTTCAACAAATGGTGCTGGACAAACTGGATAACCATATGCAGGAAACTGAAACTTGACCCACACATTTCACCATGCACTACACTCAAGTCCAAATGGATCAAAGATCTCAATATAAGACCAGAAACTCGAATACTACTGGAAGAAAATTTAGGAAGTACATTCCATGATATAGGAATGGAAAAAGGCTTCCTGAACAAAACCCCAGTAGCTCATGAACTTAAACCGTCACTCAACCAATGGGACCACATGAAGCTGAAGTGTTTCTTTACAGACAAGCATACAATAAGCAAAGCCAATAGATTACCCACAGAATGGGAGAAAATATCTGTGGGTTATTCAACTGAGAGAGGACTAATCTCTAGAATCTACAAAGAACTCAAAAATCTAAACAGTAAGAAGTCAAACACCCCACTCACAAAATGGGGCAAAGAGCTGAACAGGCAGTTCACAGAGGAAGAAATAGAAATGGCAAACATACACTTAAGAAAATGTTCAGCATCCCTAATCATCAGAGAAATGCAAATTAAAACAACTATGAGATTCCATCTTACCCCAATAAGGATAGCAAGAATCAAAAAATCAAATAAAAATAAATGCTGGCGAGGATGTGGAGAAGTAGGAACACTCATCCACTGTTGGTGGGAATGTAGGATGGTACAACCACTTTGGAAAGCAATATGGAGACTTCTGAAAAAGCTGAGTATAGAGATACCAACAGACCCAGTTATTCCCTTACTGGGCATCTACCCTAAAACCTTGAAACCACAGACTAAAGAGATTTGCTCAACCATGTTTATAGCAGCTCAATTTGTAATAGCTAAGAGCTGGAATCAACCCAGATGTCCATACCTAGAAGAATGGATAACTAAGATGTGGTATATCTACACAATGGAATTCTATACAGCAGTAAGAAAAAATGACACAATGAAATTTGAGGAAAAATGGTTGAACCTGGAACAGATCATTCTCAGTGAACTTACCCAATCACAGAAAAGAAAATCGCCACATAGTCTCACTCATCTACAGCACCTAACCTGAATCTACCCAAGATACCTTACATACCCAGCAATCATCTCCTAGACTGGACACTAGGATGGAAGGGCAGGGAGGGGAGGGCATCAAAGGGGTGGGAAACACAAATCTAGACCCAAACGGCAATGGTACCATAATCTTCTACTTACTAAAAGACAGACCAAATGGCTGATCCTTCACCAGGCCCTTACAGGGAACACCTGAACCACAGGACACTGGAGAGTGTAAGATTCAAAGTAACCTTAATCTCCTACATCTACCCTCCCTCACTTCCCCCCCCCTCTCTTGTCTCTAACTCTTGTATATTAGTTATCTTTTTCCTCATTTTCTTAGTGGGCACTGACCTGTAACTCCCAGACCCAGCATGGGGCTATCATCCACAATGAGCTTTTGATCAGAGGGACCTACAAGGTTTCCGAAAAGACAGACAGATTTCTGTCAGAGTACTTGATGACCCACCAAAGGCTAGTGGTAAGACCCCACTGCTGAAGACACCTTATGTGATTGACATGCAAATTAGAATGGCATTGCTGGAAGTTGGAATAGAGTCAGTCCCCAGACAGTCAGCGCATCTAGTGCCAGAAGGTGCTACATGGGCAATTGGGGGAAAATGACCAATATCTGTCAAAGCAACGTATGATCTAACTTACTTAGCAGCAAATAACTTGTTGTGATGCCCACACAAGTGCAGTGGTATCACAAAGCTATGGTGGGGAACCAACTGCTCTCAATTTGGCTAACTGATCCCCTCACTGGTATGGGACCCATAGCTGGAGCTGGGAAACAAGTCAGAACCAGATCCAAACATAAGCCCACTCTCCAATATCAAGCTACCATCAATTGTGGGCTACAAGAGGGACTACACCTATTAAATTCTCTATTAAAAAGAAAGTAATGGTTATCTCATTTGTCCTGGTGCTAACTTACTCTCAGTTGGAGAATCTGCTTCTCTTTTTCAGATATATGTAGATCCTAAGGAGAGAGCCACCCCATCATACCTCAAGCTGGCCCCGGCTGAAACTAAGAAAAATTGGAGAAACAAGCAAGGGGGCTGTTTTCTTGATGAACCGGATACCAGCACAAGGGGGAAGGAGATCAACACAGAGAAAAATCAACTCCTACCAAATCAGAGAGCCAGAGCCTCAGAGGCCCCCAACACCTCATCACTGAAGCAGACCAAAATGAACCCAACATGGCTCAGGGAAATTTTGCGGAAGAGGGGGCAGAAAGAATGTCAGAGCCACATGATGGGTCATGATATGCAGAGACATTTATCTTATCCATAACTGTGGGCTAACTCCACATTGCATAACCTGTATACCTCAACAAGGAGGGGCCAGGGAGAGTGGGTATGTTATGGATGAGCCTAATAATGGTACCAAACTGATTGTATTTGCTGAATACAAAACTAACTAATTAAAAAAGAGAGAGAGAGAAAAATATAAAATATAATAAAAATAAAAGTGTGTGCCACCATGCCCGACTTGCATTTAGAGTTTTAA
>CM070791.1:6981822-7189322 GCA_036346955.1 Dipus sagitta | reverse complement strand
TACAAATGAACTCCAGATGCATGCACCACCTTGTGCATCTGGGTTACATGGGTCCTGGGGCTCAAACATGGGTCTTTTGGCTTTGCAGGCAAGTGCCTTAACTGCTAAGCCATTCCTCCAGCCCAATAAAAATATTTTGAAAAGCTGGGAAAAAATTCAGCAATCTCATTCTAGGGGGAAAAAATTCTGGGGCTGGAGAGAAGGCTTTGGAGTTAAGTCACTTGCCTACAAAACTGAAGGAACCAGGTTCAAATCCCAAGTACCCCCATAAAGCCAAATGCACAAGGTGGTGCAGTCATCTGAATTTCGTCTTCAGTGGCTAGAGGCCCTGGAGGGCTCATATTCTCTCTCTCTCTCCCTCCGTCTCTCTCTCTCTCTCTGCCTCTTCATTTCTTTCTCACAAATACAGAAAATAAATTTTAAAAGTGCAAGTTCTGGAAAATGCATGGAAAGGTCAAGATTCCTCAAATACACTAAAGAGGAGAAGAATATCCCAATGGGTGCTGGGGAGATGGCTCAGCAGTTGAAGGTACTTTCTTGCAAAGTCTGCCAGTCTGGGTTCAATTCCCCAATGCCACATAAAACTACATCCACAAAATATAACATGTGACTGGAATATGTTTGCAGGTATGAGAGACCCTGGTGGGATCATACTGTCTGTTTTCTGTCTCTCTCTCTTAAACACACATATTATTTTAAATATCTCTACAGGGTCTTAACTGGCTATAATGCCTTTCTCCTGGGTACCAGTAGCACTAAAAGAAGCTTAGGTTAGAAATGATGGGTCTATTTGCTTCCCTCCAATGTGTTATTGTTGAGATGGTTTCTAGATAATAGAAGAGCATATGTTTTGTGTTATAGATAAATATGCAAATTTCCACCAATCATTTTTCAAAGTTATGCAAGTGTGCATGAATAAACCTGGTTCCCTTTACTTTCCCTTTTGAGCCTCAAGAACTTCCTCTGGGGATTCCATGACATTTTAGTATACAAGTGCAAGAGATACTTGTTGTAGGAAGAGACGTGAAATCAGAAATTCATTGAGATGAAAATATAAATTAAAAAATTTTTAAAATAATTTTCTAACATGTGTGACTATTACATATAACAATCAATTTGTTTACCAAAGCTCATAACAATGTATACGGTTTTCTTTAGCTTGAGATAACTTGTACTTCCAGAACAAACCCCACGTGAAAAATGGGCATATGAATGCTGCTTGTTGTGGTTTTTTTAATAGCCTAACTTACTTTCTGACATACAAATCAAAAGCACTCACCACAACTACTCATCTTTGAAATAATTTAATTATCTGTGGAATGGTATGCCGGTTCTAAAGATATTTCTTCAGTTAAAAAATTTAGAATGGTTGTCAGAGCAGGAAACCATCCTGGAACTTCTTTTTGCCCTTTTGGAACTTAAGCTTGATATATATTTATGAGTACAGAGAGAGATGAAGAAAGAGAAAGAGAGATAGATCGAGAATAAAGACACCCAAGGCCCTCTTGCCCCTGTAAACCAAAGCCAGTTGCATGAACTACTTGGTACATCTGGATTTATGTGAGTACTGGTGAATGTAACCTGAACCCACAGGCTTTGCAAGCAAGTGCCTTTAACAACTGAGTCATCACTGCAGTCTACAAGTTTGATGTTTCTTAGACAATTTTTTTATTTTATCACATTAAAATTTTTACAGATTCATAAGAAAAAAATATGATTTGTCTTTTTATTTTGTTTTGAAGATTTTAATTTTATATTCAAAACTATGACAAAACAGCCATCAACTCTCTTGTTCGACTGATGACTAGTGAGCCTCCAAGTTCTGGTGAGTTTCGTGAGCTAAGGAGAGAACCCAATAAGCCATAATTCTTTCTTCCTTTCTTTTCTAAGGCAAGCCCAACAGACAGTCCTTTTTATGAAAGAGAGAGAGAGAGAATTGGCATGCCAGGGCCCCCAGCCACTGCAATTGAATTCCAGATGATTTTGCCACCTTATGTGTCTGGCTTACATGGGATCTGGGGACAAAGACATGGGTCCTTAGACTTTGCAGGGAAATGCATTAACTGATAAGCCGTCTCTCCAGCCCAAAACCCCTACTTCTCACATGGGCTCTTTATTCCATCCTGCCTTCTTCCACATGGCAGAAGCTCTTTGTACTTTCTTTTCTGTTTTCTCTGCACAGTTTTGCTAGGCCCACTACATGGGCTCTCTGCCACTTGGGTGTATTCATTTTCCTTCCCTTTGTTTTGTACTTCCCTAAATAAATACAATAACTTAATTATTTTATCCAAGTCTTTGTTTAAAAATAGATAAAGACCTAGGGTTTGGGGTTCAACATAGTCCTGAACTCCTAACACCTCATTTTGTATTCGCAACTCTGGTGGGAAGATCTTGAAAAGGAAAGTTATGATATTAATCATATATATATATATTATATTAATATATATATATATGGGCATATGTTGTATTATGGGATATATATACATAGCACGTTTTCCAGCCGTGAGCATGATTCATGATTCACAGTATTGGCACTATTACTTCCCAGTTAAGAAATTCCCAATGCAGCCTGGGATTATGGGAAACTAGCTTACTTTCTCTTCTTCCTGGAGGTTAAGATCACTGTCTCTGACTAAACTGAGGGGAACAGCTACAGCTGTCAGGCAGGCAGACAGTACCTCTCTTCAGTCTAGGGACTCTGCCATAACCCTCCTCTGCATGCACACACTGAAACAGTGCTGGGCAGGGTTCTGTGGTGGTGGTCCACAGGGCAGGCAGCTTTGAGTGGACTGCATTCATTCTGCATTGGGGGAACTCTTAGTTGGATATTATAGGCTCCTCTCCATCCTCAGATCCGTCCATTGCACCAGCAGCAGACGTTTGGCAGCATGGGGCAGGTAATATAACTCATGGGCCAGTCAGTAGCTTACACAGGGACCACCAGCCATGGTGCAGTGTAGGTTGAGGCTCATGGATGTCCGATGGCACTGGGTCTCCAGTCTTTAATTCTTCTGGCTCTTGCATCAGGTGCTGGGCTGGGATTCTCTGAGCCCTAGCACCTTGGCCTGTAGGGATGTTCTTGTGGTTATTAAAAAAACTTGCCTTTTAAATTCTTTTTCTTTCCTCCTTATTTAGCTTATTGCCTTCTTGGTACTAAGGGAACGTAAACTAGGGACATATGACCCAGACCCCAGCAGGGGTGCAGAGGCACAGCAGGGAAGACTCCAACATGGCACCAAGGTCCCACATTGAAAAATAAAAAAAGTAAACATGGCATTTATTTATTATTATTATTACTTTTTACTTTTCCTCCATTTATTTTCCCTCTTCCTTTTTTTTTTCTTTTTTTATTAATTAGTTTTTCTTCAGGAAATACAGTCAGTTTGGTACCATTGTTAGGCTCATCCGTGACATACCCTTCCCCTTGGCCCCTCCTTGTTAAGGTATATGGGTCATGCATTCTGGAGTTAGCAAACAGTTATGGGTAAGATAAATGTCTCTGTATATCATGACACAACATGTGGATCTGATATTCTTTCCGCCCCCTCTTCCGCAAAATTTCCCTGAGCCATGTTGAGTTCATTTTGGTCTGCTTCAGTGATGAGGTGTTGGAGGCCTCTGAGGCTCTGGCTCTCTGATTTGGTAGGAGTTGATTTTTCTCTGTGTTGATCTCCTTCCCCCTTCTGCTGGTATCCGGTTCATGAGGAAAACAGCACCCTTGCTTGTTTCACCAACTTTTCTTAGTTTCAGCTGGGGCCCTTGCGAGGTATGATGGGGTGGCTCTCTCCTTAGGATCTACATCTATCTGAAAAAGAGAAGCAGATTCTCCAACAGAGAGTAAGTTAGCACCAGGACAAATGAGGTAACCCTTACTTTTTTTTATAGAGAATTTAATAGGTATAGGCCCTCTTGTAGCCCACAGTTGATGGTAGCTTGATATTGGAGAGTGGGCTTATGTTTGGATATGGTTCTGTCTTGTTTCCCAGCTCCAGCTATGGGTTCTGTACCACCGAGGGGATCAGTTAGCCAAATAGAGAGCAGTTGGTTCCCCACCACGGCTGTGTGCTACTATTGCACTTGTGTGGGGCTCACAACAAGTTATTTGCTGCTCAGTAGGTTAGACCATGAGTAGCTTGGACAGATATTGGTCTTTTTCCCCAGTCGCCCATGTAGCACCTTCTGGCACTAGACGCGCTGACTGTATGGGGACCGACTCTCTTCCAACTTACAGCCATGCCATTCCATTTTGCATGTCAAGCACATAAGGTGTCTTCAGCACTAGGGTCTTACCACCAACCTTTGGTGGGACATCAAGTACTCTGACAGAAATCTGTCTGTCTTTCAGGAACCATTGTAGGTTTTTTTGATCAAAAGCTCATTGTGGATGATAGCCCCATGCTGGTACTGGGAGTTACAGGTCAGTGCCCACTAAGAAAATGAGGGAAAAGATAACTAATATACAAGATTTAGAGAGGAGAGAGAGAGAGATAGAGAGAGAGGGAGAGGGAGAGGGAGGTAAGGAAGATGTAGAAGATTAAGGTTAGTCTTGATCCTACTCTCTCCAGTGTCTTGTGGTTCTGGTGTTCCCTGTAAGGGCCTGGTGAAGGTTCAGCCATTTGGTCTGCTTTTGGAAGTATAATTTTATGGTACCATTGCCGTTTGGTCTAGATTTGTGTTTCCCACCCCTTTGATGCCCTCCCCTCACTCCCCATCCATCCTAGTGTCTAGTCTACGAGATGCTTGCTGGGTATGTAAGGTACCTTGGGTAGATTCAGGTTAGGTGCTGTAGATGAGTGAGACTATGTGGCGATTTCTTTTCTGTGATTGGGTAAGTTCACTGAGAATGATCTGTTCCAGGTTCAACCATTTTTCCTCAAATTTCATTGTGTCATTTTTTCTTACTGCTGTATAGAATTCCATTGTGTAGATATACCACATCTTAGTTATCCATTCTTCTAGGGATGGACATCTGGGTTGATTCCAGCTCTTTGCTATTTCAAATTGACCTGCGACAAACACGGTTGAACAAATCTCTCCAGCCTGTGGTTTGAGGGTTTTAGGTTAGATGCCCAGTAAGGCAATAACTGGGTCTGTTCCTATCTCTATAGTCATCTTTTTCAGAAGTCCCCATATTGCTTTCCAAAGTGGTTGTACCATCCTACATTCCCACCAACAGTGGATGAGTGTTCCTTCTTCTGCACATCCTCGCCAGCATTTATTTTCAATTGATTTTTTGATGTTTGCTATCCTTATTGGGGTAAGGTGGAATCTCATAGTTGTCTTAATTTGCATTCCTCTGATGATTAGGGATGATGAACATTTTCTTAAGTGTATGTTTGCCATTTCTATTTCTTCCTCTGTGAACTGCCTGCTCAGCTCTTTGCCCCATTTTGGGAGTGGGATGTTTGTCCTCTTACAGTTTAGATTTTTGAGTTCTTTGTAGATTCTAGAGATTAGGCCTCTCTCAGTTGGACAACCGGCAAATATTTTCTCCCATTCTATGGGTAACCTATTGCCTTTGCTTATTCTATGCTTGTGTGTCAAGAAACTCTTCAGCTTCATGTGATCCCATTGGTTGAGTGGCTGTTTAAGATTGTGAGCTACTGAAGTTTTGTTCAGGAAGTCTTTTTCCATTCTTATATCATGGAAAGTACGTCCTAAATTGTCTTCCAGTAGTATTCGAGTTTATGGTCTTATATTGAGGTCTTTGATCCATTTGGACTTGAGTGTAGTGCATGGTGACATGTGTGGATCAAGTTTTAGTTTCCTGCATATGGTTATCCAGTTTGTCCAGCACCATTTGTTGAAGATGCTATCTTTTTTCCAGCCTATATTGTTCAGGTCTTTATTGAATATCAAGTAGCTGTAGCTGCTTCACCCAAGTTCTGGATCCTCAAGTCTATTCCATTGGTCTATACTCCTGTTTTTATGCCAGTACCATCCTGTTTTTATTAGTATGGCTTTGTAATATAGCTTCAGATCAGGTATGGTGATGCCTCTAGAGGTATTTCTTTTGCTGAGGATATGTTTTGATATGCAAGGCCTTCTGCCTTTCCATATGAAATTTGAGATCATTTTTTCTATCTCTGTGAAGAACACTGCAGGGATTTTAATTTGAATTGCATTAAATCTGTATATTGCCTTTGGTAGGATTTTCATCTGCACAATGTTAATTCTGCCTATCCAAGAGCATGGGAGGTCTTTCCATTTTCTCAAGTCCTCCTGAATTTCTTTTTTGAGTGTTTTTATGTTTTTGTTGTATAGATCTTTCACTTCCTTGGTTAACATTATTCCATGGTAGTTTATTTTCTTTTTGTTGCTATTGAAAATGGAACCATGTCACTTATTTCTTTCTCTGTATCTTTGTCATTTCCATATAGAGAGGTGACTAATTTTTGTGCACCGGTTTTGTATCCTGCTACTTTGTCACAGGAGTTACCTTCAGGAGTTTTGGGATGGAGTCTCTTGTGTGTCTTACAAATACAATCATGTCGTCAGTGAATAGAGCTAACCTAACTTCTTCCTTTCCAAATTGTATCCCTTTTATTTCCTTCTCCTGTGTTATTGCTTGAGCTAAGACTTCCAGTACTATATTGAAAAGCAGAGGGGAGAATGGACAACGCTGTCTTTTTCCTGCTCTTAATGTGAATTCCTCCAGTCTCTCTCCATTAAGTATTATTTAGGCCTTCGGAGCTTTATATATTGCCTTTATTCAGTTAAGATATGAACCAACCACGCCAATTCTCTCCAGTGTTTTGATCATGAAGTGATGTTGTATCTCTTCAGAGGCCTTTTGTGCATCTATCGAAATGATCATGTGATTTTTATGTTTAACCTTGTTTACATGGTGTATGACATTGACAGATTTCCGTATGTTGAACCACCCCTGTGTTCCTGGGATGAATCCCACTTGGTCAAGGTGGATAATGCTTTTGGTGTGTTGTTGGATTTTGTTGGCGAGTATTTTTCTCAGGATCTTTGCATCTACATTCATCAGGGAAATAGGCCAGTAGTTTTCTTTTCTTGTGGCATCTCTGCCTCATTTTGGAATTAGGGTGATGTTAGCTTCCTAAAAGGAGTTGGGTAGCTTTCTCTGTTCACCAATTGCATGGCATAGTTTGAGGAAGATTGGTTTGAGTTCTTCCATGAAGGTTTGATAGAATTCAACTGAGAAGCCATCTGGTCCTAGACTCTTCTTTTTTGGGAGTTTTCTTTATTACTTTTTCAATCTCTATGAGTGTGATGGGTTGATTGAGGTGATTAATCGGCTCTGAGTTTAGCTTTGGTAGATGGTATGAGTCCAGGAATTTATCCATCTCCTCCACATTATCCAGTTTTGTGGAGGAGAGGTTTTTGAAATAAGTCCTAATGATTCTCCCAATTTCACTTATGTGTGCTGTTATCTCTCCTTTTTCATTCTGAATTTTGTTAATTTGGAACTTCTTCTTTGTTTGTTTGATCAGATTGGCCAGTGGTGTGTCAATCTTCTTCATTTTTTCAAAGAACCAGCTCTTTGTTTTGTCAATTGTCTTAATTGTTCCCTTGGTTTCCAATTCATTGATTTTTGCTCTGATTTTAATTATTTCTTTCCTTCTGGAGCTCTTTGGGTTGGATTTTTCTTCTTTTTCCAGTGCCTTTAGGTGGATGGTTAGTTTATTGATTTGGTATCTTTCTGTCTTTTTTATGAAGGCATTTTATTGCTATGAATTTTCCCCTGTGGACCGCCTTCATTGTGTCCCATAAGTTTTGGTACAATGTGTTCTCATTGTCATTCATTTCCAGAAATTTTGCGATTTCATTTTTCATTTCATCCACTATCCATTTATTGTTTAAAATTGTGCTGTTCAGTTTCCAGGTGCCTTTGGGATTCTTGGTGGGTCTTTTGTTGTTGATTTCTAGCAATATAGCATTGTGATCTGATATCATGCAGGGAATTATGTCAATCTTCCTAAATATGTGGAGGCAGTCTTTGTGACCCAGTATATGGTCTATTTTAGAAAATGTTCCAAGTGCTGCTGAGAAGAATGTGTAATCTGTGGATTTGGGATGGAAGGTTCTGTAGATGTCCGTTAGGTCTAAGTGATCTATGGTTTTGTTGAGCTCTCTTACTTCCCTGTTGAGTTTCTGTTTGGATGATCTGTCTATCACTGATAATGGTGTGTTGAAGTCCCCAGCTATGATGGTGTTTGTGGTTATTTCTGTTTTTTTGTCAAGTAGGTTTTGTTTTATGAACTGTGGTGCCCCTGTGTTTGGTGCATACAGATTTATGATTGTAATATCCTCTTGATTGATTGTTCCCTTGATAAGTAGGAAGTGGCCTTCTTTGTCTGTTTTGATTATTTTTGGTTTGAAGTCTATTTTATCCAATATTAATATAGCTACACCTGCTTGTTTCTTATTCCCATTTGCTTGGAATATTGTTTTCCACCCTTCACCCTGAGGAGGTGTCTGTCTTTAGAGGTGAGGTGGGTTTCTTGAAGACAACAGATTGAGGGGTCTAATTTTTTGATTCATCCTGTTAGCTTGTGTCTCTTGATTGGTGAATTAAGGCCATTAATATTTAGGGCAATGGCTGTGAGATTTGATTTTATCCCTGCCATATTATGATGGTAAATGTGGGTTGGTGTTTTCATGGACTTTGAAGTTTTTTGTGCCTACTCTGAGTTTGGTTATTGTGATCTGCTTCTTGCAGGCACTTTAGTTTGATTATTTGTTTCTTCTCTGTGGAGAATTTCCTGAAATACTCTCTGTAGGTTTGGTTTTGTGTTCCTATAATTGTAAAGCTCAGTTTTGTCATGGAATGTTTTTCTTTCTCCATCTGTTATCAGGGATACTTTTGCTGGGTAGAATAGTTTGTGTCGGACACGATTGGTTCTTAGACTTTGCAGTGTTTCATTCCAGGCCCTTCTAGCTTTCAGGGTTTCCATTGAGAATTCTGAAGTAATTCTGATGGGGTTACCTTTGAAAGCAGTGTGCTGTTCTTCCCTAGCTGCTTTTAGGATTTTCTCTTTGGTTTCAATGTTTAGAGTCTTAATGACAATATGTCTTGGAGTGTTTCTCCTTTCATCCAGTCTGTTTGGAATTCTGTTGGCTTCTTGTATCTTGATGGGCCTTTCTTTTAAGTGACTGGGAAAGTTTTCTTTGATTATTTTGTTAAAGAAGTTCTCCATGCCTTTGGTCTGAATGTCTTCTCCTTCTGGTATTCCAATGATCCTGATATTAGGACGTTTAAGTGTATCCCACAGTTCTCTCATGTTGTGTTCACAGGAACTTTTGAACTTACTGAAATTTTTGAACTCTCTAACTCTTTCTTCCATCTTTTCTTCCAGATCAGAGTTTCTATCCTCAGCTTGGCTGACTCTATTCTTGAGAGCTTCTAGAGAGTTTTGGTCTTGTTCAATTAAGTTTGCATTTCCTACTACTTTTCTATATATAATTTCCATTCCTCTGTCAAGCTCCTTTTTCACATCACTTTCTGATTTTCTTGATGGTTCTTGGAATTCATCCTTGCATTTCTTTCTTTCTTTTTTTTTTTTTTTTTTTTTTTGGTTTTTCGAGGTAGGGTCTCACTCTAGCCCAGGCTAACCTGGAATTCACTATGGAGTCTCAGGGTGGCCTCGAACTCACAGCAATCCTCCTACCTCTGCCTCCCGAGTGCTGGGATTAAAGGCGTGCGCCACCACGCCCAGCTATCCTTGCATTTCTTTATGTCTTCATTTAGCATGGCCAGCTGATTTTTAAGGTCTTCTTTTTCTTCACTGTCCCTCAAATCTCTTAACTCTCTTTGAACTCCTTCCAATTTTTTATCTATTATTTCTAGTTTAGTGATGGCAGCATCCACATGATTATCGATCCTTTGTTGCTTTCCTGCAAGTTCTACCAGTAGGTTGGTCAGGGTTGCATTGCTTATAGCTTCAATTTGGTGTTCTGAACCTAATGACTCTTCTATGTTTTGGTTAGGTATATTCATAGTAGTACTGGGTGATCTACCTGGATTTTCTTGCATTTGATTTTTCATGTTATTTTTTTGTGCTGTGGTCTCCCCATGAAAGTGTATGGGCACGTAGTTGGGCATATCAGCCTGGGCTCAAGCACAATGGGAATCTGAGGCAGCCTGGGGCAGTTGCCAAGCAGCTGGGCTTTGGCTGTCACCTTCCAAAGCCGCCTATCTACTGCCTGGAGGGGCGCCCAAATTGCCTGAATTCTCAAGTGGTAATGCACCAAAGCTGCCTGCGTTCGAGCTAGGAGTGATGCTGAGGCACCAAGCACTGATGCAGCCTAAACTCTGACTGGGAACACTGGGACCCTGAAGCAGTCTGCGCTCCCTTGCCACAGGATAATGGCGGTGGCTGGCGTGACAGACAGGTAGGGGATTGCACCTGAGCTGGCACAAGTGAGAGACACAGTCTGAGCTTGTGTGGCAGTTGCTGTGGGACTGGGTCACTAAATGCGCAGAGGCAGGAGTAGTAAATGAGTGAGTGGGCGGAGCAGTCTAAGGTTCCACATGCAGGGATCGATCTGCATGCAGCTGCGCTGTGCATATGGGGAGGGTTGGGCTACCCACTCCTGAGGGAATCAAGGATTCCCTGTTATGGCCAGGACACACTGAATGCACGGTGACCGGAGCAGTAAATGGATGAGTGGGCGCGGAGCAGTTGAAGCTTCTGCACGCAGGGATCGATCGATGTGTGGAGGCGGTGGTGGCAGTGTTGTGGACACACAGTTGTTTGGGGGGGTGGAGTTACCCACCTGCGAGGGGATCCGTGATTCCCTGTTTCCCCCCCTCCGTGCCCTCCCACTGACAATCTAATGGAGATTGCTCTCCCTTAAAAGACCCAGTGAATGCTTAATATCTTGCCTTTCTTTCCCTGGGTTTTGCAGCACAGCTAAGTGGTCGCCATCTTGGCTGGAAGTCTGAAGCATGGCTTTTAAATTGGGAATTTATTCAGTTGGATATAACAAGAGAGAAGAAGACATTCAATTTGAAATACTGCATTGTTCCCTAATACTCTTGTTCTACTTTAAAAAATAGAAGTAAAACAAATAAGCATAGTGAACAAGTAGGCTTGTTTAATCACAGAGAGCTGAGGGGCCATGCAAAGTCAAATCAATGAGAAAGAAATAAAGTTATCCCCCACCAGTGAAGGTTCTCACCCTCAGACCCACAGCTCTGCTGAAAGGCACTTGACTCCCTGCTAAACCTTCAACAGCACACCCAGGAACATGCTGTGTCCTTCTTCATTGTGTCAGCCGCACAACATCAGGGGTGAAGATAACACCTAACACAGGGTTTTTTTTAATTTTTACTTATTTATTTTTTGCAGTTAGGTATGGCTGCATAACTAAATTTAAGACAATCATATGTGAAACCCTGAGGTATCTAAAACTTGTAAACATCCTTCCCCTGGACTGCCCTATTCTTTCCTCACTGTCACCAAGCCACATGTTCATGATGATGGAAACAAAAGAAAGAAAAGTTTAGGTTTCTCAGTAACTCAGCATAGGATACCACCTGCCAATTGAGAGTATCAAATCTGGGATACATGTGAACATGGAACACAATATGGCTCTCTAGCAGGCAGTGTTTTCCCTTTGTTTGAGATATTCAAACATGCTCTTTTGAGAACAGCAGCTAGCAGCACCTTGACTACTACACCTGCTGCAGGTCCCTTGACATCTTCACCATAGACTTCATACTATCCTCAAGAAGACCAGGTCCAGAGTGGAGCTTGTTTCTTCATCCTAGTGCTAGTATATTCCATTCCCTTTTTTCCATGATCTTGAGATGTGGCTGGGGCCACCATCACTGTCAGAGGGATCCATTTTTATAATGTGTACATTATTTGTGCCAGCACCTCATGATGTCCACTTTCTAAACCACTGTTCTCTTACCTTCTCATTGATGGAACAAAACACCCAACCAATGTTAATGGGAGGAGAGTTTATTTCAGCTTAGTTTTGAGGGGAAGTTTCATTGCAGTGAAAGCATGGCAAAGTAGAGGCTGGGCATCATATCTTGACACATCAGCTGGGAGGTAACACCAAGAGAGAGCAAACTAGTAATCACCAAGTAGGGCTGGTCTAATAAATCTCCAGGTCCACCCACCAATGGTAAACCAAACCCCCTTCAGCAATGTCCTACTTCCCAAAGACTACACCAGCTGGGGATTAAGTATCATTTTCATCACAAATACTCAAGGCTGTGGGAGACATGTCACATTCAAACCATGACAACCATTGACTACATCCTGTGACCCTACCATACTTTTGGATTTCCTGTACATGTCATCAGGTTCTTTGTCCAGGGACCTTGGGCTTTACTTATCTTGTGTTGTCTACCTAGCACACTTTAGGCCAATCTGTTACCATGATTTTTCATTAGGTGCTTTAGATTGAATTGTATCTTTCCAAAATCCAGGAGTTAAAACCGTGGCCTACAAAGTGACATATTTGGAGCTGAGGCCATTTGGAAGTAATTCAGGTGACAGAAGGACATGAGGCCTTAATGGAATTAGTACCTTTACCAAAAGAATAAAATAAAATAAAAGGGGCACATTAGAGCTCACTCTTCCCATTATGTGAAAGCAGTCAGGAGGCTGCATTTGTAAGCCACAAACCTGTCATCAGGAACCTACCATGCCAGCACTTTAGTCTTGCACTTCCAATCCCAGGCTGAAAATAAGTCTCTGATGTTTATGTGCACCTTCCATGATCGGTTCTTACAGCAGCCTTAGTCAAGACACTCACATTCATAATCCCAGGGCCTAACCTAGTGCTCAAACTATGTTGAATTATTTATAATGTCTCAATTTTATCCCTATTTAACACTTATAATCTACATTGTACTACACTTTCATGCTAAAATTAGGCACACTATCAAACTAAAAGGAGATGTATATAATATTAAGTAATAATGTTATCATTACTAACTTTGGGGAAATGCTCTTTGAGTACTATTCTTGGGCACTTCCTTTTCTTAGAGGCTATAGAGCCAGCATTCACCACAGCTTGCCTGACTACTGTGAACTCTAAGTTAATGGACCTTGAATGCGACTTTAATCCACGAATTACTTTCCACCCTGGAACAAGATGAGTGACATGTTAGTAGCATATTTAAAGTTGATGATTTGATTGAGTTAAGCTAATTGCTTGAAAAATGTAGCCATGCAGCCTACAGCAACATAACATCGTTGGTGACAAAAGCCATAAGTTTCGTACATTTCAATCTTTTGTATGTCATCTTATTACAAGTGAAAACATCACAAATACAACATTAGACATCAGCAAAAATAAAAATAAACAATGATGATCAGTTAAATCAGTCTCAGAAGGAAAACCAGTGTGTAGTCTCATTGAGACTGAAAAAAAAGTGTCTAGAAATAATGCAATGAATTCAAGGCATAATCAAATGTTGACTCCACCCTTTAATAGGCACAAACCAGAAACTCAGCCACAGCAGAGTGTAGATGCTGTTTCTATGCCAACCACAAGGAAGGGAAGAAAACCTAAGGGGGCACAAGACCCTTGGAAAGGTGGACTTCCTGGCCTGGAAGACTGCAGGTATCAATACTTAGCTTCTTTGTAGACACACAAAACCAAATCTGCCATGGACTCTTTAAGCCAGGGATTTGAAACACACCCCACCTCTAGAATCCAGCATTAGAAAAGACAGAACTTTATAAGGTCACTTTCTTCAGCAAAATTATGAGCCTGTAGAGAGAAGTTAAGGAAAAACTCTCCATGTGGCAATCCCCATGGCTGAGCAAGGACCACTGCCATAGGGTGCATTGTCCTTAGGTATACGCTCAACACAGGAATACCTGGGTCAACTTTCAGCTTTTCCAAGAGAGAGAGAATTTGCACATATTGATGAATAATCTGTAAGTCAATGATAATCATGTCTCACCAGGCCTCAGCTGTAACAAAATCATAATTATGTCTCTCCAGACCTCATCTGTAACATGATGATGATCATGTGTCCCCAAGCCTAATGTTCAACACCATGATGGTCATATCTCCTCATGTCTCATCCCTAACACAGTGATGATCATGTCTCTCCAGGCCACATCTCTAACACAATGATGATGAAGTCATCTCACCAGGCCTTATGTGTATGACAATGATGATCATGTTTCCCCAGGGTTCATCTTTAACACAATGTGGATCATGTCTTCCCAGGACTCACATGTAAAACAATGATGATCATGTCTCCCCAGGCCACATCTGTAACAAAATGATGATCATTTCTCCCCAGGCCCCACCTCTAACACATTGATGATTATCTCCCACCAGGCCTCATCTGTAAGACAATGATGATCATGTCTCTCCAGGCTTCATTTGTAACACATTTGTAACACAATGATAATCATGTCTTCCCAGGGCTAAAGTAAAACCCAATGATGATCATGACTCCTCAGACCTTATTTGTAGCACAATGATAATCATGTATCCCCAAGCCCCATCTGTAACACATTGATGATCATGTCTCCCCAGGCCTCTTCTGTAAGTCAATGATGATCATGTCTCCCCAGACCTCATCTGTAATACAATGGTGATCATATCTTACAGGCCACATCTGTAAGACACAGAAGATTATGTCTCACCAGACCTCATCTGTAAAAATGATGATCATGCCTCACCAGTCCCCATCTGTAACACAATGATGACCATGACTTCCCAAGCTTCATCTCCAAAACAATGATGGTCAAGTTTTTCCAAGACTCATCTGTAACACAATGATTATGCCTCCCCAGGCATCATATGTTACAAAATGATGATAAGGTCTCCCAGAGCCTCATCTGTAACAAAAGGAAGATTATGTCTCCCCAGGCTTCATCTGTAAAAAAATTATGAACATGACAACCTTGGCCTCATCTGCATCACAATGATGATCAAGTCTCTCCAGGCCTCATCTGTAACAAAATGATGATTATGATACCCCAGGCCTCATTTGTCAGTCAATGATGATCATGTCTTCTCAGGCCTAATCTGTAACACACAGTTTTGATCAAGTCTTCCAGTTCTCATCTGTAACACAGTGATGATCATGTTTCCAAGAACTCATCTATAACACATTAATTGTCATGTCTCCACAGGCCTCATCTGTAATACAATGGTGAACATGTCTCTCCAGACTTCATCAGCAATCTAATGATGATCACATCATTTCCACAAGCTTCATATGTAGCACAATCATGATCATGTCTCTCCAGGCCTCAGCTGTAGCACAATCATGATCATATCTCTCCAGGCTTCTTCTGTAACACAAGGAAGATCATATCTCTAGGCTTTATCTGTAACACAAAGATAATCAAATCTCCTCAGACCTCATCTGCAACACAATCATGATCAGATCTCCATAGGCCATATCTGTAAGACTCTGAAGATCATTGCTCCCCAGGCCTCATCTGCAACACCATGATGATCACATCTCTACAAGCCTCATCTTTAACACAGTGATGATCATGCCTCCTCAGGCCTCATCTGTAACACCATAAAGATCATTCTCACAAGGCCTCATCTGTATCATCATGATGATCATGTCTTCCTAGACTCTCTCTGTAACACAATGATGACCATGTCTCCCCAGACCTCATTTGTAATATCACAATCATCATGTCTCCCTAGGCTGCATTTTTAATACAGTGGTGATCATATCATTTCAGGCCTTATCTATAACAAAATGATGATCAAGTCTCCCTAGGCCTGAACTCTAACATAATGATGGTCGTGTCTCCCAGGCCTCATCTGTAACATGATCATGGTAATGTCTCCTCAGGCCTCATATCTAACACCATGATAATCATGTCTCTATAGGCCTCATCTGAAATAAAAGATCATCATGTCATCTTCCCAAGCATCATCTGTTACCCAATAGTGATGTTTCCCCAGGCCTCTTCTGTAACCC
This sequence comes from Dipus sagitta, assembly GCA_036346955.1. NCBI lineage: Eukaryota > Metazoa > Chordata > Mammalia > Rodentia > Dipodidae > Dipus > Dipus sagitta. The sequence continues at coordinate 7,173,415 of CM070791.1, read as the reverse complement.
AGTGATGATCATGTCTCCCCAGGCCTCATCAATAACACTGTGATGATCATGTCCCCCAGGGCACATTTGTACAATAATGATGATAAAGTTGTTACACCATACCACTTCTGTAACACAAAGATGATCATGTATCCCCAGGCCTCATCTGTAACAGAAGGAAGATCATATCTCTGCAGGCCTCATTTTTTTTTCTCAATTTTTATTAACATCTTCCATAATTATAAAAAAATATCCCATGGTAATACCCTCCCTCCCCCCCACTTTCCCCTTTGAAATTCCATTCTCCATCATATCCCCTCCCCATCTCAATCAGTCTCTCTTTTATTTTGATGTCATAATCTTTTCCTCCTCTTATGATGGTCTTGTGTAGGTAGTGTCAGGCACTATGAGGTCATGAATATCCAGGCCATTTTATGTCTGGAGGGAGCACGGTGTAAGGAGTCCTACCCTTCCTTTGGCTCTTACATTGTTTCCTTCACCTCTTCTGCATTAGACCCTGATCCTTGGAAGGTGTGATCGAGATGTTACTCAGTACTCCAGTCCCTTCTTTCCAGCACTATGATACCTTCTGAGTCATCCCAAGGTCACGGCCATCTGAAAACAGAAGATTCTCTGGTGTAATCCCAGTTACCTTTTGGGATGATTTTGGTCTCAGTTATGCCGTGCTCCTACTTGGGTCCCGCTGTTGGTTCAAGTGAGCATGGCTGGGTCCCTGGACTGCTGCTCTGTTCACTGGAGCTGGGCACTGGCGGTGGGGGAGGGGAGGCTGCCGATGCTGCTCTAGTTCTCTTGCTGTTCCACGTGTTCTTCTACCTTGTGATCTGCTCCTTCATTGTTCACTGCTGTTCTCCTTTACATTTCTTGAGTTTGCAGAGAGCTCCGGTATGAGTGGAAAACCCCCTCACCTGGCTTTTCCTGTGGCTCAAGCCAAGCATGGGAGCGGGCTGGTGTGCTGCTGCTGTGGTCCCACGGACCTGCTTGAGCTGCTTCTGCCACCCTGTGTGGGCTCTGGATGCTCTGGGTCTCTCCTACTTCTCCACTGCCATTTCAATTTCCTATACACCTCACTTTTTAGTAAAAGTGTGTCTTTTGCTGTTTTTTTTGGGAGGGGCTTCCCCCACCCCCCCTTGGCTGTTTTGTTGTGGTACCTATGCCGCCATCTTAACTGGAAGTCCAGGCCTCATTTTTAATACACTCATAATCATGTCTCCCCAGGCCTCCACGGAAATACAATGATGATAAAGTCTCCCCAGACCACATCTGTAACACAAAGATGATCAAGTCTCCCCAGGCCTTGTCTATAGCACAAAGACGATCATATTACCTAGGCCTCAGGTGTAACACAATAAAAATCATGTCTTTCCAGGCCTCCTTGGTAAATCCTTAAAAATTGTTTGCCCCAGACCCCATGTGTAACAAAGTTATGCTCATATCTCTTCAGGCCTCATCTGTAACAAAATAATGATTAAGCCTCAGGCCTGAACTCTAACAAAGTGATGATCATGTCTCCCCAGGCCCTATCTCTAACAAAGATGATGATCTAGTCTCCAGAGGCCTCATCTGTGACCCAATGATGACCATGTCTCCCAGACCTCAACCCTAACACACTGATGATCATATTCCCCAGACACATCTGCAAGATAATGGTGATAACGTTGTCTCACCACACCACTTCTGTAGCAAAATGATGATCATGTCTCCCCAGGCCTCATGTGTAACATAGTGAAGATCATGTCTACTCAGACATCATGTGTAACACAATGATGATAATGTATCCTTAGGCTTCATCTGTAATACAATGATGATAAAGTTTCCCCAGACCACATGTGTAACACCATGATGATCAAGTCTTCCCAGGCCTATTTGGTAGCACAGTGATGATCATGTTACCCAGGCCTCATCTGAAACACACTGATGATTAAGACATCTCCACAGGCCTCATCTGTAACAACATGATGATAAAGTCTCCCCAGGCTTCATATCAAACAAAATGATGTTCATGTCTCCCCCAGCCTCTTCTCTAAAACATTGATGATCATGTCTCCTCAGGTCTTATCTATAGTACAATGCTGAGCATGTCTCCAAAGGCCTCAACTGTAACACAGTCATGATTATGACTCCCCAAGTCATATCTGTAACACGATGATGATCATGGCTCCCCAAGCCTCATTTGTAATACAATGATGATTAAGACTCCCCAAGCATCATCTGTAACACAATGACAATCATGAATTCTCAGGCCTCATCTATAACACAATGATGATCAATCTCCTCAGTTCTCAACCTTAACATAGTGAAAAAAACATGTCTACCTGTAAAACAATTTTCATAAAGACTCCCTAGACCTCATCTGTAACACAATGATGACCAAATAACCTCCAGAGATCTAAATTATAAGAAAATGATGATCAAGTCCCCCCAGGCCTCATCAGTAACACAATGATGTTCATGACTCTCCCTGCCTCTTCTCTAAAACATTGATGATCAAGTCTTCTCTGGCCTCATCTGTAGCACAATGATGATCCTGTCTCCTCAGGCCATATCTGTAACAAAATCATGATCATGACTCCCCAGGGCTCATGTGTGCACAATGATTACCATGTCTTCTCAGGCCTCATCTGCAGCATCATAAAGATCATTCTACCCAGGCCTCATCTGTAACACAGTGAATATAATATCTCTTCAGGTCTCATCTGTGGCAAAATGATGATCATGTCACCCCAGGCATGAACCCTGACAAAATGATGATCATGTTTCCCCAGGCCCCATCTCTAACACAATGAAGATTATGTCATTTCCACAGGCCACATTTGTTAAACAATGATGGTCATGTCTCCCCAGGCCTCACCTGTATACAATGATGATTAAAGTCTCCCTAAACCTCAGCTCATCTATAACACAACAATGATCAAGTCATCTCTACAGGCATCATCTGTAAGAAAATGATGATAAATTCTCCCCAGGCTTCATTTGTAACACAATGATGTTCACGTCTACCCTGACCTCTTCTCTAAAACATTGATGATTATGTCTCTGCAGGCCTCATCTGTAGTACAATTATGATCAAGTCTCCTCAGGACTAATCTGTAACACAATGATGTTCATATCTCTCCTGGCCTGTTCTCTAAAAGATTGATTATGATTACCATGTCTCCTCAGGTGTCATTTATAGTTCAATGATGATCAGATCTCCCCAGGCCACATTTGTAACAAAATCATGACATGACTCCCCAGGTCTCATGTGTACATAATAATTATCAAGTCTCCTCAGGCCTCATCTGTATTACCATAATGATCATATCTTCCCTGGCCTCATCTGTAAAGACATGATGGTCATGTCTCCCCAGGCCTCATCTGTACCACAGTGATGATCATGTCACACAGGCCTCATCAGCAAAATAATGATGATAAAGTTGTCTCAACATACCAATTCTGTAACAAAATGATCATCATATCTCTACAAGCCACATGTGTAACATTGTGAAGATCATGTCTCCTCAGGCCTCATTTGTAACACAATGATGATAAAGACTCCACAGACCCATCTGTAACACAACAGTGATGAAGTCTCCCAGGCCTTGTCTGTAGGGCAATGATGATCATGTTACCCAGACCTCATCTGCAACACAATGATCATGAAGTCATCTCCACAGGACTCACCAGTAACCCACAGGCCTCACCTGAAATGCAATGATGTTGATGTCTCCACTGGCCTCTTGTCTAAAATATTGATGATCATGTCTCCTCAGGCCTCATCTGTAACAAAATGATGATTATGTCCCAGTAGGCCTCATCTGAAACACAAAGATTACCATGTCATCTCCCATGTCCTCATCTGTAACCCAATGATGATCATGTCTCCCCAGGCCTCACATGTAACACAGAAATGATCATGTCCCTGAGACAACATTTATAAATAATGAAAATAAAGTCATCTCACCATACCACTTCTATAGCACAATGATGATCAAATCTCACCAGGCCTCATCTATAACACAATAAGGATCACGTCTCCTCAGCCTCATTTGTAACCCAATGATGATCAGGAATTCCCAGGCCTCATCTGTAACACAATGATGATCAAAGTCTCCCCAGGACTCATCTGTAACACAATGATAATCATGTCTCCACAGGCCTCATTTGGAACCCAATGATGGTCATGTCTCCTCAGTGCTAAATGTAACACAGTGATGATCATGTCCCCAGGCCATATCTGTAAAATATTGATGATAAATTTGTGCCACCATACCACATCTGTAGCAAAATGATGGTCATGTCTCCCCAGGCTTCATCTGTTAAATAGTGAAGATCATGTCTTCCCAGGCCTCATCTGTAATACAATGATGATACCCCTAGCCTTTTCTGTAGCACAGTGATGATCATGTTACACAGGCCTCATCTTTAACAAAATGATGATTTTGTCTCCCAGGCTGCATCTGTAACACACTGCTGTTCATGTCTCCACAGCCTCTTCTCTAAAATACTGATGGTCACAAGACATGGTGGAACACTCCTTTAATCCCAATATTCAAGAGGCAGAATTTAGGAGGACTACTGTGAGTTTGAGGACACCCTGAGACTACATAGTTAATTCAAAGTCAGCCTGAACCAGATTGAGACCCTACCTCAAAAACACTGAAAAACAAAACAAAACACTGATGACCATGTCTCCCCAGGCCTTATCTGTTACACAATCAAGATAATGACTATCCAGGTCTTATCAGTGACACAGTGATGACCATGTCTCCCCAGTCATCTGTAACCCAAATGATGATTATGTCTTCCCCAGCCTCATAGTTAACACAGTGATGATGGTGTCTCCCAGGCCACATCTGTAAAACAATGATGATAAAGTCATCTCACCCTACAATTTCTATAGTAAAATGATGATCATGTCTTCCCAGGCCTCATTTCTGACACAGTGAAGATCATATCTTCCCAGACCTCATTTATAACACAATTATGATCATGTGTCCCCAGGCCTTATCTGTAATACAATGAAGATAAAGTCTTCCCAGACCTCATCTGTAACACAATGATAATCAAGTCTCCCCAGGCCTTGTCTGTAGCACAATGATCATGGTACCATGCCTCATCTGCAACACAATTGCCAGAGACAGCAAGCATGCCATTTCAGAATCATGAGGAATCGAGCACTGAAGAGCTGGATGACACAGTTCCAGCCCAGCTGTCTCTTCTCTGAAGTCCAATTTGGCCCCTCTATAGAAACATCTTTGGCTCGCTACACTACAGATATCTATGGTTTTTCTGTATTATGTTTGCCTTTTTCTGTCTTTCACTTGGTGTACCAATATCTAAGTTTACTTTTCCAGCAAAAATTGGTGTTAGTGAAGTGTTGGTCAATGTATCTGAAAGAAGCTCTGGCAGAGAACTGGAAACACAAGAAAATGGGTCAAAGATAATTGTTTTCCTTAAGGCCTTAAAGAAAGTCAGGCATGGAGTACAGTACACTTAGGAGGAAACAATGAACCTCCTGGAACAACATAAAAATTGTTCTATGACTAATTTTTCTGAATGGTGGCAATTGCAGCAATCTATGATTCTTTACCAAGAATCCTTACAGGAAAAACAACCAAGGTCAGAAAGAGTTCACAGGGGGGGGGTGATCAAAAGTCTAAGTATTGGAGAGACATGAAAAGGAAATTTCAAAATAAATGATTGGGAGATAAATGGGTTTGTTGAATCAGTGACTAATGGTGGGTGCCAGGCTCCCTCCGACAGGTAGTGCTGAGGAAGGACCAGGCCCGCTGGTTCCTCCCAAGGAGTTGAGGAAGAGGGTGCACCTCAGATGACTCAGAACCTCTCCTAGTCACTGGAGAAAAACCACACTGAGTCGAGAGTCTTGTCAAAGCAGGAACTCGCTTTATTGTTACAGGCGGTTGCCTATATAATGTTGAGAATGAAGGTGGGGATTCTAGGACTGGGGAAGAGGTAAGGGCCAATAATAAAATGTGACTATTGAAATGATAATTCCAACTCCCACGCTGAAGTAGCAGGCAAGAAGCATTAGGCATCTTGCTAAGTCCTAGCTGGCCAGAGACAGGTCACCAAACTCTAGCTAGGCTCAGGAAGTTCCACTAGGCCTTGCATCCGGGCCTCTCAAGGCCCAACATCTCCCCCTTTTGTTTTTGTAAGAGCATTAGTCACCATGGCCCCTGTCTTAGGTTGTCCCCCTCTGGGGATCTTCCCCGTCACTGGGTACCATGTGTTTAGCTTACTGAGAACCCACTGCATGGCCTGTCTTAGGTTTTCTCAGTCAGTCTGAGATCTTACCCGTCATTGGTCACATGGAGGGCAGAGGAGGTGGCAGTGGGTCATCTGAGGAACTTAATTCCTGAGTTGCCAGCCTGTGGTAATGTATCTTAACCTGATGGAGTTTTATTGCCTCTAGCCACTGGTGAATAAATTGTGTAATTGTGTTAATTACACAAGGCCTGACAGTGAGGATAAGGAGGAGGGGGAAGGAGGGGCCCAAGTAAAGGGAGGAGGTAGGGTAAGAAGCCATGTAAGTCCATCTGCAGCAGATTGTCCTGGAGGTCCCGCCACCTCCTCTCCAAGTCTTCCTGGAGCCTCTTAATCTTGTCCTGGATGATTCCCGATTTATTGGTGTAGAAACAGCATTTTTCCTATAAAAACAAGCATATACCTCCCTTTTCAGCCATTAGTAGGTCTAGTCCTCTCCTGTTTTGTAGGACTACATCAGCCAGGGAATATAGCTGTTGTTGGAGATCAAGGATAGTGTTGGACACGGCTTTTATGTCACTGATCAACTGGAGAGAGACCTTAGCAATCCCAGCTGTCCTGGTGGCCATGCTGGAGGTTATTCCCAGCCCAACAAGTAGGGTCGTATAGGTAACTGTAGTTGTATCATTGGTGATTACTGCGAGCAGCCGGGGAGGCCCAGATCATAAGCAAAGCCACCAATCCTCCACAAGGGAGGGAGTTATTTAGCATGGTGAAGACCATTTTAGGAAAAGTCCTTAGGGGTGGGACACTCCCTCAGTGTCCCCTTGTTGGGACAAATATTTTAGGTCTCTTGCTGGTACCCAAATGGGTCTTTTTTTTCTTTCAAAGTTTTCCCATGGACAAAAATTCCATGAACTTCACACAAGTTTCTATCAAAAACCTCCTTTTTGTTACAGAGTTTTTGCACTTCATTCACTTCTCAGTACAAAAGATTATCCCAAGGTGGGAAACAAACAAACCCTTTGATCCCAGCAATACAAACATAAATCTTAAGGAATGGCCAGCTCTTATCAGTAACACTGAATGTGCATAAATTTGCTTACATGTAGGTGCTAAAGTCTTGCTGTCAAATGGCCCAGAGCTATGGATATAAGGCCAGCCAAATGGCTCCAGACAATCCCCGCACCTTTTTTTTATGAACCAGGCCCTTCTGGGCCTCAGTGCAGAAAGACTGTGTCTGTCTTAGGTTGTCCTCTATGATATTTAGGCCTTACCCATCATCGGTACATGAATTCCATCATTCATGCCCTGTCTTAGGTTGACCTAACTCGAGAGAATCTTACCTGTCTTTGACTACCAGCCTCTGCAGAGACTATAAGACAATGTCTCAGGAAGTCGGGGTCGGGCCTGTAGCTGTATCCCATGTACTTCTGTACAGATATCCATAATGGATCTCAAAAGGCATTTAACGAGTATGGGCAGCAGACACAGAATGAGCAAAAGACAAACACCTGTAGTAGCAAAGCTTCCTATCCAAGAAGTGAGAGAATTCCATCCAGGCAAGGCAGACTTAAAAGCAGATATTAAGTCATCAGCAGCTTTAACTGCATTAAAAGTAAGATGATTATTTTGTAAAGACAAAATCTCAATGTAACTGAATCAGATCCAAGGAAATATTATCATTATGCCAAATACCTCTTAAATGCATTTTCCCAATGCTGTTGACTGTCATTATATTTTTTAGAAGTAACACAAATCTATTGAAAATCTACATGACACTCCAAATGAGTTCTAACTTTCAACCCTAGTATCTCTTCACCCAAATATATAACCACATCATACAGAGCATCTAACAGGTGAAACTGTATCTAGGGTAAGGATCGAGCCCAAGATCTTAAAGGGAGGCACAGTTTGAACTTTCTCAGGAGCTACTTTAAAGGTGTGAGTATGAAGGATAGTTAGACATTAAAAGTACAAGCCTAAAGCCAAAAGCCACAGCACACATCAGGAACTCCAGCTAGGCACACTTTGTATATCTTTAGATTGAAATCTGAAACTGTGGAATGTGAGTTTTTTCAGGTCTGGAGAAAATCTACAAAGGCCTTGCTTATGAAGCAGGGGCCAATATCTGTTTTAATTTGATCAGGCAGCCCGAGGGTGGCAAAGCATTGAAGCATATGGCTAATAGCATGTTTAGATCCCCCCCCCCCGCCCCCGCATGTGCTGATGCCCAGCAGGCGCAGGAAAAGGTATCAACTGATAAGAAGATAAAGCCAAAAGCCACAGCACACTTCAGGCTAGGCACACTTTGTATATCTTTAGATTGAAATCTGAAACTCACCATCACACCTTAAGATCCATCCAGTGGCATTGCCTACAGGAAGGTGGCTGCAGAATGTAAACTACAAACAAATAAACAACTGAATCCCCACAGTCTTGACCAATTTAAGATCTTAAGACCTGTAAAATCAAACAAGTTAAACACTTCTAATCTAAAGCCAGTCTCTGTGCCTGTAATTTTAACTTGCTTGATGTTTTCCAGCTTAAAATGTTAAATCTCAGCCAGGCGTGGTGGCGCATGCCTCTAATCCCAGCACTGGGGAGGCAGAGGTAGGAGGATTACCATCAGTTTTAGGCCACCCTGTGACTCTATAGGGAATTCCAGGTCAGCCTGGGCTAGAGTGAAACCCTACCTTTAAAAACCAAAACAAAAAAACAAAAAATCTTAAATATCTCAGTCCAATATCTCTAGCCAAGCACATCAGTCCATTGTAAACTTAACCTTGATCAAACTCTCTGGGCCTGGGCACCAGGACAAAGCCAGCCCTTATGTCAGTAGCCCAGTTCCAACAAAGTCCCCTGCAGTCTTTCCTTTCCCTTAGAAAGCTCATAAGCCAAGCCTCAAACTTTAATGTTGTCTGCACTTAGCATTCTCAGACTCTCATCAGAACAGTCCATAAAATTTGGCTTACCACTCCAGAAGACAACTTCAGTTGCAAGCACCAAGTCCACGCCTATTCCTCCAAAACAAAGGTTCCAAAAGATCAACATCCACATGGTCAGGTTCATCTCAATCTACTCCTCGGTACCAAGTTAGCAGACAGCTTTGGGTTTACTGAGATGAACTACCAGACCAGACACAAGTTATGGAGGAAGGGATATTTATTGAAACTTACAGATCCAGGGGAAGTTCCATAATGGCAGAAAAAGCTGGCCTGCCTTCACAGGCCCAAGGAGAGAGAGAGAGAGAGAGAGAGAGAGAGAGAGAGAGAGAGAGGCACAAGCCTAAAGGTCAAAAACCACACAGTGTATCCACTAGGGACATATGACCCGTTCAGAAATACAAGTTGCAGATGCTGCTTGCCGGTGAACCAAAGTAAGGAAAGAGAAAGAGAATGAAGAGATGTTGACAAGAAAGTACAGGTTATAGAACCAAAGTTTAGTGCATTAAATACGAAGACTGCCTCATAACTTATGAGGGTACGCTCACCCGCATACCAATTGACCTCCTCAACGAATGCCTCTCATGGGGCACTAGTCTGCCTGGTTCCCAGAGGCCCATGTCAGGTGCCAGATGCCGGGCTCCTCCCTGCCCCCGGCAGGTAGTTCTGAGGAAGGATCAGGCCCGCTGGTTCCTCCCAAGGGGTTGAGGAAGAGGGTGAACGTCGGATGACTCAGAACCTCTGCTAGTCACTTTAGAAAAACCACACTGAGTCGGGAGTCTTGTTGAAGCAGGAACTCACTATTTTATTACAGGCAGTTGCCTATATAATGTTGAGAATGCAGGCGGGGATTCTAGAATTGGGGGAGAGTTAAGGGCCAATAGTAAACTGTGACTATTGAAATGATAATTTCAACTCCCACATGGAAGTAGCAGGCAAGAAGCCATTAGGCGTCTTTCTGAGTCTTAGCTGGCCGGAGACAGGTTACCAAACTTTAGCTAGGCTCAGAAAGGCCCAACAGCTGGGAACCCCCATTTTGTTGTTGTTTTGTCTCTCACCTTTAATATAGTAATTGAAAGTAGGAGCTCAGGAAACTGCAAGTGCTTGACCACACATACATGGGGAAAGTGTGAAAATAGTTAATCATTATAGGGGCCTGATGACTGTACTTGAGGTAAATAATTATTGGATTGTTTGATGTAAATAAATAGCAAAAAGTTTCTATGAAGTCTGTGGAACTGTACCTTTCTTGAAGTTTGCTCTTGCATGACATGATCAGAAAATAAAAGACTGATGTTAAGAGCTGTGGTAGCAGAGAAGCAGAGAAAAAAAGGGAGAAAGAGAGAAAAAAGAGAAAAATAAAAAAGAGAAACAGAGAAGTAGAGAGAGAGAGATGGAGAAACTCAGCTGCCTTCAGCATTAGCCTGTCAGCTTGTACCAGAACTTGACTTCGAGTCATTTGAGTCATTACTGCACTGCTCCCTTTCACACATCTCTTCAAGGACCCTCCTTCAAGCCAGGGCTGGACCCTGGCACACAATGATGATCAATTCATCTCCACAGGCCTCAACTGTATTATATTAATGTCTCCCACAGCCTCTAATGTAAAACAGTGTTGATGACATGTGTGGTGGCATACTCCTTTAATCCCAGCTAGGCAGAGGTAGGAGGAATACTGAGTTTGAGGAAACCCTGAGACTACTTAGTTAATTCCAGGTCAGCCTGATCCAGATTGAAACCGTACCTTGGAAAAAAGTGAAAAGATAAAACAAACAAACAAACAAGAAAAAAAAATGAAACACCTATGATCATTTCTCCTTAGGCCTCATCTGTAGTACAATGATAATTATGTCTGAACAAGCCTCATCTGTAACACAGTCATGACCATGACTTCTCACGTTTTATCTGTAACACAATGAGGATCATGTCTCCCCATACCTCATCTGTAACACAGTGATGATCATATCTCCCCAGGTCTCATCTGTAACAGAGTAATGATCATATCTCCAAGGGCACATCTGTAGAATAATGATGATAAAGTCATCTTACCATACCACTTCTGTAGCACAGTAATGATCAAGTCTCCTCAGGCCTTATCTGTAACAACAAGATGCTCTTGTCTCCCCAGGCCTCATCTGTATCAAAATGATGATCATGTCTCCCTAGGCCTCATGTCTAACACAGTGAAGGTCATATCTTCTCAACTTCATTTGATCAAGTCTCTCCAGACCTCATCTGTAACACAATGATGATAAAGTCTCCGCAGTCCTCATCTGCAACATAATCATGTTCATGTCTCCCCTGGCCTCATCTCTAACACAATGATGATCATGACTCCCTAGTACATATCTGTAAGTATGTGATGGTCATGTCTCTCCAGCCATCATCTGTAACAACGTGATGATCATGTCTCCTTAGGCCTCATTTTTAACAAAATGATGATCAAATATACCCAGGGCTCAACTATAATTCAATGATGATCTTGTTTCCCCAGGCCACATCTGTAAAATAATAATGATAAAGTCATCTCACCATACCACTTCTGTAGTACAATGATGATCATATCACCCTAGGCCTCCTCTGTAACACAGTAATGATCATGTCTCTCAGGCCACATCTGTAAAATAATGATGATAAAGTTGTCTCAGCATACCACTTCAGTAGCACAATTATGATCACACCTCCCCCAGCCTCATCTCTAACACAGTGAAGATCATGTCTCCTCAGACATCATTTGTAACACAGTGATGATCCAGTCTCCCCAGACCTCATCTGTAACCCCATGATGATCATGTCTCCCCAGGCCACATCTATAAAATAAAGTTTTCTCCCCATACCACTTTTGTAGCACAATTATGATCATGTCTCCCTAGGCCTCATTTGTAACACAGTGATGATCATGTCCCAAAGGCCACATCTGGGAGATAATGATGATAAAGTGACTCACCATACTACTTCTGTAGCAAAATGATGATTATGTCTTCCAAGTCCTCACCTATAACATAATGAAGATCATGTCTCCTCAGGTCTCATTTGTAGCACAATTATGATCATGTCTCTCCAGGTTTCATATATAATACAACTGGGATAATGTCTCCCCAGATATCATTTCTAACACAGTGATGACCATGTCTCCCCAGGCCTCATCTGTAACACAGTGATGATCATGGCTCCCTAGGCCTAATCTGTAACACGTTGATGTTCACTTCACCCTAGCCTTCTCTAAAACATTGATGATCATGTCTCCTCATGCCTCATCTGTAGTATAATAATGACCATATCTCCCCCAGGCCTCATCTGTAACACAATCATCATCATGACTTCCTTGGTTTTATCTGTAACACAATGATGATCATGTCTCCTCAGCACTTATTTGTAACTCCATAAATATCATTTGTCCCAGGCCTCCTCCTTAACATAGTGATGAACGTGTCTTCCCAGGATTCTTCTGTAACACAATGGTGATCAGGTCTCCCCAGGGCTCATATGTAACAACATGATCATGGTCATGTCACCTCAGCCCTCATCTGTAAAAAACATGATGGTCATGTCTCCAGGACTTATTGTAACACAATAATGATCAAGTCATCCCAGGACTTCTCCATAGCACAATAATGATAATGTTGCATAGGCCTCATCTGCAACACAATAGAGACCAAGTCCTCTCCTCAGGTCTCATCTGTAACAAAGTGAAAATCCAGTCACCCCAGACCTCATCTGTAACCCAATGATGTTCATGTCTCTCCCAGCCTCATTTCTAACACAATGATAGTCAAGTCTCCCCAGACCTCAACTTTAACCCCTTGATGATTGTACTTCCTCAGGTCTCATCTGTGATGTGATGATGATCATGTCTCCCCAGCCCTCATCTGTACCACAGTGTAGATCATGTTCCCCCTGCCTCATTGATAACAAAATAAGGGTCTTCCCAGGCCCCATCTGTAACATAATGATGATCAAGTCCCTATGGCCCCATCTGTAATAAAATGATGATGATGAAGTCATCTCACCATACCACATCAGTAGCAAAATGCTAATCATGTCTCCCCAGGCCTGAATTCATATACAGGGATGATAAAGTCTTCTCAGGCCTCATCTGTAATACAATGGTGATCAAGTCTTCCTGGCCTTGTCTGTAGCACAATGGTGATCAAGTTACCCAGGCCATGTCTGCAACACAATGATGATGTAGTAATCTCCACAATCCTCATCTGTAACAACATGATGGTCATGTCTCCCAAGCCACCATCAGTAACTTAGTGATGACCATATCTCCACAGGCCACATCTGTAACACAGTGATGATCATGTCTCCCCAGGCTTTAACATGATGATGATCAAGATTCACCAGGCCTAATGTAAAACCATGATGTTCATGTCTTTCCATACATGCCTCACCTGTAACAAGATCATGAACATGTCTCCCTAGGCCTAATCTGTAAAAACATAATGCCCAGGCCTCATGATTAACACATTTACATTCATGCCTCCCCTGGGATCTTCTCTAAAACATTGATGAACATGTGTCCTCAAGCATCATTTGTAGCACAATGATAGTCATGTCTTCCAAAGTCTTATCTGTAACACAATGATGATCACGTCTCCACAGGCCTCATCTGTTTCACCATAAAGATCTTTTGCCTGAGGCCTCATCTGTAACCCAGTGATGTATTCCCAGGCTTCTTCTGTAATGCAATGATGACCATATCTCCCCAGGCCTCAACTGTAACATCATGATCGTCATGTCTCCCCAGGTCTCATTTGTAACATAGTGATGATCATTTCTCTTCAGGCCTCATCTGTAACAAAATGATGATCAAGCCTCCCCTGTCCTCATATAAACACAATGATCAAGTCTCCACAGACCTCATGCCTAACGCATTGATGACCATGTCTCCCTAGGCCTCATCCAAAACACAAAGTTGATCATTTTATTCCTCAGGCCTCATCTGTAACCCAATGATGATCATGTCTCCTCAGGCCTCATCTGTAACCCAATGAAGATCAAGTCTCCCCAGACCTCAACTCTAACACACTGATGATCATGACTCCCCAGCCCTTATCTGTAACATAATGATGATCATGTTTCCCTAGTGCTCATCTGAAACCACATGTTGGTCATGTTTTTTCCAGGCCTCATCTGTAACACAAAGATAATCATATTATACCCCAGGCCTTATCTGAAACCCAGTGATGATCATGTCTCATCAGTAACCCAATGAAGATCAAGTCTTTCCATACCTCAACTCTAACACACTGATGATCATGAGTCTTCAGGCCACATATTTAAGATGATGATGATCATGTCTCCTTATCTGTAGCAAGATGATGGTCATGTCTCTCCAGACCTCATCTCTAAAGCAATGATGATCAAATCTACCCATATCGCATGTCTAACACTTTGATGATCATGTATCTTCAGGGCTCATGTTTAACACCTTGCTAATCATGTCTCTGCAGGACTCATCTATAACAAGAGGTTGGGCATGTCTCCACAGTCTTCATCTATAACATGATGATGATCATGTCTCCCTCATCAGTCACAACGTGTTGGTTATATCTCCCCAGGCCTCATCTGTAACACAGTGATGATGATGTCTCCCTAGGCATCATCTGAAACACAAAGATGATATCATACACCAGACCTGCTCTATACCTAATGGTGATCATGTTTCCTCAGGCCTCATCTGTAACACATTGATGATCATGTCTCCTCAGGCCTCATTTTTAATACAATTAGGATCATGTCTCCAAAGGCCTCATCTATAACACAATAATGGTTATGTCTTCCCAGGTTTTTTCTGTAACACAATGGTAACCTTGTCTCCCCAGGCCTCATCTGTAATAATATGATGATCCTGACTCCATAGGCCTTAGCTAAAACATGAAGATTGAAGGGCTAATAGCCTTTCTTGAAAACTAAAGGGAACTAAAGAGTTTATAGCTATCCCTAAAGCTTGTGGGCAATAAAGAAGTTTGGCATCCTTCCCTGATTTATGTACTCCTCTTAACCTAGCTGGCCTTGAAGGACCAGAGGCCATCTGAGTTTCCTCCCTTACACATTCCTGACTGAAGAAGCCTATTCTGAACAAGGATACAAACAGCTACAATTTTCTTATCAACTGCACCAGGTAAAGTCTGTTTCTCTTATAAGCTTCCACCCCAGCCTGGCCCAGTGCTTCAGCCTTCATCCCACAGGAAAGCTGAGGCCCCTCACTGTTTTCTCTCAATAAACAGTCTTGTCTGTGGAGATCAAGTCTGGTGTCCTCTTATGCTTTTCTGTTACACTTCCCTTACATTTCTGGTGCTATAACTCAGATACCCTTCCAGGGTTTCTGGGATGCATGCCTCCCTTCCTCTCTACCTCCTTGCCAATGTTTCTTTCCCTCAGAAACAGAAAAATTGACTGTGTGCACTACTCTAAACTAAACAGCCACCTGTGACCTGAAACCTTCAGTATTTCCAGCTTGATACCTGGAGCTTCTTCCTTTTCTTCTTTTCACCCTCTCCCACTGGACTTTTGAACTTCAGACTTGGACGTCTCTCTCCATGTGATCCACTGCATTCACACCTTCATCAAATTACAACTTCAGGACAAGGTATTTGTTCTCTCTCTGTAGCAGAGGTGTCCTGTCTTAGACCTTAGAAACTCTGGGAGTTTCTCACTTTTCAGTCTGTGGACGATTGGAGACTCTGGGAGCCTCCCAAGTGTTGTTTCACTGGACACCCCCAGCTTTGAGTATGAGGATGCTCCCTCCTAAACCTTGGGTTTCATTTGCCCTCACTAAGCCTGGGAGACGTCCCTGGTGGCAGGATTGGCCACTCTAGTCTGTGTAACAAAGTAGTTACATAGACTGTAAGGAAACAGTATGTACATGAAGGTATGTATAAAGTATGTAGATAATTATGATTAAACTTAAACAGAAGGTTAAAGACAAAATTGATTAAATTAAAGTACTTTATCAGATTACAGACTCCTTGACATACATAAGATGACTATTAACCTAAGGCTTATATCAGACTAATGAAGGATGACCCTGTTTGGTAACAAGATGCTATGGTATTCATGTGGTAAACTTAACTAACTCATCGAAATTAATCTGGTCATGACAATGGTTGTAACAGACTGTTCTCACCCAAGTTTACTATGTTCCTATATTTGTCAACATCCTTTTATTTAATAAGATTATTATATCTGAAACAAACAAACAAACAGAACCCTGTAACCTTTAGATGGTTCTTGTCTTGTTCATGCTTTTTTACTTGGTCATTAGGGAAACTAAAAAAAAAATCCTCCTGTCCTAGGAAAACCTGAAATATATAAACAATGTTAATATAGTTGTCTAGGCTTCATATATTTATCATTCATAAACATTGCCTTATGTTAAACTTAAAAAATGGTTCAATGATTTAAGGTAACTGATGAAAAAAATCACTTCATGTCTATCATAATGTCTATAATGTATGTTAAAATCAGGCTAATTTAGTTCAACAATGACCAAGTTTAGCTTTACTCTTAAGCAAAGTATACTCAGTCTAATAATGGTTTTACTTAAACAATTGTCTCATTTCTTGTTTCTTATGTTCATTGCTAACAGATCTATTGATACTTAAGTCATGTTCCCTGCTCTAGAAAAATGATCTTAAATACTGCTGTTCTGCTTCCAGTTTATGGGATAATTTATACCCACACAGGGATCTTAACTAATCAAAGGCATTACCAAATTCAAATGCCAAACTTTATGCTATCTTACTGACATGTTCTTCCTGTACTTACAACTATTACATATTTAAAAAAATTAACAATTGCTTTCATTTACCTATACTATTCCAATTTGTCTAAATGCCTGTGCATTTTTTTTCATTTTTATTTTTTATTTTATTTTTTTTTTTACAGTCAGTTTGGTACCATTATTAGGCTCATCCATGACCTACCCCCTCCTCTTGGCCCCTCCTTGTTGAGGTATATGGGTCATGCATTGTGGAGTTAGCCTACAGTTATGGGTAAGCTAAATGTCTCTGCATATCATGACTCAACATGTGGCTCTGACATTCTTTCTGCCCCCTCTTCCGCAAAATTTCCCTGAGCCATGTTGGGTCTGCTTCAGTGATGAGGTGTTGGGGGCCTCTGAGGCTCTGGCTTTCTGATTTGGTAGGAGTGGATTTTTCTCTGTGCTGATCTCCTTCCCCCTTGTGCTGGTATCCGGTTCATCAGGAAAACAGCGCCCTTGCTTGTTTCGCCAATTTTTCTTAGTTTCAGCTGGGGCCCTTTTGAGGTATGATGGGGTGGCTCTCTCCTACTATTAAAAAATAATATGTGTCTACCTTCTAAAAAACTGTTTTTCTATATTTCTCTTGACTTACTTGTTTACATAGCTCAAACAATCCTCTATAATAAGGTGATGAATTTCTTTATAATGTCATATATCATATTACGATTAAAAAGTTAAATGCCCCTGGCACAAAGTTATGTAATAAACTTGCATTCTAATTATGTCCCATACTACATAGTCTTTTGTACTGACACAGCAGTTTTTGTGCTGTTTCAAGGCCATAGTTTGTGTTACAGCTTCTTACAAGTACTAAAATTTTCTTTTGTTCATTCTTAGCTCCACAACACAGCTACAGATATCTCTCTACTAATTAACCATTTTCTCAGGCTTTGGGAGAGATTACCCTGGACTCACACTGATGTAAAAATAGGCTGATTCTCCACTGTGCCTCTGTTACCAGTTCTGTAAACTTTAGTTTCCCATATCAATATCAAAGTTAACAAGATCAAGATATTTTAACTGTTTCATTTATTTTTTAAACTCTATTTGAATATGACATAAAAATCAAAACTAAGTGTTAATTTTGTTACATAGGACACCTGTTTACAACAATAGGTTTCTTAAATGTTATACTCTTACATGTTTTCTTATTAGGTAAGACCTTTATTTATTTGCTATAAACTTTTTCTAATAAATAAAACTGAGTCGAATTATATAAAAATATTTCATTGTATTATATAATTAGTATAATTCTATAAAACACAATTTCATTATTTTTATAAAATAAACAACTAATTATCAAAACTAATCAAAATTTTAGCCTTTAAACTCAACATACTTTCATTAGTTCACCTAAAGATAAGACTGTTTAATCTTTGAACCAAGTAAGTAAAGACCATAAACCTTCTCTATTAAAGACTTAACAAACACAAAAAAAATCCTTTTAAACCAAAATTTCAAAATTAGTTCATTTCTTAATCTCTAGCATATCTAAGTTCAAAATAATTTAAGATATTTCAAATATTGCTTATCTCTTATACTTCCTATCTTAACTAAACCAAATCTTTGTATTTCCAAAAATTCAAATTAACCTTCCATCCAAGTTAATGATTCTTTCTTCCTTACCCAACTCCTAATTATTATTATTTTTCTACCTTAAATATGTCCATTTCACCTGTAAATGTCATGTCACATGCAAGAAAACTCATACATGAATAACTGGACAATAATGGCTGATAGATTTGACATGATCTAGACATTTCTTTTAATGGCTCTGATAACTATCACTCTCCTGAAGAACTGTCTCCTTGCCTGTTCATAAGGTTGATGAGGAATAATAGCCTACTATGCATAAAAATCTACAAGATAAA
Organism: Dipus sagitta; assembly: GCA_036346955.1. NCBI lineage: Eukaryota > Metazoa > Chordata > Mammalia > Rodentia > Dipodidae > Dipus > Dipus sagitta. The sequence goes on along the minus strand of CM070791.1, from coordinate 7,154,624 downwards.
GTTTGACAAATAAAAAACAAAAAACTCCAAAAAGCCACACCTGTGTGACTAAGACTTCAATGATGGACTACAATGACTGTGGAGAGGTAAATGTTACCAATTCAGAGCCAATAATATTTTGGACTGTATTAGCCTTTTTAATGGCCAATAATATTATTTCTTTACATGTGACCTGACATCCATCTGTGACCAACTATGATATCTATTGCTATAAGTTAATCAATCTCACAAATATACTCCCTTCAAGTTAAACCTATCCTGTCTCTGACATATACTTTATTCCCCTGGTTATGATAATGTTCACCCTCTCTTTTGGTCCATGCATATTCAGTTGCCTCACTGAACTCCTCATGGACAGAATACATTCCTTAACTGCACAGCGAGTCACTAAATTCTTCATGGATAATGAATATCAGCCCCTGAACATGCAACTGCCACAGGACTGCATGGGACACCCCAAGAGATCTACTGCCACCCCCCTCCACTTAAAACATGTGAAATGCAAGTCTTCATCCCCAGCCTCACCAATGCACCAAAATGTCCCACTCACTCCTGGTTCTCCTCAGTTTCCTTCTTTTTTATTTTTATTTATTTGAGTGTGACAGAGAGAGAAAGAGGCAGATAGATAGAGAAAATAGGTACTCCAGGGCCTCCAGCCACTGCAAACAAACTCCAAATGCATGTGCCACCTTGTGCATCTGGCTTACGTGAGTGCTGGGGAATTGAGCCTTGAACCAGGGTCCTTAGGCTTCACAGGCAAGTGCTTAAACACTAAGCCATCTCTCCACCCCCAACTTATTTTGTCCTTCCAGAGTCTGAACTGAGTGGCTAATAGCTTTCCCTGAAAACTAAGGGAACTAAAGAGTTAATAGCTATCCCTAAAGCTTGATGGCAAAAAAGAAGTTTGGCACGCTTCCCTGACTGATGTACTCCCCTTAGCCTAGATGGCCTTGAAGGCCCAGAGACCATCTGACTATCCTCCCTCAGACATTCCAGGCTGAATGAGCTGATTCTGAACAAGGATACAAACAGTTACAATTTGCTTATCAACTCCACTTGGTAGAGTCAGTTTTCCTTAGGATTCTCCTTATAAGCTTACACATCAGCCTGGCCAAATACTTCAGCCTACATCACATGGGAAACCTGAGGCCCCTTGCTGTTTTCTGTCAATAAACAGTCTTGTCTATAGAGATCAAGTCTTGATTTCTCTTTTTCTTTTCTCTTAAACTTTCCTTTCAAAGATGATCATGTAACCCATCTATAACCTGATGATGATCATGTATCCCCAGGCCTCATTTGTAACACAGTGATGATCACACTCCTACAGGCCTCATCTGTAATGAAATGATGGTCAAGTCTTTCCAGGACTGAACACTAACATAGTGATGATCATGTCTTCCCAGGATGCATCTCTAAAACAAGGATGTTTATTATATCTCCCCAGTCCTCATTTCTAACACAATGATGATCAAGTCTCCTTCAACATGATGATGAAAATGTCTCCCCAGGCCTCTGTAACAACATGTTGGTCATGTTTCCCCAGGCACCATCTGTAACACAGTGATGATCATGTCTCCCTAGACCTCATCTGAAACATAAAGATGATCATGTCATCTCCTCAGGCCTCTTCTGTAACAGAATAATGATCATGTCTCCTCAGGCCTCATCTGTAACATAGTTATGATAATGTCCCTCAGGCCACATCTGTAAAACAATGATGATAAATTTGTCTTACCATGCCACTTTTGTAGCAATGTGATGATCATGTCTCCCCATGCCTCATCTGTAACATTATGAAGATCAGGCCTTATTTGTAACACAATAATGATCATGTCACCCAGGGCTCATCTATAATACAATGATGATCAAGTCCCCACACCCTGTCTATAACACAGTGATGATCAAATTGCCCAGGTCTTCTCTGTAGCACAATGATGATCATGTTACCCAGGCCTCATCTGCAACACAATGATGATCAAGTCATCTCTATAGGTCTCATTTGTAAGAAAATGATGACCAAGTCTCCTCAGGCCTCATCTGTAACACAATCATGATCATGACACCCCATGTCTTATCTTTAACACAGTGATTATCCTATCACTTCAGGCCTCACCTGTAACAAAATGATGGACTAGTCTCCCCAGGCCTCATTAGTAACACAGTGATGATCATATCTTCTCAGGCTTGTTCTGTAAAACAATGATGATAAAGACTCCCCAGGACTCATCTGTAACACATGATATTCATGTCTCCACATTCTCATCTCTAACACAATGATGATCAAGTCTCCCCAGACCTTAACTGTAACTCATTGATGATCATGTCTCCCCAGGCCTCATCTGTAACACAAAGATGATCATGTCCTCCAGGCCATGTATTAAAATAATGATGATGGGCATGGTGGTGCATGCCTTTAATCCCAGCACTCGGGAGGCAGAGGTAGGAGGATCGCCATGAGTTCAAGGCCACCCTGAGACTCCATAGTGAATTCCAGGTCAGCCTGGGGGCCAGAGTGAGACCCTACCTCAAAAAAAATAATGATGATAAATTGTCTCATCATACCACTTCTGTAGCAAAATGATGATCATGTTTCCCCAGGCCTCATGTGTAACATAGTAAAGATCATGTCTACCCAGGCCTCATCTCTAACACAATGATGATTGTTGCAGTCAGGTTCACATTGCTAGTAGAAATCACCCAACCAAGAGCAGCTTGTGGGGAAAAATGAGGTTTATTTTGGCTTACAGGCTTGAGGGGGTAGCTTCATGATTGCAGGGAAAACTATGGCATGAGCAGAGGGTGGACATCACCTCCTGGCCAACATAAGGTGGACCATAGAAACAGGAGAGTGTGCCAAACAATGGCATGGGGAAACTGGTTGTAACACTCATAAGCCTGCCCCCAATTATACGCTCCCTCCAGGAGGTGTTAGTTCCCAAATCTCCATCAGCTGGGAACCTAGCATTCAGAACACATAAATTTATGGGGGACACCTGAATCAAGCCATCACATGATCAAGTCTTCCTAGACCTCATGTCTAATACAATGATGATCATGTCTCCTCACACCTCATCTGTTGTACAATGATGATCATGTCTCCCATGCCTCATCTATAACACAATCATGATCATGACTCCCCAGGCCTCATCTGTAACAACATTATGGTCATGTCTCCCCAGGCCTAATTCATAACGTAGTGATGATCATGTCTCCCTAGGTTTCATATGAAACACTAAGATGGTCATGTCATACCCCAAGCCTCATCCTCAACCCCAGTGATCATCATGTCCCCCAGGTCACATCTGTAAAATAATGATGATAAATTTGTTTCACCATACCACTTATGTAGCAAAAAGTTGATCACGTCTTCCCAGTCCTCAACTACAACATAGTGAAGATCATGTCTTCTCAGGCCTCATTTGTAACACAATGATGATCATGTCTCCCCAGGCCTTGTCTGTAACACAATAATGATCAAATCTCCACAGGCCTTGTCTGTAGCACAATGATGACCGTGTTACCTAGACCTCATCTGCTGCACAACAATGATCAAGTCTATAACACAATAATGGTCAAGTCCTCAGGCCTCATCTATAACAAAATGATGATCAGGTTCCTCCAGGCCTCATCTGTATCACATTTATGTTCCTGTCTCCCTTGGCCTCTTCCCTAAAACATTGATGATCCTGTCTCCCCATGCATCAGTAACATAATCATTATCATGACTCCCCAGGTGTATCTGTAACACAATGTCTCTTCAGACCTCATCTATAACACAGTGATGATCATGTCTTCCCAGGCTTCTTCTGTAACACAATGATGATCAAGTCTCCCCAGACTTCAACTTAACACATTGATGGTCATGTCTCCAAGACCTCATCTGTAACACAATGATGATCATGTCTCCATAGGCCTCTTTTGTAACATGACGTTGATCATGTTTCTGCAGGACACTTCTGTAACCCAATGAATATCATGTCTCCCCAGTTCTCATTTGTAACACAATGATGGTCATGTCCTCAGGCCACATCTATAAAATAATGATGAAAAATTCCTCTCACCATACCATTTCTGTAGCAAAATGATGATCATGTACCTCATTCATCATCTGTAACATGGTGAAGATCATGTCTCCCCAGGCCTCATCTGTAATATAATGATAATAAAATCTCCCCAGACCTCATTGTTAACACAATGATGATCAAGTCTCCCCAGACCTTGTCTTTTGCACAATAATGGCCATGTTATCTAGATCTCATCTGTGACAAAATGATGAACAATTCATGTTGACAAGCCTCATTTGTTCATGATTCTCCTGGCATCTTTTCTAAAACTTGATGATCATGTCTTCTTGGGGCTCATCTGCAGTACAATGATAGCCATGTCTCCCAAGGCTTCATCTGCAAAGCAATCATGATAGTCACTCCCCAGGTCTCTACTGTAACACAATGATGATCAGGTCTCCTCAGGCCTCATCTGTAATACCATAAAGATCAAGTCTCCCATGGCCTCATCTGTAACACAGTGATGATCATGTTTTCCCAGGCTTCTTCTGTAAAACAATGATGATCATGTCTCTCTAGCCTCATCTCTAATATCATGATTGTCATTTCTCCCCAGGCTTCACTTATAACATAGTGGTGATCATATTTCTTCAGTCCTCATCTGTAACACAGTGATGATCAAGTCTCCCTAGACTTCATCTGTAACCCTATGATGATCATATCTCCCCAAGCATCTTCTGTAACGTGGTGATTATCAGTTCCCCCAGGCCACTTCTGTAAAATGATGATGATAAAGTCGTTTCACCATACCCCTTATGTAGCACAATGATGATCATGTCACTCCAGGCCTTATCTGTAATGTCATGAAAATCATGTCTCCTCAGGCCTAATTTGTAACACAATGATGCTCAAGTCTCCCCAAGTATCAGATTTAACCTAGTGATGATCATGTCCCCCTTGGCCTCATCTGTAACACAATAATGATCAAGTCTTCCTAGGCTGCAAGTATATTAATGATGATCAAGTCTCTTCAGGCCTTGTCTGTAGCACAATGATGATCAAGACATATCCATAAGCCTCATCTGTAACACACTAATGAGCATGTCTCCCCAGGCCTCATGCCTACCACATTGATGATTATGTTTTCCTAGCCCTCATCTGTAACAAAATGACAATGATGTCCCCAAGCCACATCTGTAAAATGTTGATGTTAAGGTCATCTCCCCATACATCTGTAGCACAATAATGGTTATGTCTCCTCAGGCCTCATCTGCAACATAATGATGATCATGTCTCCCCAGATTTCATCTGTAACAGAGAGATCATCATAGTTTCTCAGACCTTATCTGTAACACAATCATTGTCATGTCTCCCCAGTCCTCATATGTAAAACAATGCTAATCACCTCTCCCCATGACTCATCTGTAATGCAATAGTGATCACCTCTACGCAGTACTCATCTGTAAAACAATGATGATGTAGTCTCCCTAGGCATCATCTATTCCACAGTGATGACCATGTCTCCTAAGGCCTCATCTGTAGCACAATGAAGAGCATGTCTCCCCAGGCCTCATCTGTCATACAATGATGATCATGTCTCCCTAGGCTTCATCTGTAACACAATGATAATCATGTTCCCCAAGGCCTCATCTGTAACAGTCCTGATCATGTCTCCCAAGCTAATCTCTAATGCAATGATGATGAAGTCTCCCCAGGCCTCATCTGTAATACATTGATTATCATGTTTCACCAGTCCTCATCTATCACAATAATGTTCATGTCTTCACAGGCCTCAATTATAACACAATGATGATCATGCCTTACATGTCTCATCTGTAAACACAATGATGATCAAGTCATTTTTCCAAGCCTCTTCTGTAGCACAATCATGATCATGTCTTCCCCGGCCTCATCTGTAACACAGTAATAGTTATGTCTAACCAGTCCTCATGTTCAACACAATGATGAACATGTCTCCCTTAGGCCTCATCTGTAAAACATTGATGATCATATCTCCTTAGGCCTCACTCACCTTAGGAGTTAGTAAAAAGATTAGTTCAGTAACAGTATAAACCTTTTTTTATTAACATTTTCCATGATTATAAAAAATATCCCATGGCAATACCCTCCCTCCCCCCATTTTCCCCTTTGAAAGTCCATTCTCTATCAAATCCCCTCCCCGTCTCAATCAGTCTCTCTTTTATTTTGATGTCATCATCTTTTCCTCCTCTTAATATGGTCTTGTGTAGGTAGTGTCAGGCACTATGAGGTCATGGATATCCAGGTCATTTTATGTCTGGAGGGAAAAACTCTTGATAAATATTTTTAAATTCAGAGCTAATGGTGATTGCAGGTGAACACATGCCCAAGTTATTATTTTAAAATGATCATGGAACAGGCTTCTAAGTACAGAGTCCTCAAAGATTGACATCTAAGAACTGTGAACAGGATCAAAACTTGTGTCAATTTTTCCTCTATCCATCAATTCCAGGACCCCTCTGCAGGCTGGCCTCCTCAGCTTCTGCTCCAGTCCAAGAAGCCTTCATGAGCATCTTTCCACCCAGCTTAGGAAGTAGGACTCTGTGGCTGGAAACATGGTTCAGCTGTTAAAGGCACCTGATTGCAAGGCATGATAGATTGGGTTCCATTCTCCAGTACCCATATAAAGCCAAGGTACACAGAGTCCCTTGTGCATAGGCCGTTTCTTGGAATTGGTGCACACCAACCCCCACCATGATGAAGCTTCTGCTTGAAACTGTAAGCTGAAAGAAACCTTTTCCTTCCATAAGATACTTCTAGTCAGGTGTTCTGTGCCAGCAGTGAGAAGATAACTGCTTCACTGAGTTCCAAAAAGTGATTTCTTTGCATTATAGCAATTTGGAAAAATTTTGTGTTTCCATAAAACAGCATTTCCAGGATTTAGTGCCAGCTAACACTAAAACACAATGTTCAACAGATGTCAGGTGTCTCCATTTTATTGAAAACCTGTCATATGACTATTTGTGAGTTGGCTTTGACCACTCTTTCCCAGAGCACATGTATGCACCATTAATGAATGGCAAAGAGATGAGAGGCTAGAGTCCCTAGATCCATTGAAATCACCTATGGTGAAGATGTTTATAATGGCCCAAACCTTAGGAATCTTTGGAGCTATAGTTGAGTTAAAAAAAAAAATCAAGCCCTCAAAAACCTGTTGAAGGCTGGAGAGATGGCTAAACAGTGAAGGCATTTGTCTGCAAAGCCTAAAGACCTAGGTTTGATTTCCCACTACCCATGTAAGCCAGTGGCACATGCATCTGGAGTTCATTGTCAGGGGCTAGAGGCCCGGTGCACTCATTCTATCTGCCTGCCTTTCTCTAATAAGTAAATAAGATAAAATGGTTTCTTAAAAAAAAACTGTTAATTCCTCCTGGGAACCTGAGAGAAGATTTTGACAAATATATTGAAAGCCCCAAGCAGCTATAATGGCAGTATTTGTAAACTCACTGAGGAGTGAGCTATGTGCCGAAATGTAAGCTCCAAGAGACCAGGATATTCAGTACTCTATATGGCTTGAAAGTGTCTGAGACATAAGATTCTGATGAATTAATGCAGGAATGAAACATGGGCTGGTTGCCATTTTGAACTCTTGGTGATTTTAATAGAGTTTCTGTGTTTTATCCATTCCTCTGGATGTCCTTAACTTGGTCAGTGTCCTTCCAAATGAAACATAAGCCATAGTGTGGCTAGAGATAATATATGTGTAAAGATGCCTGCCACACAGATGTACTGTGACATGACACTTTAACTTTTGTTTTTGAGGAGGATGGAAGACATAATATAGGCTTTGAAGAAGGGACAAATCTTGAGTTTTAAGTGAATTTTCAATTCCTTGGGTTGCACTTATTTTTACAGTAGGGGGATCAAAGACAGGGCCCTCAAGCATGCACGGCAACCACTCTACCACTGAACTACATCCCAAGTCTCTCAATATTTTTCATATGTAATAGAATAAACATCTTAGTATTGGAAGGGTTAAATGAGAAAATGTATGTAAAAACACTTAGTACAATCTATTACTGTAATAAGTAATTTTTACTTTACTTTCTGAAGGCGAGTTTCAAGGCACATGAAGAGAAGTGTACATTATATACATCAGGAACCTTTGCACGAGTAGACATCCATTTTCTTCCCATAAATTTGGCTCAATTTTTTTACCTTCTCACTAATGCCCTCATGTTATTCCCTGTGTATACTTGTACATTTCAATACCCCCTTCATTTTCCTCAAGTTATTCTTCACACGTAACACCTTATAGTTTCCTAGCATACTGTTTCCAGTCTGCCCTGACACAACATAGACTCCAGGAAGACCCTGTGGAGTAGCTGATATGATCACATTTACAGCAGAATTCAGGAACTTCCTCGCCTGCTTTGCATTCCCACTGCTTTTTGGGGGGATGTTTTCCTCTCTTGAACCATCTCTTCTTTCATTTCTAACCTCCTACACACCAAATGTGAAGCTGATGGCATGGTCTCTTTAGCTCCAATTTTTTTTTCCTCCACAGCATTTATAAAGCATTTACCATGGAGTCCAAGTGGCTTCCCAAAGCTCTGGGCAACTCCCTGACTAGGGCAGACCAGGCTAAAGCTTTCATCTTTGAGCAGTGCACTGTGGTTCTGAGAAAAATTCTCATGCAATTAAGGAAAATTTTCTCACAATTATCTTTATAGGGTTTTAATACAGAACTATTTTAATACTAGCATTTATCACATAACTTACTCTATTTTATATTAATGTTTATTTTTCCTTCAAAGTGTGGCCTTTTTAACATTTTTTGCTTGTTCTATTCTAAAGAAAGCCTAATTACAGGAGCTGGGAAGATGGCTCAGTGGTTAAAGGTGCTTGCTTGCAAAGCCTGAAGGCCTGATATTGATTCTCCACTATCCATGTAAAGCAAGATACATAAAGTGACTCATTCAACTGGAGTTCCTTTACAGCAGCAAGAGGCCCTAGAATGCCCATGTTGTCTGTCTCTCTCTCTCTCATTTCTCTTTCATAAATATTTTGTTAAAAAAGAAAGACTAATTCCATGTCATATACACCTTTTTTGCCACATGGCTAGTCTAGAAGTTTCCTAATACAGATGTGCTTTATGAACTTCAGTTCTATGCAGAGTGGAAAAAGGTGGCCTGTTTCATTCTTAGAATGGCTGTGCTGTCTTATCTCTTGCTGCAAAGTGGGCCTGCTTTATGCCATTACTCTCAGGAAAGAAGCCTGGGTGCCAGAGAAACCTGATGAAGGGTGGAGGGTAAAGGTCCACAGGATCACATTTTTCATGAAATAAGGACTACCATATGACCCAGCTATAGCTCTCCTAGGCATATATCCTAAGGACTCATCTCATTACCTTAGAGATACTTGCTCAACCATGTTTATTGCTGCTCAATTTATAATAGCTGGGAAATGGAACCAACCTAGATGTCCCTCAACTGATGAGTGGATAATGAAGATATGGCACATTTATACAATGGAGTTTTACCCAGCAGTAAAGAGAAATGAAGTTATGAAATTTGCAGAAAAGTGGATGGATCTGGAAAGAATTATACTAAGTGAGGTAACCCAGGCCCAGAAAGCCAAGCGCCACATGTTCTCCCTCATATGTGGATCTTAGCTAGAGATGATTGGGCTTCTGTGTGAGAAGGAAAAAACTCAGTAGCAGAGGCCAGTAAGTTAAAAAAGGAGATAGAAAGGGAAGAGAAAGAAAGGGAGGAGGGCTTTTATTAGGTTGGTATTGTATATATGTAAGTAGAAAGATTGAGATGGGGAGGGGATATGATGGAGAATGGAATTTCAAAGGGAAAGGGGGGAGGGTAATACCATGGGATTTTTTTTGTTATCATGGAAAATATTAATAAAAATCAGCATTATCTAGTTTTCTGAGAGTGTCTGTTTGCTATGTAGCCCTGGCTAGCCTAGACTTGCTCCAGCCTGATCCCATGGAACCTGAGGAGACTCACATGCCTCTCCCCCAACATCCTCATTTCACCATAGAGCCCTGGAGAGAGTGTGCAGGAGCACTAGGAAGGAAGGGCAGATATGTCAGGCCGGGTTCTCTCTTCTCCATGCCGTTACCCTTCCTTTCTTTTCTTTCATCATTACTGTTTTCTTCTGTCTTCTGTCTCCAGATCCAAAGAAGGTATTGTTGCCCAAAACTCAGTAACTTGAGGACCTCCTTCATGGTATTATTCACTCACCCCATCTCCCACATCCGAATTCCACCTGTAATACTTGGGATCAATGTAGTCTACCTATTAATAAATTGCACTGTCTTAAATAAAAAAAATTCCTTGACAAAACTAGAAGGCTCCTTATACACAGAAAATGTATAGTAAGCGAATTTTAATTGGGTGTGGCTGCTTGCTTCAGGGCTTGTGTTCAGCTGAGTCTGTTGTTAGGTTAAGAATGCTGGAGAGGTGTTGAGGATTTACAGGCCTTAACCTGAAACCTGATCCTTGAAACAGAAGTGGAAAAAGAACCAAGAAAAAAGTAGCTTCCTCATTTATTCGTTGATCCTATGGCTACATGGAGGTATTGGTAAACACTGCTTTGAGTTTTAGATTCATGAAAATATGTTCTTGTTTTTAATATTCTGATTGATTTCATCCTGTTTCTTTCAAGAACTTAAACTTAAAACTGCTCACTTTTCTCCTTATTGGATCAGCCACCAGAGAATGAATGCTTCAGGTGCAGGATTCATTTCTGTGCATGGCAGAATGGGATTAGCAACAAGACTTAAGAGGTCCTTGCGTTCAAAACTTTCTTTGTTCCATTTTCCCCAAGAGACCCAGGGTTCTGTCCAACTGAGCAAGGTCACAGGAGGGTGGTCCTTCCAGCTCAGGAAACAGCCACTGGGTCCCCAGGAGGCTTCTGTAAGGTCAAGGGCAGGCCTCCAGCCAGGCATCTCGCTGGCTGTGTGTTGAAAGCGGTTGCCATGGCAGTGGAGCATTGTCCCCGGCTATCTTTGTGACGTCAGGAGCCCAGTGACCAATGGGAACGCAGTTTGGCGCCACGCTCCTCCTCCGAAACCAGGAGAGTCCTGTGGAGCATTGGAGGCCCAGTCATGGCTAGGGCCAGCTGTGCTGAGTTCCAAAGAGCCTGACAGACCGCTGCCATCCAGCCACGATGTTCCGGATGCTGAGCAGCGGCTTCGAGGACGATCCTTTCTTGTCGTGAGTGCCGGGCTGGAAGATGTGGGGGCAGAGTGCAGGAGTTAGGACTCGGAGGCAGGCGGGGTGGTTTGAGCGAGCACAGTTGAGATGAGGCATTGAGGGGGTGAGGAGTGGAGGACTTAGGAGCACAGGGTGAGGAGAGGAGGAGGACTTGGAGCTGGAGGCGGGCACCTAGGCTCCCTGCGGGTAGCAGCCTGGCATGTGTGCCCCTAGTCCCTGTGGCAGCCTCAGGCTTTGCAGGTGGTGGTCACTGCCTGCTGTTCTGGCAATCCCTCCCATGGTCGCTTTGATTCCAAGCTAGCAGGAAGTTTTCTAGCGTGACCATCAGTGTGACAGTGTTCCTCCCCATGGCTTTCTAGGGTGGTGCAGTGAAATGGAGCACAACTGAGCTGCATCATCGCTTGTTGCCATTGTGAACTGTTTGTCCCTTTGCCCATGTGAACAGGTCTGGTCTTGTTTGAATAAGCCTGGTTCTAGTCACACCCAAGAGGAACAGGGACACAGAGGCAGGTGGCACATTTGACATCTCTGGCAACAAGTGCCATCACCCTATAAATGGTTTCCATGCAATAAGGACTTTCAAGAAACCAATTTCACCATTATCTAGGTTTCTGAGAGTGTCTGTTTGCTCTGTAGCCCTGGCTAGCCTAGACTTGCTCCAGCCTCAGCCACCTGAGTGCCGGGATAACAGGTGTGAGCCACTGCGCCTTGTAGCATTATTTAAACTAATAGCATATTTCATTGAGTCTATATGATGGGTATTTTGGGGTTCCTTTTTTTTATTCAAGTGTTTTAGTCATTTTGAAGTTTTGCTTGTCCAAATTTACTTTGATCACTTAAGTGCTCTATATTTTGTAGAGACCCTTCTTTTTAAGGATGAAAAGTTACATTTCAGTACCCAAATCTCTTTAATATTTTGTTTTGAAAGAAAGATGTTACATATGCTCACATGTGTTGGTATTAATTTAAATCCAAAACCACAGAAATTATAATGAATACAAATATAATTAATATTTCCCCTAAAGGAAATATTATTCATTATATATAACAGGTGTATGGACTTGAGAATATTTTATCAACACATTTGCTTCTTTAGAATTTTGAGAATATTTGCACTTGGTATTATCTCAACATATTTAAATGTTTAAATAAAAATTTGTATTTGTGTTTTCTTTGTTTAAAAGCCTCAGAATAGAGATTACGTGTACTCATAGCTGTCACAGTGGTTCTCATGTGTGGGTGGCATCAGTACAATGGGTAACCATTAGGATTGTGATGTAATATTTTTGAGTTGTATTCTTTCCTGGTTACGGCAAAAGAAGCAATGTCTTAATTAACATGCAATTTAAGCTATAATTGGTATCTTCTGGTCTTTATACTATCTAGCAGGAGTGGAATTTAAACCACTGGTCAGTGCTTTCTGAGCAAAGGCAAGAACTCAAAATTTAGGTATAAAAATAGTCACAGACTGGGAGCAGTAGGAACACACCCAACAGCACTTCTCCCCATGTGTAGGATGGAAGAGAGCACGGGTTACACTTAGTCTTTTCCACAGTCATTTTTGTAGCTTTAAGATACTAGCAGCCATTATGATAAAATATAAAATAAAATTAAACTACATTTATAAAACTGATTATGCTTGTAGTTTTTTCCCACAATTTATTATACATAGAATAAACCCACTTGGGGATAAATGAGGAAGAAAATGTGAATAGTGGTGAGCTAGTATCCATGGTCTACCTTGTAGTTGATTTATAACATTTGTTGATTGCTGAAAGTAACTGTTCTTTTCATCAAACGAATGTCAATATATATTGATGTTAGCATTGTCTAACTAGAATACTACTATTTTCTAAAAAACTCATTGTTTCATAATCAAAGATAGTATAAGCATATCAGTATTTAGTAATTATCCAAAGGTAGACAGAAATATATATATATACATTATATTATATATATATATGCAAATATATATATATGTATATATATATATATATATATATAACTTCTTGGAAAATTAGAATTATTATTTTGAGACTAGTAAAAATTTACTGTTACATTGTTAAATGCTGAAAAGGTTTGAATCAAAGTAAAATTAAAATCTAACCTTTTGAATTAAAATTTCAGTTTCAAGGTTTACCTACTAATCTTAAAAGTGATATTTTAAAGTTTGAACTTTTATATTGCATATATTAGATTTAAAATTTATGTCTCAGAGCTGAATTTCAGTGAACAGTATATTCAGGTATATTTCCTTTAAAAAATTTTTTTTGGTTTATTTTTATTTATTTATTTGAGATCAACAGACAGAGAAAGAGGCAGAAAGAGAGAGAAAGAGAGAGAGAGAGAGAGAGAGAGAGAGGGAGAATGGGCATGCCAGGGCCTCCAGCCACTACAAACAAACTCCAGACTCATGCACCCCACTGTGCATCTAGGTAACATGGGTCCTGGGGAAACAAGCCTCGAACCGGGGTCCTTAGGGTTCACAAGCAAGCACTATACCACTAAGCCATCTCTCCAGCTCAAGTATATTTTCTTTAGTCATTTTTTTAATTTGACTGAAATAAAAAACATTTAAGCCTGGCACTTCCTCCCATTTATTTTTCTCTTACGAATGTTAATTTTCTCTCAAACTTGTATTTGATTAAGAATGAGCTTATAGATTGTCAATAATTTTTTTAATAGGAAAGAAAGAATAAATAGAGGATTTGTGGTAAAGAAGATATTGACAGGTAAATTAATGAGGTGAAATGTTTTGGGCATCTATTTATACCCTAAAATAATGATCATTTAGAAAAAGTTTAGGTATAGTGGGCATAATTTAGAATATTCTACTTGGCACCAAAACATGACCTATGAGTCTTGTGAGCCACTAAAATAAAATTGAGATCATACAAATCTATAAAGAATAGCTGTGTTCTATAACTTACCAGCTAATAGCAAATAAGGGCTCAGAAGCAGGCTGGCAAATCTATCAGCCTTTTTTTTTTCCTCCATTTCATTATATATATTTGGGGACAAGGTCTTGCTATGTAGATGACTTGCCTGGAATTTGTGTTTCTACTGTTTCAGCCTCCTAAATGCTTAGATTATACATGGGCACAGTCATGGTCAGATTTGGCCTTCTTTATAAAAATTGATTACTATTATATTTTCATTAAGCCACATAACTCTTCATGTGTTATATGCTTTTAGTCAGTGGACCCCTGTAAATAATCTTATCTTCTTGCTATCAGCAAGAACTAAAACTTATTTATCTATAATCTCTGTTTTAAAAATGTGGGGTCTTGGAGAGAAGGATGAGCTGATGAAGCACATTTTGTGTAAGCATAAGTACCTGAGTTCAGATCCTCAGGCCCATGTAAAATCATGCGGTAGTGTAAGCATTTGCAATCCCAGTGTGTAGTGGGAGAAAGAGACAGGAGAAGCACCTAGAAGGTTGTGGGCCAGCTAACCTTGTAAATGCAGTGGTAAACAACAAGAGCAATGCTGAAAACAATGTGGAGAATGAGAACCCAGAAAGTGAAGTTGTCCTCTGGCCTCCACTCATGCAGCATGAAACACACACACACACACACACACACACACACACACACACACACACATACCTCTTTATTTGCAAATTTTTATATATTTTTTCACCTTAAAGGGAGTTGGATTTACTCATGGATGCTTGGATATGAGTGATTTCCATGTGCAATGTGTGAATTGCCTGGTTTCATGATTGAGCATTGTCTCACAGCAGGAAAGAAACAAGATCACTTTGCTAGAAAGCCCTGTAAACAGTGTTGAAGGCCTTTTTTAGTATTTGTTCCAGATATGCATTCTGATGCAGGTCTTTACCAAGAAAATGTAGTATCTTTCTGACTAGTACACCACACACACCTAATATTCTAATTTAAAAATGTAAAAATAAAAAGAAAGACTCAGAATTTCAGGTTTTTGATTTTAAAGGTCTCATTTCATGTTAAAGAACCTCAATAGCTAATGTGCATTTTAGCACCTATTGTAATTTTCTCAGAACCATTTTAATACAGAAATTTCTTGTAAGTGAACTTTGCAAATTTCCACATAATATTAGGTGGAATAAAATTTTATACATATTTTCTAAGTTATTTATTTATTTCATTTATTTATTTGACAGAGAAATAGGGAGGGAGGGAAGGAGAGGAAAGGGGGGGGTAATGGGCATGACAGGGCCTCCAGCTACTGCAAAGGAACTCCAGACACATGTACCCCCTTGTGCATCTGGCTAATGTGGGTCCTGGGGAATTGATCCTGGGTCCTTTGGCTTTGCAGGCAAATGCCTTAACTGCTAATCTATCCCTCCAGCCCTGTGCATCTTATATTAAAAGAATTTCTTGAGTAGACCCTTCATTTGAAGCATTACTTGATTCTTGGATAAACCCTCTGAGCTACAAGCCAAGGGAAGCAAACTTACTATGGCATAACTGTTGGTCAGTTGGTAGCATTTAACTTCATGAAAGTGCCTAGTTCTATCAACAGTATTATCATTGTCTATAAGAAAGGGGGGCATTGCTCATGTGATTGTGGGCATGGGCATTGTACAATTATGCCGGCATCAAGCGATTCTTCTGCTCCATTGTAAGTGGTTGTTTTGAGATGACAGAAATTGGAATTCTTTACAGAAACAGTTGCGAGATTTTTTATGTTTCTACTATAGATAGACACAACCCCATGTATTCTTTTTCTAACTTGTAGAAGTCCTGACTCCTGTTCTCACAATCCTTTTCTGCATGTTATATTAATTTGCTTGAGCATTGAAACTTGGATTACTCAATTTTTTGGAGGTCCTGGAATCAAGCCCAAGACCTCAACCACACTAAACCTCTACCACTGAACCATGTCTTCATCCCCTTAGGTACTTTGTTAATGGAGCAACCATTGAAATGAGGGACCTTTCTTTATGATTATGAGAACTGCTGGCACAGCTTTTAGCATTTCAGCATATAGTAGAAACAGGTATTCTATAGTGAATGAGACTGTCATGTCAGTGATCATAATGTTGATGTAGTAAAGAATAAAGTTTTTTTTTTTTTACTTAGTCACAAATATCTACATTTCATACAAACTAATGAAAATTATAACTTGTGCAAAATATGTTTATATATTGAGTCTTAAAACAGTAAGATATTATCTGAAAGGAGAGAATTAAAGTTACAAGCTTTAAGCCAGGTGTGGTGGCGCACGCCTTTAATCCCAGCACTTGGGAGGCAGAGGTAGGAGAATTGCAGTGAGTTCAAGGCCACCCTGAAACTCCATAGTGAATTCCAGGTCAGCCTGAGCTAGAGTGAGATCCTACCTCAAAAATTAAATAAGTAAATAAATAAATAAAATTACAAGCTTTGAAATTGAAAAAAACATACACTTTGTGTTTAAATAATTCCACAAATACTTAGCAAGGTAAGTGTTCATATGTACATCTACACACACACACACACACACACTTTTTCAGGGAAGGTGACAACAATGTTTATCTTGTGATAGACTCTGAAGGTAAATCATATGGGCTTGAAAGTACAGTTGTGACAAAACTTCAGAGTGGTTGTGATTTGTGTCATGAATTTTGAGAGAAGGTGAAGTGGCCACTAAAATAGTGAGTAAAAGTAACATTTTTCTGACATAAATGAAGATGCACCCTCATAAAATCAACCTGAAAGTTATAAAATGTTTTGTGGAAAAAATAATGCAATTTTTTTGGTGGATTTAGTTTCTAATTTCCATGTATTAAAACTTTACTCAAGGGATGACAAGAATTTAAGAGCCACAGATTGAGAGACACTGCCCGCCCCTTACAATCACTGATTGATGCTGTCACATCTCATAACCTGCAAACCTAGGGAGAACACCAGTAATCCCACTGAGGAGGGCCCTCAGCAAAATGGGGGCAGGGATGAGGGAAATGATGGTACTGACATGTAATATGTCCATAAAACATTATGCTAAAAAAATAATAATAAAACTGCCACAGCCAGGTGTGGTGGTGCATGCCTTTAATCCCAGCACTTGGAGAAAGAGCTAGGTGCACCACCATAGGTTCAAGGCCATCCAGAGACTACATAGTAAATTCTGGGTCAGCCTGGGCCAGAACAAGACCCCCTAAAAAAGCAACAACAAAAAAGCCCAAATAAATTGTATGTTTAAATATTCCATGTTTTTTTTCTCAATGTATTTAGATAGTCTAAGTATTACTCAGGGTTTTAAAAATACTGTGGGTAGGGGGCTGGAAAGAAAGCTCAGCAGTTAAGGCATTTGCTTGCAAAGCCTAATGACCAGGGTTCAATTCCCCAGTACCCACATAAAGCCAAATGTACAGGATGGCACATGCATCTGGAGTTTGATTATATTGGCTGGGGGCCCTGGCATGCTAACTCTCCCTGTCTCATCTCATCTCTTCTCTTCTCTTCTCTTCTCTTCTCTTCTCTTCTCTTCTCTTCTCTTCTCTCTCTCTCTCTCTCTCCTTGCAAGTAAATAAATAAATAAGTAAAAATAAAAATACTGTGGCTATACAGAACATTTTCACATAAATCTTTAACATTTCAAATGATTACCTTATACTTGTGTATGTGCCTAAAAAGACAAATTTGTAAGGATTGGCTTGAACTTGCTAAAGCTTCCTATTTCCATTTTTTCCTAGAATAATAAAATATTTGTTTGCAGAAAAGAATTTGAATGAGTCAAAATATACAAGACTAATAACAATTCCTTGCTAATAAAAGAGGTTTTCATTGATAAAAGTGAATTGAAGTTTGAACAGAGAAATCATAGTCTTACCTCTAAGCAGCTACTCTTCTGCATCTATACAAGTTAACTCACTCTTGAAGGTACAGCCAGATATCTTCCTGAATGGATCAGGCAGGTGTAAATGCCAGATTGTATGATCATTTTTTCTTAATGCATTTTCTAATAGTTTTTTGTTGGTGTCAATCAAAAAATTTATATATATATATATATATATATATATATATATATATATATATATATAGCTGGAAAGAGGGCTCAGCAGTTAAAGGCTTTGCTTATAAAGTTGATGGCTTTGGTTCAGTTTCCCAGTGCCCACAGAAAGCCAGAAGCACATAGTGGCATGTACATCTGGAGTTCATTTTAAATGGCAGGAGACTCTGGCATGCCCATTCCTTCCCTCTCCTCACCATCTGTCTCTGCTTGCAAATTAATAAAGTATTTAAATATATACATATTATATCGGCTGGTGGTATATAATGAATATATTAGTTCTTCGTAAAGACAAACCTGACTGAAATTTTACTCACCTTCAGGTGATGAATTTGTAGCACAATTACAATGGAATAAGAAACATCTACTAATGCTTATGTTTCTGTGGAAAAATATCTGTTTACTTCTCACTTGTTTGTAAAGTAGAGTGTTCCTGGAAGTTCTTTTTTTTGGGGGGGGGGTTGTTTTTTTCAAAGCATGGTCTCACTCTTGCTCAGCCTGACTTGGAACTTGCTCTGTAGCCCAGGCTGGTCTTGAATGCATGGTAGGCATCCTACCTCAGTCTTCCTGAGTGCCAGGCAAGTATTTTTCTTCTTCATTGTGATTTAATCTCACCCCCATGTCTGAGAGAGAAGTTGACTGAGATTCTTAAGTAACTATATATTCATAAGAACCAGCATTTCTCCCACTAACCTTCAAATATTCCAGAACTGTGGGGCCATAAGCAGACTCTTTTTGAATTGCCCATTTTCAAACATCAGATGGTATGAAGTCTTTAGTCCCTTTACTGCAATGCTAGGAAAAATATTTTGTTTCTTCTTCTCCTTCTCCTCCTCCTCCTCCTCCTCCTCCTCCTCCTTCTTCTTCTTCTTCTTCTTCTTCTTTTGGTTTATCAAGATAGGTTCTCAGTCTAACTCAGGGAGAAGTGTGAAGAAAGTATTCTTCAGAAAACTTGAGTTTTAGAACTATTTGAAATGCTTCCTTTTTAGAGAGAGACAGAGAGAGAGAGAGAGGGAGAGAGAGAGAGAGATCTATTTGAGTACTTAACTTTTTCTTACATCAGATCTTCTGCCTTGATTTGGAAGAACTCTTCTGCCCTGTGCAGTGCTGCATATGTCCTGTAAGACAAAATGAAAACCTTGCAAAATAGCCTGGCATGTTAGGAGTGCAGTGCCCAGCAAAGTTAAAAATTAAGCAAAGTACAAAACTGCCACGTTTCTTATGATCTGTCAAAGCAATGAGATAAAAGGAAAACAGATATCCATCAATTAAGGCAGACAGGCTATGAAAGCACAGTGGGCCTAAGCAAATCACCCCTCCCCCAGCAGAAGCCTCCTTAAAAATGAACCCATGCCAGGACAAAAATGGCAGCATTACTGACACATTATTGGAGAATGAGTGTGAAGTAGTGTGAGCTGACAACTCCAGAGGGGTCCAGTCATACTGTCCATATGCAGGGCCAGAGTGCTTTGTAAGTTTTCATACAGGAGCTTTAAGAGGGCCTCACCATGGCCATTGGAGAAACTTTCCTCTTGCTTGTGGTGATGGGTGAGAGAGTGGATGTACTGTCTGAGCTTCTATTCTCAAAGTCCTATGGCTACAAAACCTGACCTCCCCAGAGGAAGGATGATGCCCCACTCAGCACTGCAGCCATCCTGTCCCAGTGGGGAAGTTCACCATCTTGGGCACCGCAAAGCACTGTGAGCTAGCATTAAGTTACAAAGCATTATCCCTCTCCATAAACCCTCCCAAGACAGTCTAAATACTTTTGCCACAGTTCCTTTTCTCCAGCAAATCCTGTACAAACACCACTAAAATGTACAAGGCCTGTTAAGAGGCAGAAAATGGAAAGAACTGGATAAGCATTAGCGAAAAAAACAATCAGACATGGCAGGAATGTTGAAATTATAAGATTATGAAATGAAAAACAGTGTTGAAAAGGTTCAATGGAAAACACAGACAACAAGCAAGTGCATTCATGAAAATTTTAAGGAAAAATACTAAAGAACAATGGATTAATTGAAGAATGCCTATGCAACTCTATAATGTGTGATTTACAGGTAATGGGAATCCCAGAAGTGGAAGAAAAAGAGAAAGTAATAGGAGCAATGTTTGAAGCAATGCCGACTTAATAAAGCTCTTTTTTATTGTCACTAAACTGTAGCTCCAGAAACATGAAGAATGTTCCAAAGTGTAAGTACTGAAAAATAACAAATAATATTTTTAAACCCAAACCTGGACACATTATATTTGAACTTCAAAATTGCAGATAGAGAAAAGTAATCTCAAAAGAATCCAGGGGATTGGGGGAGTGTGGCTCTTAGCTACAGAAGAACACAGGTGACTGTATTCTGACTTCTCTTTAGAAGTCATGCAATGGAGCAAAAAATGGAAAGAACTATTTTAAGGGTTTTTTTTATTAGATGTGGACATATTTTGCATGTAAACAACACATGTTGGTACACTCCTTTCCCTCCTCCCTGCCACTTTATTTAAGAGGCCTTGCTCACTGGGGATGCAAGTCAACTACATGAGATTGTGGATCATGCATTATGGGGTGGGGGAGAAGCAATTTCTCTGTGCAGAATGTCCCAACTTGTGGCTCTAACAATGTTCCAGCCCCCTATTCCATAAATTTTCCTGAGCCATGCTGGGAACATTTAAGTCTACTTCAGTGATGGTCACATAGAAGCCTCTGGATCTCTGGTATCGTAGGTGTTGAGTGTCCTCAGTATCTATCTCCATCACCCTGGTGCTGATACCAGATTCACTTAGAAAGCTGCACTGTTGCTTATTTCACAAATTCCTCTGTGGTTTCAGCTGGAGCCGGGGTGGAGTCTCTGGGTCATTTATCTCCTCAGGTCCAGCTCCCATCTTAAAAAGAGAAGCAGATTATCCAACGGAGAATAAAGTCATGTCATCATTGGTTAAATGGGATAACCATTATTAATTTAGAGAGAATTAAAGGGTGTAGACTTTATCATCTAAGGTTAGTTGGAGCTTGACAGTGGAAAGCATTATCTGGATATGAATCTGACTGGTTTTCCCATTCCAGATACGGATTCCTTTGCACTGAGCAGATCTGTTAGCCAACTCAAGATCAGTTGGTTACCCACCATGGCTGTGTACTACTAATGTACTTGTGTGAGCATCACATAAGTTTCTTTGCTTACTGGGATAAGACTTCCTGAACAAAACCCCAGTAGCCAAGGAAATTAAACAAGCACTCAACAAATGGGTTCTCATGAAGCTAAAAAGATTTTGCACAGACAAACATACCATAGCATAGCCAATAGATTACCCACTGAATGGGAGAAAATATTTGCCAGCTATACCACTGACAGAAACCTAATATCTAGAATCTACAAAGAACTCCAAAAAAACTAAACAATAAAAAATCAAACAAGCCACTCCAAAAGTGGGGCAGAGAACTAAATAGGGCTTTCTCAGAGGAAGAATTACAAATGGCTAACACACACTTAAGAAAATGTTTAACATCTCGAAAAGAGGGCCAAGATGGTGACTGCCTAACTGCACCGCACATCCCCGGGAAAGAAAGGCAAGATATTAAGGGTTCACTGGATCTTTTAGGGGAGAGAAATCTCTAATAGATTGCCCGTGGGAGGGCACAGAGGAGAAAAAACAGGGAATCGCTGATTCCCTTACATGCAGGTAGCCCACCGCTCCCCCCAAGCTGCTGGCATACCCATAGCCCCAGCTTCAGGAAACTCCCACATTTACTGTAGGAAAAGGGTCCCAAGCCAACATAGTTCCACCTGCCTCACTGCACAGGGGCGATTGCCCTGCTACCCCTGCCCACGAGTGACTTTGGCCAGGCAATGCCTGCTGGCCCATTGAAGCTCAGGCTACCTTGATCAATTTGCCTGCCAAACGGTGCTGCCATGCCAATCCCTGCTTGTGAAAGCTTACCCTGCTCAACACATTTGCTCACTTGCGAGTCCAGGCAAATTTCAACTCCCCACGTGAGCTCAGACTGTATCTGTCTGTCACTTAAGCAAGCTCAGGTGTGATCCCATCCCTGTCTGCCATGCCGATCGACCACCATTGCCCTGTTGCAGGTGAGCTGAGGCTGCTTCGGGGTCCCAGTGTTCCGCCACAACAGAGTTTGGGCTGCTTCAGTGCTTGGTGCCTCAGTGTCACTCCTAGCATGAGCGCAGACAGCTTTGGCACATTACCACATGATAGCTCAGGCAATATTGGCGCCCCAGCCAGGCAGGACCTCAGGCAGCTTTGGCAAGTGACAGCCAAAGCCCAGGCTACTTGAAAACTGCCTCAGGCTCTTTCAGATTCCCATTGTGCTTGAGCCCAGGCTGATCCACCCACCTATATGCCCATACACTGCAATGGGCAGACCCCAACACAAAAGAAATAACATGAAAAATCAAATGCAAGAAAATCCAGTTAGATCACCCACTCCTACAATGAACATCTCTAGTCAAAACATAGAAGAGCCATTAGGATCAGAACACCAAAATGAAGCTATCAGGAATGCAACCCTCACCAAGATACAGGTAGAACTTGCAGAAAAGCAACAAAGGACCAATAATTATGTGGATGCTGCCATCACTAGACTGGAACTAAGAGATAAGAAAATGGAAGGTGTTCAAAGATAGTTAAGAGATAAGAGGGAGAGTGAAAAAAAGAGGACCTCAAAAATCAAGGATGAATTCCAAGAAGAATCAAGAAAATCAGAAGATTATGTGAAAAGGGAGCCTGACAGAGGGATGGAAATTATAGATAGAAAAGAAGTAGAAAATGTAAACCTAATTGAACAAGTCCAAAACTCTCTAGAAGCTCTCAAAAATAGAGTCAGCCATGTGGAGGATAGAAACTCTGATCTGGAAGACAAGATGGAAGAAACAGTTCGAGAGTTCAAAAATTTCAGTAAGTTAAAAAGCTTCTGTGAACAGAACATGAGGGAATTGTGGGATACACTTAAACATCCTAATATCAGGATCATTGGAATACCAGAAGGAGAAGAAATTGAGACCAAAGCCATGGAGAACTTATTTAACAAAATAGTTGAAGAAAACTTCCCTACTCTCTTAAAAGAAAGGCCCATCAAAATACAAGAAGCCAACAGAACTCCAAACACACTGGACGAAAGGAGAAACTCTCCAAGGCATATTGTCATTAAGACTCTAACCATTGACACCAAAGAGAAAATCCTAAAAGCAGCTAGGGGAAAAACAGCACACCACTTTTAAAGGTAACCGCATCAGAATTACTTCAGACTTCTCAATGGAAACCCTGAAAGCTAGAAGGGCCTGGAATGTAACACTGCAAAATCTAAGGACCTATGGCTTCCAACCCAAAAACTCTACCCAGAAAAAGTATCCCTCATAATAGATGGTGAAAGAAAAACTTTCCATGACAAAACTCAGCTTTACAATTATATAAACACAAATCCAACCCTACAGAGAGTATTTCAGGAAATTCTCCACAGAGAAGAAACAATAATCAAACTGAAATGCCTACAAGAATCAGATCACAATAACCAAACTCAGAATAGGCACAAAAATCTTCAAAGTCCATGACAACACCAACCTACATATACAATCACAATATGGCATGGATCAAATCAAATCTCACAGTCATTACCCTAAACATTAATGGACTTAAGTCACCCATCAAGAGCCACAAGTTAAGAGGATGGATCAAAAAATTAGATCCCTCAATCTGTTGTCCTCAAGAAACCCACCTCACCACTAAAGACAGGCACCCTAATTCCAAAAACAGACAGAGATGCCACAAGAAAAGAAAACTACTGGCCTATTTCCCTCATGAACTTAGATGCAAAGATCCTGAACAAAATCCTCCCAACCTGAATCCAACAATATATCAAAAGCATTATCCACCTTAACCAACTGGGATTCAACCCAGGAACACAGGGAGGTTCAACATATGGAAATCTGTCAATCTAATATACCACATAAAGAAGGTTAAACACAAAAACCTCATGATCATTTTGATGGATGCAGAAAAGGCCTTTGACAAGATACAACATTACTTCATGATCAAAACATTTGAGAGAATTCTCATTGTTGGTTCATATTTCAACATAATAAAGGAAATTTACAAAGCTCCTAAGGCCCAAATAATACTTAATGAGAAGAGACTGGAGGAATTCCCATTAAGATCAGGAACAAGACAGGGTTGTCCACTCTCACCTCTGCTTTTCAATATAGTACTGGAAGTCCTAGCTCAAGCAATAAGACAGGAGAAGGAAATAAAAGGGATACAATTTAGAAAGGAAGAAGTTAAGTTAGCTCTATTCGCTGATGACATGATTGTATATGAAAGAGACCTGAGAGACTCCATCCCAAAACTCCTGAAGGTGATTAACTCCTATAGCAAAGTAGCAGGATACAAAATCAATGCACAAAAATCAGTAGTCTTTCTATATACACACATGACAAAGGTACAGAGAAGGAAATAAGGGACATGGTCCCACTTTCAATAGCAACAACAACAACAACAAAAATACCTTGGAATAACATTAACCAAGGAAGTGAAAGATCTATACAATGAAAACATAAAAACACTCAAAAAAGAAATTGAGGAGGACTTGAGAAAATGGAAAGTCCTCCCATGCTCCTGGATAGGCAGAATTAACATTGTGAAGATGGCAATCCTACCAAAGGCAATGTACAGATTTAATTCAATTCCTATTAAAATCCCTACAGTGTTCTTCACAGAGATAGAAAAAATGACCTCAAATTTCATATGGAAAGGCAGAAGGCCTCACATATCCAAACATATGCACTGCAAAAGAAATACCTCTGGTGACATCACCATACCTGATCGAAAGCTATATTACAAAGCCATAGTAATAAAAACAGCATGGCACTGGCATAAAAACAGGAGTATAGACCAATGGAATAGACTTGAAGACTCGGACTTTGAGTCAAGGAACTATAGCTACTTGATATTTGACAAAGGCCCTAACAATGTAGGCTGGAAAAAAGACAGCATCTTCAACAAATGGTGCTGGACAAACTGGATAACCATATGAGAGAAAGTGAAACTTGATCCACACATTTTGCCATGCACTACACTCAAGTCCCAGTGGATTAAAGACCTCAATATAAGACCAGAAACTCAACTAGTACTGGAAGAAAATAAAGGGAGTACTTTCCGTGATATAGGAATGGAAAAAGACTTCCTGAACAAAACCCTAATAGGTCATGATCTTAAACAGTTACTCAACCAATGGGATCACATGAAGCTGAAGAGTTTCTTTACAGACAAGCACAATAAGCAAAGCCAATAGGTTACCCACAGAATGGGAGAAAATATTTGCTGCATATCCAACTGACAGAGTCATAATCTCTAGAATCTACAAAGAACTCAAAAATCTAAACAGTAAAAAGTCAAACACCCCACTCACTAAATGGGGCAAAGAGCTGAACAGGCAGTTCACAGAGGAAGAAATACAAATGGCAAACCCACATTTAAGAAAATGTTCATCATCCCTAATCATAAGGGAAATACAAATTAAAACAACTATGAGATTCCACCTTACCCCAATAAGGATAGCAAACATCAAAAAGTCAAATGAAAATAAATGCTGTCAAAGGATGTGGAGAAGTAGGAACCCTCACCCACTGTTGGTTGGAATGTAAGATGGTGCAACCACTTTGGAAAGCAATATGGAGACTCCTGAAAAAGCTGAGTATAGAGATACCAACAGACCCAGTTATTCCCTTATTGGGCATCTACCCTAAAACCTTCAAACCACAGGCCAGAGAGATTTGCTCATCCATGTTTGTAGCAGGTCAATTCGTAATAGCTAAGAGCTGGAATGAACCCAGATGTCCATCACTAGAAGAATTGATAACTAAGATGTGGTATATCTACACAATGGAATTCTATACAGCAGTAAGAAAAAATGACACAATGAAATTTGAGGAAAAATGGTTGAACCTGGAACAGATCATTCTCAGTGAACTTACCCAATCACAGAAAAAAAAATGCCACATAGTCTCACTCATCTACAGTACATAACCTGAAACTACCCAAGATGCCTTACATAAGCAGCAAGCATCTCGTGGACTAAAGAATAAGATGGGAGGAGAGGGAGGAGAGGGCAAGAGAGGCAATGGGAAACACAAATGTAGACCGAAACGGCAATGGTACCATAAAATTTTGCATCCTAAAAGGCAGACCAAATCGCTGAACCTTCACCAGGCCCTTAGAGGGAACACCTGAGCCATAAGACACTGGAGAGGGTATGATGAAGACAGACCACAATCTTCTACAGCTTCTCTCCTTTCTTCCCTCCCTCCCACTGTGTCTCTCTCTCTGTCTCTCTCTCTGTCTCTCTGTTTCTCTCTTCTCTCTAACTCTTATATATTAGTTATCTTTTTCCTCCTTTCCTTAGGGGGCACTGACCTGTAACTCCCAGTACCATCATGTGGCTATCATCCACAATGAGCTTTTGATCAGAGACACCTACCAGGTTTCCTAAAAGAAAGACAGATTTCTGTCAGAGTACTTGATGACACACCAAATTAATGTGGTAAATCCCTACTGCTGAAGACACCTTATGTGGTTGACACGTAAAATGGAATGGCTTGGCTGGAAGCTGGAAGAGAGTCAGTCCCCAGACAGTCAGTGTGTCTAGTGCCAGAAAGTGCTACATGGGCGACTGGGGGAAAATGACCAATATCTGTCCAAGCTACTCATGGTCTATCCTACTTAGCAGCAAATAACCTATCATGATGCCTGCACAAGTGCAGTAGTGGCACACAGCCATGCTGGGAAACCAACTGCTCTCGATTTGCCTAACTGATCCCCTCAGTGGTAAGGGATCCACAGCTGGAGCTGGGATACAAGTCAGAACCATATCCAGACATATTCCTGCTCTCCTTTATCAACCTAACATCATTTGTGGGATACAAGAGGGTCTACACCTATTAAATTCTGTATAAAAAAGTAAGGTTTATCTCATTTGTCTGGTGTTAACTTATTCTCCATTGGAGAATCTGCTTCTACTTTTCAGATGATGTAGATCCTAAGGAGACAGCCACCCCATCATACCTCAAAAGGGCCATGGCTGAAACTAAGAACAATTGGCAAAACAAGCACGGGTGCTGTTTTCTTGGTGAACAGGATACCAGCACAAGGGTGAAGGAGATCAACACAGAGAAAAATCAACTCCTACCAAATCAGAGATCCAGAGACCCAGAGGTCACCAACACCTCATCAGTGAAGGAGACCAGAAATGAACCCAACATGGCTCAGGGAAATTTTGCTGAAAAGGGGGTGGAAAGAATATCAGAACCACACGTTGGGTCATGATATGCAGAGACGTTTATCCTCCCCATAATCTGGGCTAACTCCAGAATGCACGACCCATATACCTGAAAAAGGAGGGGCCAAGGCGAGGGGGTAGGTCATGGATGAGACTAATAAGGGTACCAAACTGACTGTATTCACTGGGTACAAAACTAATTAATATTTTTTTTTCTTAAATTAGACCCATCAATCTGTTGTCTTCAGGAAAACCACCTCACCACTAAACACAGACAGCTCCTCAGGGTGAATGGGTGGAAAACAATATTCCAAGCAAACAGGAATAAGAAACAAGCAGGCATAGCTATATTAATGTCAGATAAAATAGACTTCAAACCAAAAATACTCAAATAAGACAAAGAAGGCTACTTCCTACTTATCAAGGGAATTATCCATCAAGAGGATATTACAATCATAAAATTTGTATGCACCAAACACAGGGCACCACATTTTATAAACCAAAACCTACTTGACAATAAAGCAGAAATAACCACCAACACCATCATAGTTGGGGACTTCAATACACCATTATCAGTAATAGACAGATCATCCAAACAGAAACTCAACAGAGAAGAAAGGGAGCTCAACAAAACCATAGATCACTTAGACCTAATGGAGATCTACAGAACTTTCCATCCCAAATCCACAGACTACACATTCTCCTCAGCAGCCCATGGAACATTCTCTAAAATAGACCATATACTGGGTCACAAAGCCTGCCTCCACATATTTAGGAAGATTGACATAACTCATGATATTAGATCACAATGATATTAGATCACAATGCTATATTGCTAGAAATCAACAACAAAAAAACCACCAAGAATCCCAAAAGCACATGGAAACTGAAAAGCACACTGTTAAACAATGAATGGATAGTGGATGAAAAAAAATGAAATTACAAAATTTCTAGAAATGAATGACTATGAGAACAGATCGTACCAAAACTTCTGGGACACAAGGAAGGCGGTACTCAGGGGGAAATTCAAAGCACTCAATTCCTTCATAACAAAGACAGAGAGATCCCAAATCAATAACCTAACCATCCACATAGATGCACTGGAAAAGCAAGAAAAACCCAACCCAAGAACTCCAGAAGGAAGGAAATAATTAAAATCAGAGCAGAAATTAACGAATTGGAAACTAAGAAAACAATTAAGACAATTGACAAAACAAAGTGCTGGTTCTTTGAAAAAATAAATAAGATTGACAAACCCCTGGCCGGTTTTATCAAGCAAAAAAAGTGATGCTTCAAATTAACAAAATTCAAATTGAAAAAGGAGAGATTACAACAAGCATAAGTGAATTTGGGAGAACCATCGAGACTTATTTCAAAACCTCTATTCCACAAAACTGGAAAATGTGGAGGAGATGGATAAATTCCTGGACGTATTCCATCTATCAAAGCTAAACTCAGAGCAGATCAATCTCCTAAACATCCTATCACACTCATTGAGATTGAAAAAGTAATAAAAAAAAAAAAACCTCCCTAAAAAGAAGAGTCCAGGGCCAGATGGCTTCTCAGCTGCATTGTATCAAACCTTCATGGAAGAACTCAAGCCAATCTTCCTCAAACTGTGCCACACAATTGGAGAACAGGGTAAGCTACCCAACTGCTTCTATGAAACTAGTATCACCCTAATTCCAAAACCAAGCAGAGATGCCACAAGAAAAGAAAACTACCGGCCTATTTCCATGATGAACTTAGATGCAAAGATTCTGAACAAAATCCTCACAAACCGAATCCAACAACACATCAAAAGCATTATCCATCTTGAACAAGTGGGATTCATCCCAGGAACACAAGGGTGGTTCAATATAGGGAAATCTGTCAATGTAATACACCACACAAACAAGGTTAAACACAAAAACCACATGATCATTTTGATAGATACAGAAAAAGCCTTTGACAAAATACAACATCACTTCATGATCAAAACATTTGAGAGAATTGGCATGGTTAGTTCATATCTTGACATAATAAAGGCAATATACAAGGCTCCTAAGGCCCAAATAATACTTAATGTAGAGAGAGTGGAGGAATTTCCATTAAGATCAGGAAGAAGACAGGGTTATCAACTTTCACCTCTGAGAGATTTGCTCAACCTTGTTTGTAGCAGCTCAATTCATAATAGCTAAGAGCTGGAATCAACCCAGATATCCATCACTAGAAGAATGGATAACTAAGATGTGGTATATCTACACAATGGAATTTTATACAGCAGTAAGAAAAAATGACACAAGATAATTTGAGGAAAAATGGTTGAAACTGGAACAGATCATTCTCAGTGAACTTACCAAATCACAGAAAAAAAAAATCGCCATGTAGTCTCACTCATCTACAGGATCTAACCTGATATTACCCAAGATGCCTTACATACCCATCAAGCATCTCGTGGACTAGACAATAGGATGGTCCAGGGCCAAGGGAGGAGGTGGGAAACACAAATCTAGACCCAAATGGCAATTGTACCATAAAATTCTACATCCTAAAAGGCAGACCAAATGGCTGAACTTCACTAAAGCCCTTAGAGGGAACACCTGAGCCACAAGACACTAGAGAGGGTATGATGAAGACTGACCTTAATCTTCTACAGCTTTTTTCTCTCTCTCTCTTCTCTCTAATACTGTTATATCAGTTATCTTTTCCTTCCTTTTCTTAGTGGGCACTGAACTGTAACTCCCTGTGGCTATCATTCACAATGAGCTTTTGATCAGAGATACCTACAAGGTTTCCTAAAAGAAATGCAGATTGTTGTCAGAGTACTTGGTGACCCACCAAAGGTTAGTGGTAAGACCCTACTGCTGAAGACACCTTATGCGGTTGACACATAAAATGGAATGGTATGGCTGGAAGTTGGAAGAGAGTCAGTCTCCAGACTGTCATTGCGTCTAGTGCCAGAAGGTGCTACATGGGCGACTGGGGTAAAATGACCAATATCTGTCCAAGCAACTCATGGTCTAACCTATGTAGCAGCAAATAACCTGCTGTGATGCTCACACAAGTGCAATAGTGGCGCACAGTCATGGTGGAAAACCAATTGCTCTTGATTTGGCTTGTTGATCCCCTCAGTGGTACAGGACCCATAGCTGGAGCTGGGAAACAAGTCAGAACCATATCCAAACATAAGCCCGCTCTCCATTATCAAGCTACTAACAATCATGGGCTACAAGAGGGCCTACATCTATTAAATTCTCTATAAAAAAAGGAAGGGTTATCTCATTTGTCTGGTGCTAACTTACTCTCCATTGGAGAATCTGCTTCTCTTTTTCAGATAGATGTGGATCCTAAGGAGACAGCCACCCCATCATACCTCAAAAGTGCCCTGGCTAAAACTGAGAACAATTGGCAAAACAAGCAATGGTGCAGTTTTCTTGGTGAACCAGGTACCAGCACAAGGATGAAGGAGATCAGCACAGAGAAAAATCAACTCCTACCAAATCAGAGATCCAGAGACCCAGAGGCCCCCAACACCTCATCACTGAAGCAGACCTAAAATGAACCCAATATGGCTCAGGGAAATTTTGTGGAATAGAGCATGGAAAGAATGTCAGAGCCACACATTGGGTCATGATATGCAGAGACATTTATCCTCCCCATAATGTGGGCTAACTCCAGAATGCATGACCCATATACCTCAACTTGGAGTGGCCAGTGGGTGGGGGTAGGTCATGGATGAGCTTAACAATGGTACCAAATTGACTGTATTTTCTGAGTAGAAAACTAATTTTAAAAAGACAATGTTCAACATCTCTAACCATTAGGGAAATGCAAATTAAAACAACTATGAAATTCCACCTTACCCCAGTAAGGAGAGCAAACATTAAAAAAATTCAAATGAAAACAAATGTTGGCAAGGCTGTGAAGAAATTAGAATACTCTTTTATTGTTGGTGGGAATTTTAGCTGGTACAACCACTGTGGAAATCAATATGAAGACTCCTGAAAAGAATGAAAATAGATTTACCAACAGATCTTGTTATTCCCTTACTGGGCATTTACTATAAAACCTCTACATCACAGTTCAGAGATATTTGCCCAACCATGTTTATAAGCTGCTCAATTCATAATAGCAACAAATTGAAATCAACCCATGTGCCCATCATTGGATGAATGGATAACCACGATGTAGTATATCTACACTATAGAATTCTACTCAGCAGATAGTATAACTGGCACATTGAAATTTGTAGAAAAAATGGTCAGATTTGGAACAGATCATTCTAAGTGAACTCACACAATCACAGAAAGACAACCATTGTATGATTTCACTCACCTGCAGTTCCTAAGCTGCATCAGCCCAAGTTGATGACATATCTAAATAACATCTTCAGGCTTGGACAATATGGAGGGTAGGACTTGGGAAAAGGGAAAGGGCAGTGGAGGGGGAACACAAAATTGAACTCAAATCTAACTGTTCCCATAGAATCCTATATCCTGGAAGGCACATTAAAAGGTGGAACCCTAAACAGGACCTCATGAGTAGCACCAGTATCGAAGGGCCCTGGAGAGGGTGAGACAAAACATAACGTCACATTTCTCCTGTTTCTCTTTCCTCTCTGTCTTTTTATTTTTTTCTTTGCCCCTGGTGCTGGCCTGTAATTCCCTGTATCAGGATGTGGTGTACATCTACAACGAGCTGTTGATCAGGAGACCTAGTAGATCTCCCAAAACAAACAAGACAGACTTCTGTCAGAGCATTTGATTACCCACCAGAGGTTAATGGTAAGATCCTACTGTTGAAGACACAACACACTATTGGCACAGACCATGGAGAGACCTGGTTGGAATCTGGAGGAGAGCCAGTCCCCAGACAATTAGCCCATCTAGTTCTGGAAGGCGCTAAATGAGCTTCTGGGGGAAAGTGGCCAAAATCTGTCCAAGAAACTCAAAGTCTAAGTGACTCAGAAGCAAACAACCTGATGTGATGCTCACTCAAGTGCATTGGTGGCACACAGCCATGGTGAATAACCAAGTGCTCTTGGATTGGCTAATAGATCTGTTCAGTGGAAAGGAATCCATATCTGGAACTGGGAAACATGTCAGAATCATATCCAGATAATGATTCTGCTTTCCACTGCCAAGTTCTCACTAACTTTCGATGATAAGAGGGTCTAGACCTTTCTAATTCTCTCTAAACTAATAAGGGTTATCCCATTTATACAGTGCTGATTTGATTCGCTGGTGGAAAATCTGCTTCTGTTTTTCAATTGGAGTTGGACCTGAGGAGATAAACGACCCAGTGCACTCCATCATGGCCTGAGCTGAAACCATAGAGGAATTGTCAAATAAAGCAGGAGAGCTGCTTTCATAGGGAATCTGGTATCATCACAAGGGTGATGGAGATAGATACTGAGGACACTCAACACCTACCAATCCGGGGATCAAGAGGCTCCTAAGTGTCCATCACTGAAATAGAGTTAAATGCTCCCAGCATGGCTCAGGAAAATTTGCAGTAGAGGGGGCTGAAAGATTGTTAGAGCCACAAGTTTGGAAATTCTGCACAGACACATTGCCTCCCCTGCCCCCATAGTGCATGACCCATAATCCCCATGTGGTTGGCCTGCA
This sequence comes from Dipus sagitta, assembly GCA_036346955.1. NCBI lineage: Eukaryota > Metazoa > Chordata > Mammalia > Rodentia > Dipodidae > Dipus > Dipus sagitta. The sequence continues at coordinate 7,121,548 of CM070791.1, read as the reverse complement.
TCCCCAATGAAGAAGACCTCTTCAGTAAAGCACAGAGAGGAGGGAAAGATGGTAGCAACATGTGTTGTTTACATACAAAATCTGTCCATATCTAATAACAGAAAAAAAAGAAATAATTAAATGGTTAAATGTGCTTGCTTACGAAGCCTGGTGACCCAGATTCAATTCCCCAGTACACAGGTAATCTAGATGCACAAAGTGTCACCTAGTGTCTGGAGTTCATTTGCAGTGGCAGAACGTCCTGGTGTCCATTCCCTCTCTGTCTTCCTCTCTCTCTCTCTCTCTCCTTCTCTGTCACTTACTCACTACATACATAAATAAAAATTTTTTTAAAATATGAAAGCTTGATATGGTGGCCCATGCTTTTCATTCCAGCACTCAGGAGGCTGAGGTAGGAAGATCACTGTGAGTTGGAGGCCAGCCTGAACTGACAGAATGAGTTGAAAGTCAGTTTGAGCTACATTGAGACTCTACCTTGAAAAATGAAAAACAAACAAACAAACAAACAAACCCTCAAACATAAATAAATGAATGAAAAGAAGTTTTGCATAGAAATTCTACACATCTTTTATTGGTGAAAGCAAGGTCACATGGCTGAGTCTGCTGTCTGTGGGAAGAGGATATATAACCTTTCTTAGAGATGATCAGTGAACACCTTCTTTTGAAGTATGAGTATGTGTTATGTAACAGAGTTTATGATATGTTTCCTGTGATCACTAATGAAGGTTGTTAATGATAATCTACTGAGGAAATGATAAAATTGTGCAAGAACAAAAGAGCACAATGATATGAGTGGTGTGAGCTATGCGGGGGAGGGGGAGTCACAGTCACAAAGTGTGATTTGTGGTCAGACATGTCTCTGAAGTGGTGACATGTCTATTTATTCTTCTGCCCAGCATAATCTGATCTTCCAGTCTGACAATTCAGTGATTGCCAGTATGAATAGAAAAGGAGGCATGGGTTGTGAGTGAAAATAATTTGGGAAAAGGGACTCTATGTAGGGGTAGGATTGGAGTCTTAACTGCTGGCTTAGTGGAACAGATTCCTTCTCTCAGTCTTCAAAGTCATGCCAAACGCAGATTTCCCTGGGTAGGTGATCAGGTATGCAGAAGGATTTTTACATTGATTTGTAAAAATGTTTTCATTTATTTGAGAGAGAGAGAGAGGGAGAAAGAAGCAGATAGAGAGAGAGGCCTCCAGCCCTGCAAACAAACTCCAGACCCATGTGCCACATTGTATATCTGGCTTACTTAGGTTCTTTGGCCTTTCAGGCAAACACCTTAATTGCTAAGCCATCTCTGCAGCCCTAAGTTTAAAATTTAAATTATAGGCATGAGAAGCCTTGAGTTTATGGTAGAAGACACAATTCAATTATTTTTTCAAGGTAAGGTTTTTTTGGCAAGCTGTTGGCATGGATTCTCATCTCATCTTCAGTAGTATGTTGTGTGTTTGTCTTTACAGAAAGGGGACTAGGACAAATGCTCAGGAGGGAAGAGGTAAGGTACAACTGGACTTTACTCAGGTGAAACAAAACATTTTAAAAACTGTATGTTGTACTTTCTGGCTTCTCTTAATTTGAAATTCATGACTCAAGTGCTTGGTGATACTAATTTTAATACTTTTAAAAGCATACTATAGTGATATATAAACCTTTAGGCCAGGAAATACTAGCAAATACTATTTGTATCACAGAATAAAATAATGAGTAATATAACTGTAGTTTTACAGTTCTTAAACGACAATTCACAAATTAAACTGTTATTGGTGTAATAAAGAACAAGGTGGTACTGTCAACAATTGTACAAAGGTCAAATGCAGTAATATCTGAATATTAAAAAAATACCACAAATAGGTTATATTTGTAAGACTATTTCTGATTAACATAGGTGGGAATTCCTTGACCTGAAAGAAGTGAAGGACATTTTCAAAATCTGTGCATCCTTTTACTTCCTTTCTCTAGTTGTTGCTAAAATAGATGGGCTGTAAAGGAGACTGGTTCAGCTTCCCTTCTGGTCTTGTGCATGTCAAGGGAGGCATATGCTCTTTTGGATGCAATTCTCAAAATCTCACTAGAGGGTGGTGTTGGTTGTAAAACCAGAGCTTGCTGCTCATCTACATTACATTCATTTCTGGGCTGCATTTACATTGAAAGAAAAGGTGAAGTCAAGCCCTGTTAGTCTTCCCTAGAAGATGGTAAATGTCAAGTCTGAGTCCTGCCCAGGCCTCATCCTAATCTGGCTGTTGTAGCCTCAGAAGAGCTAGATGCAAAAGTGAAGAGATACAGAAGGAGTTAGGTGGCACGTTCTAATTCCAGCACCTGAACTGAGTTGTAGACAAGGCTCCCGGTGCCTTCATCTCACCTGTGAAATAAAGGCTAACCTAGACGATCACTAAATGTCCAGTGCTTGTTAAAATTTTGAAATTCTAACCTAATTCTGGGTCTAAAAGTCTGAAGAATTTCTTGTGCTTTTGGCTAGTTTAAGGAAGAAACAAAATCTTATTAAATTGCTAATTATTAAATTTAACATTACGAACCCCAGTACCCTAAATTGTTTAAAGTGTCAAGTCTTCTATCCATCAGGGAACTTAGAACCATTATCTGCATCCGAGCATTTTGCGTTTAATTTCATTTAGTCAGTGCCCCTATCAAAGATTTCGCCTCTCAGTTGGTTTTTTGACTGAAATGAGCAAAATGTGTTTGTATAGAATTATGTGACGAGAAGAGGTGGAACCTTGCCAAATAGGAATGCTTTCAGGGTAGAGTTGATCCCATTCCACGGTATTCATCCGATCACAACACAGCTGTGCTAGGAGTCCTCTCAGGTGGATTTAGTTGATCAGTTTAGGCATATCTCTCCTTTAAGCACTCTTCTTTGTCATGTTTTTCGGATTCCATCCATAGAGCCTGAAATACAGAACTCCAGGGAGCCAGTGAACCCTACTTTATGGAGCATGGACTGGACTTGTAAGGATTGTCATTACAGTCTGCAATGAATCCCTGACCTTGCCAAGCTTCAAGGTCGCCCAAACACTTTGGTATTAAGACGCAACACCTCCATTCTTCCAGATTGCTTTGTTTTGCAGTCAGTTTGAGTTCCTCCCCTCCTCTTCGAGTGCTTTATTCTGTCTTCAGGTTGGTTTCGCTCACCTGAACCCCTCAACTGTTTGCGGGGCGCCTGCTGGCGCGCACACCCTGGCAAGCACAAGAGCCGGCCAGGGCGCGCTCTCTTCCTCGCCGGCCAAACCCCTCTGCGCCAGGTGTTGGTCCGCCTGCGCGTCCCCTCGGGCAGTCAAAACACGTCTCCCTCCCTGTCAAGACCTTGGAGCGAGGCCAGCGCTGCCGCACTTCCCGGGCTTCTGCGGGCCCGCGGGCAGTGGTCGGTGTGCGCGCCCGCAGTCAACGGCTCTGTCTCCTCTGCGCGCGCTCGCGGGCTCGGAGTCCGCCTGGCCAGGCGCCCGGTGCCTTTTGTGTGGCTCAGAGCGGGCGCCCGCACCACGGTTCACACACCTCCCGCTCCTTTTGCTCCTTTTCGCCTACTCCGCTGCTCACCGCTGCCCACCCCACCGCCGCCGACCCCCACCCCCCGCAGGACCGCTGACCTCCTGGACCCGCGCCCTAGGGTGTCTCCGCCCGACCGACGTCGCCCTCCATAAAGCTGCGGACCGGGCGGTCAACCAAAGTGGCCAGCCGCTTCCCGCCGCCTAGCGCTCCTTCCCGCAAGCCGGGGGATCCGCCTCCCGGACCAGAGCCGATTCGCGCCGGGCCATGGCCAAGGGCGCCGCCGGCAGGGACAGTCCTGTGTCGCCCGATGCTCCTGGCGGCGATGTGGTCGCGGTAGCCTCGGGGTTGGATGAGGGCCTGGTGGAGCGGGGTGGCCCTGGCCGGGCCGGCAGACAGCGAGGCCGGCCTCATTGAAGCCGCTTGAGGCGACCTCCTGGCGCAGCATCATCATCAAGGTACATGAAGCCGCTCCGCCCCAGAGTGGGAGCGTGGGTGGGCCGAGGACTCTGGCAGGATGCACTGGGTCCCAAGGGTTCGCACTGTTTTCTCCCCCCTCCTTCCTTCCTCGTCCTCACTTCCCAGACTCAGCTCTTTGGCCACTGGAGAAGCAGAAGTCACGTCGCCCTTGACAGGCCAGGAAAAGTGCCGCTCTGCGTCTTTGCGGTCCATTTGATGAATAATTTCCCTCTTTTCTCTGGTAGACTCAGTCACCATTGGCGAAAAAAGGAAGGGAAGGAGGACTCCGGATCAATACAGACCCACCGGATGGATGTGCTCTGTTCTCCAGGGAAGGGTTAGTATTTTTCCAAAACTAAAGGGAAGGCACAGGTTACTCTTCAGTGGGGGAAAAAAAATCCCCTCCACATACCTATGGTCTGGAATCGTGAGATATGTAAACTTTCCAGATATTAAATGAATAAATGTAAAAAGGGCACTGGAGAGGTGGCTCAGAAGTTAAGGCACTTGCTTGCAAGGCCTGATGGCCTGGGTTTGCTTCCCCAGTACCCACATAAGCCAGATGCACATAGTGACACATGTGTCTGAGTATGTTTGCACTCGCAAGAGTCCGTGCATGCCTATTTTCCCTCCCTCCCTCTCTTTCTGTCCCTCTTCCTCCCTCCCTGTCTCTCTCTCCCCCCCCCCTTGCAAATAAATATACAAAAACATTTTTTTTAAAGTGAAAAGGAAGGGTGTTTTGGAAAAAGAAGGGGATCATCATGAAGATGAGGTCAAGAGGTGTGTGTGTTTGTGTGTGTGTGTGTGTGTGTGTGAATATGACCAAACTACATTATATACATGCATAAGAATGCCATAACAAAATACAATATTTGTGCAATAATGTAAACTAATAAGAAAACAAATGCCATGCTTCTCATATACCAGTGTTTGTGCTGTGCATAGAAAATCAATTCTGGCATTCCACATTATCCCTTATGATACAGAAGTTTTACATTATTAAAGCCATTAACATTAATTTTTATTGTTTTATTAAGAAATTTAGTCAACAAATTTTTCCTTTCTGTAGTTTATTTTTCTTTTATTTTTATTCATCCTTTTCCTTCACTGTCATCTATACCTTTCAACCCCATTTTGGATTCTCTTCCTCTACCCAACTAGTCCTTTCTGTTTTCATGTCACAAATATTCATGTCTTCTTCCCCCATTCTACGTTAATGACCTACACACACACACACACACACACACACACACACACACACAACTATATCCCATTTATGAGAGAAAATACAAAGTGATGTTCATGTTCCTGTGAATGTATGGTGAGGTGTATGTATGTGGTATGCATGTATGTATGTGGTGTATGCATGTGGATGTGCCCTTGTGCTGTCTTATTTGTTAGCATGTGGTGGAGTGCACTTGCCTGGAGATGCCAGAAAATGTTGGGTGTCCTTCTCCATGTGCTTGTTCTAATTTGAGCCAGAGTCTCTTACACCATTTTTCCTGTGCTCTAGTGAGTCTTGAATCTGTGTCCCTGCTAGACTAGGGTTATAGTTGTGTGTGTCCCAGTTCTAGCTGTTTATGTGGATCATGGGATTCAAACACGAGGGGTCTCTCAGGTCTTCTCCAAACCCCATGCCGACATGGAAAGTGCTCTTAAGCACTGACCCATCCCTCTCCCCCTTAGTTTGGAATACAGGGCCTTATGTAGCCCAGGCTGGCCTTAAATTTTCTATGTCATCAAGGATGATGCTGAACTCCTGATCCTCCACTTTCCAAGGGCCTTCACAATCAAAAAGCATGGTATTTTTGACTTTAAAACTGTTGAAGGACATGTAAGTTTCTGCTGCTTTGTTTTAAGCAACGTTCATTATTGTAGCCAATTGTTTTTGTTTGCTGCCTAATTGATAGTGACTTCCCTTTTTTGGGTGAAGGTTCAGGTAGGGTCTCACTCTACCCCAGAAAGACCTGAAATTCACTATGTATACTCAGGCTGACCTTGAACTGACAGTGATCCTCCTACCTCTGCCCTGTGAGTGCTGGGATTAAAAGCATATACTACCAAACCCTGCCATAGTGAATTACTTCCAGTTTTCTGAAGACTGCATCACTGCTCTGAGAAAGAGCATGCTTTAGAGCTGCACACTGCTATGCTTGTTTCCTTGGCCTGGGCAGCCCTTAGATCCACCTGTTTTAGCTATCAGCCATCCAGGACTTTGCATGCTATGGAATATAGGTTTTTCATAAGAGACAGTATCTCCCTTTAATGACTCTGTGTTCATTCATAATTAGGCAGGCGTTAAATATGTAAGAAATATCATAACAACTAATGATCTGTATTCCTTCATTTATCAAGATAAATGCATAAAGTTCTAACAGTTACAACAAATTTCATTATAAAGAGGAAAACATATCACACTTCATGGGTTAAAAAAATGATTTTGCACTGGAGAAATGGATTAGCAGTTAATGTACTTGTCTGCAAAGCCAAAGAACCCAGGTTTAATTCTCCAGGACCTACATAAACCAGATGCAGAAGGTGGCACATGCCCCTGGAGTTTGTTTGCAGTGGCTGAATGCCCTGGTATGCCCAATGTCTGTCTGTCTGTCTCTCTCTCTCTCTGTCTCTCAAATAAATAAATAAATAAATAAATAAATAATAAATTAAGCTGCTTAAAAAATGATCTCAAGCCAGGTGTGGTGGTGCATGCCTTTAATCCCAGCACTGGAGAGGCAGAAATAGGAGGATCATTGTGAATTCGAGGCCTCCCTGGGGCTTCATAGTGAATTTCAGGTGCCTATGCTAATGCCAAACTACCTCAAAAACCAAAAAAAAGAAAAAAAAATTATCTTGAGAATGGTGAAGTGACTTAGAATTTTAAAAACATATTTCCATCTACTCTGCTCTGGAAGCCCTATTCTTCACAGGGGCAAGCAATAACAGTACATATTTAGAACATTCATGAGTACAGAAGGCTTTGGTTAAATTGTAGAAAAACAGATTAAAGGAATTATTTATAAATATGATAAGAGCTTATTGGCTCATTAATTAATTTAACTAAACACAATGTTGGACTAGGAATAAATATATTAATAACTTTTAAGTGTTTTTTCCCCTCCCAACACAGAGTTTTTTGTGTGTAGCTTAGGCTACACACTTCCAGGTTATTTCATTGAAATGGAGTGTTTCACTGAGCTTATAGCTTCCCTTTGTAGGTGAGTCTGGCTGACCAGAAAGTCCTAGAAATTCTCCTCTCCCTGCCCCTCTGAAGTTACAGACATTTGTGGCCACATCTGACTTTTTTTGGCACTTGGGATCAAACCTATGTCCTCATGTTTATGTAACAAATGCTCTTAGTTACTCAGCCAGTTCCTTAGCCCTGAAATCCTTTTAAGATATACATTTTAAATACTGAACTGAGGAGGGGGGAGGAAGGGAGAGAGAAATCAATTCCAAATGTATGCACCAAGTTGTACATCTGGCTTTATGTAAGTTCTGGGGAGTCAAACCCAAGCCACCATGCTTCATAAATAAACATATTTAACTGGTGAGCTGCCAGGCTCCCCCAGCAGGGAAAGCTGAGGAAGGACCAGGCCCGCTGGTTCCTCCCAATGGGTTGAGGGAGAGGGTGAACGTTGGATGACTCAGAACCTCTCCTAGTCACTGGAGAAAAAACACCCTGAGTCGGGAGTCTTGTTGAAGCAGGAACTCACTTTATTGTACAGGTGGTCACCTATATAATATTGAGAATGAGGGTGGAGATTTTAGGATGGGGGGAGAGGTAAAGGCCAATAGTAAACTGCGACTATTGAAATGATTGGTCCCAAGTGCGTGCACATGGGAATTTCAACTCCTACGCGGAAGTAGTAGGCAAGAAGCCATTAGGCGTTTTGCTGAGTCCTAGCTGGCCAGAGACAGGTCGCCAAACTTTAGCTAGGCTCAGGAAATTCCACTAGGCCTCGCATCAGGGGCTCTCAAGGCCCAACATCTCCCCCTTTTGTTTTTGTAAGCATGGTGGGAAACATGACCCCTGTCTTAGGTTGTCCCCGCCTGGGGATCTTACGCGTCACTGGGTACCATGTATCCAGCTCATTGAGAATCCACTCCATGACCTGTCTTAGGTTGTCCCAGCCTGTCTGAGATCTTACCCATTGGTCATTGGTCAGATAGAGGGCAGAGGAGGGACGCTCATATGAAGACAGCCAGTCATATAAGGAGCTTGACTCCTGAGTAGTGAGCCTATGATAACGTATTCTGACCTGATGAAGTTTTATTGCCTCTAGCCATTGGTGAATAAATTGTGTAATCTTATTAATTACACAAGGCCCGACAGTGAGGATAAGGAGAAGGAGGGGCCCAAGTAGAGGGAGAAGGTAGGGTAAAAAGTCATGTAAGCCCATCTGCAGGGGGTTGTCCTGGAGGTCCCACTGCCTCCTCTCCAAGTCTTCCTGGAGCCTCTTAATCTTGTCCTGGACGATTCCTAGTTTATTGGCGTAAAAGTGGCATTTTTCCTGTAAAAACAAGCATATGCCTCCCTTTTCGGCCATTCGTAGGTCTAGTCCCCTCCTGTTTTGTAGTACTACCTCAGCCAGGGAATCTAGCTGTTGTTGGAGATAGGTCTCCCTCCGATATAATCAAAACAGGGCATAGGGAGGCCCTCATGTCCAGGAATGATATCTACATCTGGGATTAAGGTGGTTTGGGCACAAAGGCCCATCCAATTGGTGGGCAGAAAATCAGGCCATCCCACCTCCACAAACATAAACCATTCCAGAAGGTGGGCAGTGTTGAGCACTGGGCTCAGTTGTGTTAAAAGTACAGAAGGAAGGATGAGTGTATCCCACATCTATACTGGAATTATTAGGGCAGGGCAGGGCCCAAGTTCCAGAAGAAACATTGGGAAAAGCTGGACGGGGATGGGAAAGGTGGCTGAGCAATTTTTTAAGGTTGTATTGTCAACTGTACTGCAAGCAGCCGGGGAGGCCCAGTTTGGAGGCAAAGCCAGCAATCCTCCACAAGGGAGGGAATTGTTTAGTTTAGCAGGGTGAAGGACCATTTTAGGAACAGTCCTCAGGGGTGGGACACTCCCTAGAGAAGTGATTGTCAGTGTCCCCTTGTTGGGACAAATACTTTAGACCTCTTGCTGGTACCCAAATGGGTCTTTTTTTTTTTTTTCTTGCAAAGTTTTCCTATGGACAAAAATTCCATAAGCTTCACACAAGTTTCTATCAAAAAACTCATTTTTGTTACAGAGTTTTTGCATTTCAATCACTTCTCAGTACAAAAGACTATCAAGGCCAGACAAATGGCTTCCGACACTGAATATACATAATCTTGCTTACATGTACCTGCTATAGTCTTGCTAAAGTCTTGCTTCCAAAGGGCCCAGAGTTATGGATACAAGGCCAGCCAAATGGCTTCCAATACTGAATATACATAATCTTGCTTACATGTGGGTGCTATAGTCTTGCTAAAGTTTTGCTATAGTTTTGCTAAAGTTTTGCTGTAAAAGGGCCCAGAGTTATGGATACAAGGCCAGCAAAAGGGCTCCAGACAATCCCCCACACCATTTTTATGAACCAGGCCCTTTTGGGCCTTGGTGCAGAAAGACTGTGTCTGTCTTAGGTTGGCCTCTACATTTCACCTTGCACTACACTCAAGTCCAAATGGATCAAAGATCTCAATATAAGACCAGAAACTCGAATACTACTGGAAGAAAATTTAGGAAGTACTTCCCATGATATAGGAATGGAAAAAGACTTCCTGAACAAAACCCCAGTAGCTCATGAACTTAAACCGCCACTCAACCAATGGGATCACATGAAGCTGAAGAGTTTCTTTACAGACAAGCATACAATAAGCAGATTAATCACCTCAATCAACCCATCACACTCATGGAGATTGAAAAAGTAATAAAAAAAAAAACCTCCCAAAAAAGAAGAGTCCAGGACCAGATGGCTTCTCAGCTGCATTGTATCAAACCTTCATGGAAGAACTCAAACCAATCTTCCTCAAACTGTTCCACACAATTGGTGAACAGGGAAAGCTACCCAACTCCTTTTATGAAGCTAGCATCACCCTAATTCCAAAACCAGGCAGAGATGCCACAAGAAAAGAAAACTACCGGCCTATTTCCCTGATGAATTTAGATGCAAAGATCCTAAACAAAATCCTTGCAAACCGAATCCAACAACACATCAAAAGCATTATCCACCTTGACCAAATGGGATTCATTCCAGGAACACAGTGGTGGGCAAAAAACTAGAATGAGACCAGGAGAGAGAAGAAATTGGGAGAGAGGAGAGGAGGCATTGGCAGGTTGGGGGGGGGCAGATTATCAGAAGTGGGAGGACTTGGAGGGGTAGGGAGTAGAAAGGGGTGGTTCAACATACGGAAATCTGTCAATGTAATACACCACATAAACAAGGTTAAACATAAAAACCACATGATCATTTCGATAGATGCATAAAAGGCCTTTGACAAGATTCAACATCACTTCATGTTCAAAACATTGGAGAAAATTGGCATGGTTGGTTCATATCTTAACCTAATAAAGGCAATAGATGAAGCTCCGAAGGCCCAAATAATACTTAATGGAGAGAGACTGGAGGAATTCCCATTAAGATCAGGAACAAGACAGGGTTGTCCACTCTCACCTCTGCTTTTCAATATAGTACTAGGAAGTACTAGCTCAAGCAATAAGACAGGAGAAGGAAATAAAAGGGATACAATTTGGAAAGGAGGAAGTTAAGTTAGCTTTATTCGCTGATGACATGATTATATACGTAAGAGACCCGAGAGACTCCATCCCAAAACTCCTGAAGGTGATTAACTCCTATAGCAAAGTAGCAGGATACAAAATAAATGCACAAAAATCAGTAGCCTTCCTTTATGCAAAGGACAAAGATTCAGAAAAAGAAATAAAGGACATAGTCCCATTTTCAATTGCAACAACAAAAAATAAAATAAAATACCTTGGAATAATGTTAACCAAGGAAGTGAAAGATCTATACAATGAAAACATAAAAACACTCAAAAAAGAAATTGTGGAGGACTTGAAAAAATGGAAAGACCTCCCATGTTCCTGGATAGGCAGAATTAACATTGTGAAGATGACAATCCTACCAAAGGCAATGTACAGATTTAATTCAATTCCTATTAAAATCCCTACCTTGTTCTTCACAGAGATAGAAAAAATGATCTCAAATTTCATATGGAAAGGCAGAAGGCCTCGCATTTCCAAACATATCCTCAGCAAAAGAAATACCTCTGGAGGCATCACCATACCTGATCTAAAGCTATATTACAAAGGCATAGTAATAAAAACAGCATGGTACTGGCATAAAAACAGGAGTATAGATCAATGGAATAGACTTGAGGACCCAGACTTTGGGTCAAACAACTATAGCTACTTGATATTCAATAAAGGCCCAAACAATATAGGCTGGAAAAAAGACAGCATCTTCAACAAATGGTGCTGGACAAACTGGATAACCATATGCAGGAAACTGAAACTTGACCCACACATTTCACCATGCACTACACTCAAGTCCAAATGGATCAAAGATCTCAATATTTTAACTTTTTAAATTTAATATATAATATAGCAGCTTTTAAATAAAACAGATATTTTATCCCCTTTTCCCTGCCCTGATTATCCTGGGGACACTCCTCAGTGGGATTATGGTATTCACTATGAATCATGAAGGCATCAGTCAGTCCCCGTGGGGTGAGATGGGAGGGGCCATGCATCAAGATATATCTACCCACTCTGTGTATTTTACAATCTTTGCTCCCTGCCCCCTCATCTGCAATGTTCTTTGAGGTATGGCAGTCCTGTTGGCAGTCCAATTTAGGATTGACTTTTCTGTAGGCTCTGGATTTATGCTTTGATATGATAACCTTGCCTGCCACCATCACCCTGGAGCTAGTTGCCAGGCTAGCAGGAAGAGCAGTATTCTTGTCACTTCCTCTACAATTTCTCCTGGGTTCCAGTATATGTGGTATAGATATAATGCCTCGTGAGGTAGTCAGCTATATTTTGTTTCATCAATGTATCTTTTTTCTCCTCTCTTTTCTCTGTAATCTGTAAAATGAAGCATCTTCTCCACCTATGAGTGAGAACAGCTTATGATAAAGGGAGTTTGCAGTTATCTGAGGGTTTTGTGTGTGTGTGTGTGTTCAAGCTTAATCTTCTCCAGAGAGCAGTGGTGGCTTCTTTGGGAGATGTGAATTTTCTCACCATGGGATTCTGACTTGGTTTCCAGTGCCATATATGACTTTTGTCCCACTAAGCAGGTCACATGTCCAGTCAAAGAACTGTTGGTTACCCACAGAGGTGGCATGCCACTATTGCACAAGTGTATACATCTGCAGGGTCTCCTGCTTAATCATGCTTTTGGTGACCATTGTCCTCCAGAAGCTCCCATAGGGCTTTCCAGAGCTATGAGGACTAGCCAGGAGAGAAGTAGTTTCCATTTACCTTCTAGCAGGGTATTCCAATGTTCAGTGACCACCTCCTGTAGTATCTTCAGCAGATGGGTCTTACTTTTTAGCTCTGGTAGGTAATCATGTGCTTTGACAATGGTCTACATTGTTTGGTAGACTTCATGGGTCTCCCTAGCCAACAGCTCTCTGTGGGGTCAACCATATTCTTGGCTTCAGATTCATTGGCTGAGTTCATGGTTTTCACGTTAAGTTTTTTCTACCTGTTGCCCAGAGTAGCTCCCTTCCATCTTTATTGATGGTTATATCTTATATAATGCTAACCTCTTTCTATGGAACTGATTCATGCTGGTTTAACTTTGGTGTAGTTCCCTCCCCACCCTTTCTACTCCCTACCCCTCCAAGTCCTCCCACTTCTGATAATCTGCCCCCCCCCCAATCTGCCAATTTCTTCTCTCTCCTGGTCTCATTCTAGTTTTTTGCCCACATTCCTGGTGCTAGCTTTCATTTGAAATCATCTCCAACTGACCCCAGTTAGGAACCACAGATGAAGGAGTACATTTAGTGTTTGTCTTTCTATGTGTGTGTGACCTTACTTAGAATGATATTTTTACAACTCCATCCATTTTTTAAAACAAATTTCACTATCTCATTTTTCTTTCCCACAGAGTAGAAATCCATTGTGCACATCTTTTTTAATTTAATTTTTTTATTTATTAGAGAGACAAGAGAGAGAGAAAGAGAGCAAGTAGGTGCACCAGGACTGCCAGGTTCTGCAAACAAAATCCAGAAGCACCATCTTGTGCATCTGGCTGTACGTATGTCCTAGGGAATCAAACCTGGGTCCTTTGGCTTTGCAAGCAAGCACCTTGACCACTGGACTGTCTTTCCAGCCTAGTTTTTGTCTTTATTTGCAAGGTGAGGGATTTATAGGAAGGACTCACCAGGGATTCTAGCTGCTGCAATGAAAGCCTAGATGAATGAGCCACTTTCTATATCTTACTTTCCATGGGTACTGGCAGACTGAACCCAGCTTCTTAGGCTTTGCATTCAAGCACCTTCACCACTGAGTAATCTCTGTACCACCACTCCCCATTTTTTCTAAAAGTTTCTGGCTCATTACATACCCATGCCCAGAGCATATGGATGAGGCAAAAGTTTATACAGTTGTAGCATATATAATGTGGTCTCTTCTTATAGAAATTCTTTTCTTTTGAAATTCATTTTTAAAAAAATTGAGAGAGAGAGAGGGGGGGGGGAATATGTCAGGGCCTCAGCCACCACAATCAAAAGCCATATGCTTGTGCCATCTGGTGGGCATGTGAGACCTTGCACTTGCCCCACCATATATGAAGACATAGCTGGACAAATGCCTCAGCAGTTAAAGTTACTTTTGCTTGGAAATCCTGATAGCCCAGGGTTCAATTCCTCACTACCCATGCACAGCCAGGCACTTAAAATAGTACATACATGTGAAATTCATTTGCAGTGGCTGGAGATCCTGGCATACCCATATTCTCTGTCTCTCTCTGGCAAATAAATGTATTTCAGACATGTAAAAAAATGTTTAAATTGCCAAAATTATCAGTGAAATGAGCTCACAGTTTCTTATTTTCCCACTTGATTTATTTATTCTTATATTTGTTGAGAATTCAGGAAGCAAGGTTGTGGAGAACACTCAATTCTTTCTTTCCTAAACTTATTTTTTCAATTTTGTACTAGCAATAAAAAGGGGGAAGCACTAAAAATAGAACAAGCTAATTACCTTGACGAATAAATGGGCTTTCTTAAAAATCATATTCTCACTGTGTTGTTGTGTGGGGGAGTGGTGAGAAAGAGGCTTAATCTCTTTCATATGAAATGTGAGATGTTACAGAAAATGAAGACAATCTTCTTTGTTTTTAGAATAAATCCGGTAGTTACAGAAGAAAGTAAAAACATTTGAAATGTTTTTATTTGGGATCAATGGTTAAGGAGTTTGCCTGTGAAATTTAAGGGCCTAGGTTCGATTCCCCAGTACCCATGTAAAACCAAATGCAGCAGGTGGGGCATTCATCTGGAGTTTGGCTGCAGTGGCTAGAGGCCCTGGCACTCCCATTATCTCTGTCTTTCTCATATATAAATAAGTAAATAAATAGAAAGAAAGAAATTAGGAAAGAAAGAGTGTGGTTATGCTTGTGATGATCCATCTGCTGTGACAATTTCACTGGCCAATTAATTGCATTTTCCCCCAGATAACTAGCAGAGAGAATTTTCAATGTCTCCAACACAATGACATGATGTGTGTTTGAAGTGATGGAAATGCCAACTAGTTGGATATGATGATCATCTGTACTGAAATGCCATACCATGTCCCAGAGTTATATCAGATGGATGGCATATGCCAACTACAGTCTATCCTTCCCCAAATGTGCCTGATTTAATTTACTTATATCCAAGTCAATGAAGAATTATTTATTTCTTTGAATGCCCAATATGTATTTTTTTTGAGGTACGGTGTCGCTCTAGTTCAGGCTGATCTGGAATTCACTATGTAGTCTCAGGGTAGCCTTGAACTCACAGTGATCCTCCTACATCTGCCTTCCAAGTGCTTGCCCAACATATATCCTGAATTTAGACATGTCATATATGTATATATATATATGTGTGTGTGTGTGTGTATAAATACATGTATATATTTGTGTGTGTGTATCTTGACGAATATATAAATATATGTAAGTTTTATATTCATATATTTAGTCATATATACATGACTCAATTTTTCTTTCTAATTTTTCAAGGTAGGGTCTCACTGTATCCCATGCTGACCTGGAATTCTGGCCTTCACTATGTAGTCTCAGGCTGGCCTCAAACTCACAATGATCCTCCTACCTATGCCTTCTTCCAAGTACTGGGACTAAAGGCATGTGCCACAATGTTCAGCCTAACATGTATCCTGATTTTATTCATATGTCTGTTATGTATTCATTGATAGGTATTTTGACATGATGCATATACACATATATATGTATGTATATAATTTTGTTTTGCAGCAAGCCCAAATGTCTGCTCACCTATTTTTATGAGCGGGAATGAGAGAGAGAGAGAGAAGAGGATTGTTGCACCAGGGCCTCCAGCCACTGTAATTGAGCTCCAGATGCATGCACCACCTTGTATGCATGTGTGACCTGGTGCAATTGCATCACCTTGTGCATCTGGCTTATGTGGGGTGAGAACTGGAGAGTCAAAAATGGGTCCTCAGACTTTGTAAACAAGTGTCTTAAGTGCTAAGCCATCTCTCCAGCCCAAATGACTCACTTTTTAATTAATAAACACAATTATATGGCATAATAGTATCCACAAAAATTTTCAAATGTAGCCAATCATGGTGGCACATGCCTTTAATATCAGCACTCAGGAGGTACATGTAGGTGGATCTCTGTGAGTTCAAGGCCAGCTTCAGAATACACAGTATATTCCAGGTCAGCCTGGGCTAGAAAAAGAGCCTACCTCACATCCCCCTATCCAAAACAAAATTGAAATGTAGACTTGGGAAATGCTTAGTCTTGGGTAAAGACCTTGTCATGCAATCATGAGATGCCTAGTTTGAATCCTCCATTCTCTCTCTCTCTCTCTCTCTCTCTCTATCTCATTCCATCTTTCTCTGTTCATATCAAATAAATAAATGAATAATATTTTTAAAAATTATGAAGCAATGGGGAAATGTTCAGGCCTCCTGAGATGTTGCACCCACCTTATAGATGGGTTTGCTTTTTCAGGAGGATATCCCTCTATGTGCTATTTTCAGGGTGAAAGCTTTGTTCTTGAACACGCTGGTCATCAGATCACCATGACATTGGCTATTCTGAGAGGAAATGAGGCAAGGAAGGGAAGAAGATATCTCTGCTTGTATTCCACTACCTTTTCAGTTATCTTGTTTAATTTTGGCTGTTGTTTCTGCTTTTTACAAAGGAAGACCCACTCTAGCCCAGGCTGGCCTCGAATTTATAATGTTCTCAGGTCTTGTCTCCTCACAGTGGATGATGTCACAATGGTTGTCTTTGGTGCCCTGCTGTATCTCATCAAAGTATAAAGCATAACAGTGAAACTAGTGAGAACCCAGATCATGTCTCCTCACAGTGGATGACATTACTATGGTTGCAATGAGAGCCCGTGTTGTATCTCCTTAAAGGAGATACATCAAAGTGGTTCTAGTGAGAGCACAGGCCATGTCTCCTCACAGTGGACGACATCAGAGTGATACTATTGACAGGCTTTGCCCTGTCTCCTCACAGTGCATTGCTCCATAGTGGTATTCATGAGGGCCCAGTTAGTTTCAAGTCACAGTGATTGCATGACAGTGGATCTAATGAGGACTCAGGCAATCTCTTCTCACAGTCCATGACAACACTATTGGTACATTGAGAGCTCAGGCCATGTATCCTCACAGTGGATGGCATCACAATGTTTCTAATGGCACACCTGGCCCTGTCTCCTCACAGTGTATGGCATCACAATGTTTCTATTGAGAGAGCAGCCTGTGTCTCCTCACAGTGAATGGCATCACAGTAGTTGTAGTGACGGAACCGGCTCTGTCTCCTCACAGTGCATGGCATCACAGTGGTTCTAGTGACAGAGCCAGACATGTTTCCTGATAGTGGATGGCATCACAGTGGTTCTAGTGACAGGCAATGCCCTGTCTCCTCACAGTGTGTGGGGTCATAGTCAATCTAGTGAGAGCCCAAGATGTGCCTCCTCACAATTGATGGCATTACAGTCATACTAATGAGGACCCAGGCTATGTCTCCTCACAGTGCATAGTTTCACAGTTGTTCTATGGAACACCCGTGCTGTGTCTCCTCACACTGTATGACATCAGGGTGGTTGTAGTGATAGCCGAGTCCATGTCTCCTCACAGAGATCGGCTTCACTGTGGCTCTGGTTAGAGCCCAGGAAGTGTCTACTCAAAGTGAATGGTGTCCCAGTGGTTCTAGTGAGAGCCCAGGCCTTGTCTTTCAACAGTGGATAGGATCATAGTGGTTCTACTGAGAGCCTAGGCCGAGTCTCTTCACAGTGGATGACATCTCAGTGGTTACCTGGGTGCATGGGCTGGATTGCCTCCAAGTGGCTGGCATCACAGTGATTCTAGTGGGAAGCCAGGCCATGTTTCCTCACAATGAGTGGCTTCACAGTTGTTGTAGTGAGAGACTGGGCCATGTCTTCTCACAGTGCATGGCATCACAGTGGTTCTAGTGAGATCCCAGTCCGTGCCACCACATAGTTAATTGCATGATAGTGGATCTAGTGAGGATCCAGGCCATGTCTCCTCACAGTGCATGGCATCACAATGGCTCTATTGAGAGCCCAGGCCATGGCTTCTCACAGTACATGACATCATTGTGTTTCTAGTGACAGGCCAGCTCCTTTCTCCTCACAATTCATGGCTAGTTAGAGCCCTTGATGTGGCTCCTCACAATTGATGGCATCACAGTGGTACTAGTGAGGACCCAGACTGTGTCTCCTCACAGTGAATGGCATCACAGTGGTTGTATTGTCAGGCCAGGCCCTGTCTCCGCACAGTATGTGGAATCAGTGTTTCTAGTGAGAGCCCAAGATGTGCCTCTTCACAAGGGATGGCATCACAGTGGTACTAGCCTAGACCCAGCTGTGTCTCCTCACAATGGATAGTTTCACAGTGTTTCTAGGGAGGACCCAGGCTGTGTGTCCTTACAATGGATAGCATCACAGTAGTTCTAGTGAGAACCTGGGTCTTATCTCCTCACAGTGGATGACATCACAGTCATTGCCTTGGGAGACCAGGCTGTATCTCTTCAAAATGGATGGCATCACGGTGGTACTAGTGAGAACCCAGGCCATGCCTCTTCACAGTCAATGGCATCATTGATTCTAGTCAGAGGCTGGGCCCTGTCACCTCACAGTGCATTGCTTCACAAGTGCTCTATTGAGAGCCCAGACCTTGTCTTCTCACAGTGGATGGCATCACAGTGGTTCTAGTGAGAGCCCAAGATGTGCCTCCTCACTGTGAATGACATCACAGTTGTTTAAGTGAGAGACTAGACTGTGTCTCCTCACAGTGGATGCTATCACATTTTCACATTTGTTGTAGTGAGAGGCTGTGTCCTGTCTCCTCACAGTGCATGGGATCGCAGTGGTTCTAGTGAGAGCACAGTCTGTGCCTCCCCCCAATGAATGGCATGACAGTGGATCTGTTGAGGACACAGACTCTGTGTTCTCACAGTGCATGGCATCACAATGGCTCTATTGACAGCACAGGCTATGTCTCCTCACAGCAGATGGCATTCCAATAGATTTAATGACAGGCCCAGTCCTGTCTCCTCACAATGCATGTCAATAACAGTGGTTCAAGTGAGAGCCCAAGCCAAGACTCCTGACAATGAATGCATCAAAGTGATTTGAATGAATGGCCTGGCCCTGTCTCCTCAGACTGAATGTCATCACAGTGGTTATAGTAAGAGCCCAGGTTGTGTTTCCTCACAGTAGATGGCACCACAGTGACTAGTTGAAACCAGGCCCGGTCTCCTCATAGCAGTTCCTATCATATTGGTTAGAGTGAGAGTCCCAACCCTTTCTCTGCAGAGTGCATGGCATCAGAGAGGCTCTAGTGAATGTCCAGGCTATGTCTCCTCACAATAGATGGCATCACAGTGGTACTAGTGAGTACGCAGGCTGTGTCTCCTCACAGTGGATAGTTTTACAGTGGTTCTAGGGAGGACCCAGGCTGTCTCTCCTCACAGTGCATGGCCTCACAGGGGTTCTAGGGAGGACCCAGGCTGTCTCTCCTCACAGTGCATGGCCTCGCAGTGGTTCTAGACAGGCCAGGCCCTGTTTCCTCACAGTGGATGGCATTATAGTGGTTCTAGTGATAGCCCAAAATGTGCCTCCTCAGAATGGGTGGCGTAACAATGGTACTAATAAGGACTCAGGCTGTGTCTCCTCACAGCAGATGGCATCAGAGTGGTTCTAGTGAGAGCCATGATAGTGTCTTCTCACAGTGGATGACATCACAGTGTTTCCGGTGAGAGGCCAGGCCCTGTCTCCTCACAGTGCATTGCTTTGCAGTGGTATTAGTGAGAGCCCAGTCAGTGTTTCCTCACAATGATATCATGACAGTGGATCTAAGGAGGACCCAGGAAATATCTCCTCAGAGTTCATGACATCATAATGGCTCTATTGAAAGCTCAGGACATGTCCCCTCACAGACGATGGCATCACAATGGTTCTAGTTTGAGGCTTGGCTCTGTCTCCTCACAGTAAATGGCATCACAGTGGTTCTAGTGATAGGCCTGGCCTTGTCTTCTCACAGTGCCAAGGCATCACAGTGGTCCAAGAGAGACCAGGCCATGTCTCCTCACAGTGGATGCCATCAAAGTGGCTCTAGTGCAAGCTGAGACCATGTTTGCACACCGTGGATGGCATCACTGTGGTGGCAGTGAGAGCCCAGGTTTTATCGCCTCAAAGTGGATGGCATCACCGTGGTTCTAGTGAGAGCCCACTCTATGTTTCCTCAAAGTGAATGGCATCACAGTGGTTCTAGTGAAAGGGTCTCCTCTGTCTTATCACAGTGCATGTCATCACAGTGGTTCTAGTGAGAGCCCAGGCATGTTTCCTCACAGTGGATGGCATCACAATGGCTTTACTGTGATCCCAGTCCATATCCCCTCACAGTAGATGGCATCAGAATGGTTCTAGTTGGAGTAAAGGCCTTGTCTCCTCATAGTAGTTGCTAACACATTGGTTATAGTGAGGCCTGACCCTATCCTCTCAGAATGCATGGCATCATGAGGCTCTAGTGAATGTCAGGGCCATCTTTCCTCACAATAGATGGCATCACAGTGGTACTAGTGAGGACCCAGACTGTGACTCCTTTTAGTGGATGGCATCAGAGTGGTTGTACTGAGAGCCCAGGCCATGTTTCTTCACAGTGAATGGCATCACTTTCATTTTTCTGACAGCCCAATACATGTCTCCTCACAGTGGATGGCATCAGAGTGGTTGTAGTAAGAGCCTGGGCCATGTTGCTTCACAGTGAATGGCATCACTGTGGTTTTTCTGACAGCTCAATACTTGTCTCCTAACAGTGAATAGCATCACAGTGGTTCTACTACTAAGAGCCTAAGCCGTGTCTTCTCACAGTGGATGGCATCACAGTGGTGGCCTTGGGTGCCTGGGATGTATCTCCTCAAAATGGATGGCATCACAGTGATTCTAGTGAGTACCCAGGCCATGGCTAATCACAGTGAATGGCATCACAGTTGTTTTAGTGAGAGACTGTGTCTCCTCACAGTGGATGCTATCACAATGGTTATAGTGAAAGGCCATGCCAAAGCCATGTCTCCTCACAATGGTTATAGTGAAAGGCCGGGCCCTGTCTCCTCACAGTACATGACATCACAGTGGTTCTAGTGAGAGCCAAGTCTGTGCCTTCACACAGTGAATGGCATGACAGTGGATCTAGTAAAGACTCGGGCCATGTCTCCTCTCAGTGCATGGCATCACAATGGCTGTATTGAGTTCCCAGGCCAGGTCTCCTCACAGCGGATGGCATCACAGTGGATTTAGTGACAGGCCCCACTCTGTCTCCTAAAAGTGCATGTCATTACAGTGTTTCTATTGAGAGCTCAGGCAGGGCCTCCTCACAGTGAATGGCATCACAGTGTTTCTATTGAGAACCCAGGCCATATTTCCTCACAGTAATTGGCATCACAGTGGTTCTAGTGAAAGGCCTGAGTCTGTGTCCTCACAGTGCATGGCATCACAGTGGTTCAAGTGAGAGCCCAGGCCATGTCTCCTCACAGTGGATGGCATTACAGTCACTCTAGTTGGAGCCCATGCCCAGTCACCTCATAGTAGTTCCTATCACATTGGTTATAGTGAGAGTCCTGGCCCTGTCTCCTCAGACTGCATGGCATCACTGAGGCTCTAGTGAAAGTCCAGGCCATGTCTCCTCACAATAGATGGCATCATAGTGGTTCTAGTGAGAGCCCAAGATGTGTCTCCTCACACGAGATTGCAACATGGTGATACTAGTGAGGACCCAGTCTGTTTTCTCTAGCAGTTTCACAGTGGTTCTGTGGATGACCCAGGCTGTGTCTCCTCACAGTGCATGGCATCACGGTGCTCCTAGTGAGAGCCCAGGCCATGTTTCCACACAGTGAATGGCATCACAGTATTCTAGTGAGAGAGAAGGCCATGTCTCCTCACAGTTATGGCATCACAGTGGTTCAAGTGACAAGCCCCGCCATGTCTCCGAACAGTGCGTGGCATCACAGTGTTTCTAGAGAGAGCCCAAGATGTGCCTCCTCACAATGGATGGCATAACAGTGGTACTATTGAGTTCTCAGGCTGTGTCACCTCACAGTGGATAGTTTCACAGTAGTTCTAGGTAGGACCCAGGATGTGTCTCTTCACAGTGGGTGGCATCATCCTGGCTCTAGTGAGAGCCTAGGCCTTGTCTCTTCACAGTGGATTACATCACAGTGGTTGACTTGGTTGACCTGGCTGTATCTCCTCAAAGTGGATGGCATCACAGTGGTACTACTGAGAACACAGCACATGTCTCCTCACAGTTAATGGCATCACTGTGATTCAAGCGACAGCCCAGGCCACGTCTCTTTACAGTGGATGAGA
Source organism: Dipus sagitta (assembly GCA_036346955.1). Taxonomy (NCBI): domain Eukaryota; kingdom Metazoa; phylum Chordata; class Mammalia; order Rodentia; family Dipodidae; genus Dipus; species Dipus sagitta. The sequence continues at coordinate 7,099,497 of CM070791.1, read as the reverse complement.
TCACTATGGTTGCAGTGAGAGCCCAGGTTGTATCTAATCAAAGTGGATGGCATCACTGTAGTTCTAGTGAAAAACCAGGCCATGTCTTCTCACAATGGATGACATCACAGTATTTCTATTGATAGGCTGAGCCCTGTACTCACAGTGCATTGCTTCACAGTGGGATTCGTGAGAGCCAAGTTAGTGTCTCCTCAAAGTGATGGCATGACAGTGGATCGAGTGAGCACCCAGGTGATGTCTCCTCAGAGTGCATGACATCACAATGGTTCTATTGAGAGCTCAGGCCCTGTCTCCTCACAGTGGATGGGATCACAATTGTTCTACTAACAGTCCTGACCCTGTCTCCTCACAGTGTATGGACTCACAGTGTTTCTATTGAGAGCCATGACCGTGTCTCCTCACAGTGAATGGCATCACACTGGTTTTATTGACAGGCCTGGCTCTGTCTCCTCACAGTGCATGACATAACTGTGGTTCTAGTGAGAGCCCAGGCCATGTCTTATCACAGTTGATTGCATCACAGTGGCTCTAGTGTGAGCCCAGTCCATATCCCGTCACAGTGGATGGCATGAGACTGGATCTAGTTGGGGCACAGGCCCTGTCTCCTCATAGCAGTAGCTAACACATTGGCTATAATGACAGGCCTGGCCCTCTCCCCTCAGATTGTATGGCATCACTGAGGCTCTAGTGAATGTCAGGGCCATGTTTAATCTCAATAGATGGCATCACAGTGGTGCCAGTGAGGATGGCATCAGAGTGGTTGTAGTTAGAGCCCAGGCCATGTATCCTCACTGTGAATGGCATCACTGTGGTTCCTCTGACAGCCCAGTACATGTCTCCTCACAGTGGATAGCATCACAGTGGTTCTAGTGAGAGCCCAGGCTGTGTCTCCTAACAGTGTGTAGCATCACAGTGGTTCTACTGAGAGCCAAAGCCATGTCTCCTCACAGTGAATGACATCAAAATGGTTGCTTTCAGGATGCAGGCTATATCTCCTGAAAGTGGTTGGTATTACAGTGATTCTAGTGATAACCCAGGCCATGGCTCCTCATAGTGAATGGCAGCAGTTCTTTTAGTGAGAGACTGGGCTATGTCTCATCACAGTGGAAGCTACCACAATGGTTATAGTGAGAGGCTGGGCCCAGTCTCCTCACTGTGAATGGCATCACTGTGGTTCCTCTGACAGCCCAGTACATGTCTCCTCACAGTGGATAGCATCACAGTGGTTCTAGTGAGAGCCCAGGCTGTGTCTCCTAACAGTGTGTAGCATCACAGTGGTTCTACTGAGAGCCAAAGCCATGTCTCCTCACAGTGAATGACATCAAAATGGTTGCTTTCAGGATGCAGGCTATATCTCCTGAAAGTGGTTGGTATTACAGTGATTCTAGTGATAACCCAGGCCATGGCTCCTCATAGTGAATGGCAGCAGTTCTTTTAGTGAGAGACTGGGCTATGTCTCATCACAGTGGAAGCTACCACAATGGTTATAGTGAGAGGCTGGGCCCAGTCTCCTCACAGTGCATGGCATCACAGTGGTTCTAGTGAGAGCCCATTACATGCTTCCTCACAGTGAATGGCATGACAGTGGGTCTAGTGAGGACCGAGGCCATGTCTCCTCACACTGCATGGCATCACAATGGATTTAGTGACAGGCCCGACCCTGTGTCCAAAGAGTGCATGTCATTACAGGGGTGGTAGTGAGAGCCCAGGGCAGGCCTCCTCACAGTGAGTGGCATCAAAGTGGTTTGAGTGACATGCCCAGCACTGTCTCCTCACAGTGTATTGCATCATAGTGGTTCTAGTGAGAGCACAGACTATATCTCTTCACAGTGGATGGCATCACAGTGGCTCTAGAGTAATCCCAGGCCATGTCTCCACACACTAGATTGTGTCACAGTGGTACTAGAGAGGACCCAGGCCATGTCTCCTCACAGTGAATGGCATCAAAGTGTTCTAGTGAGAGAGCAGGCCATGTCTCCTCACAGTGGATGGCATCACAGTGGTTTTAGTGAGAGCCCAAGATGTGCCTACTCACAATGCATGGCATCACAGTGGAACTAGTGAGGACCCAGGCTGTGTCTCCTCACAGTAGATGGCACACAGTGATTCTAGTGATAGGCAAGGCCCTACCTCCTCATAGTGCATAGCATCACAGTGATTCTAGTGAGTGCCCAAGATGTGTCTCCTCACAATGGATGACATAACATTGGTACTAATGAGGACCCAGGCTGTGTATCCTCACATTGGATAGTTTCAAAGTGGTTCTGGGGAGTACCCAAGCTGTGTCTCCTCACAGTGGATGGCATCCCCGTGGTTGTAGTGAGAGCCCAGGCCAATTCTCCTCACAGTGGATAGCATCACACTGATTCTACTGAGAGCCTAGGCCTTGTCTCCTCACAGTGGATGACATCACAGTGGTTGCCTTTGGTGCCTGTCTGTATCTCCTCAAAGTGGATGGCATCACAGTGGAACTAGTGAGAACCCAGTCCATGTCTCCTCACAGTGGATGACATCACTGGGGTTGCAGTGAGAGTCTGGGTTGTATCTCCTCAAAGTTCATGCTATCACTGTGGTTGTAGTGAGAGCCCAGGCAGTGTCTCCTCAAAGTGAATGACATCACAGTGTTTCTGTTGACAGGCTGGGCCCTGTCTCCTCACAGTGAATTGCTTCACAGTGGTATTTGTGAGATCACAGTTAGTGTCTCCTCACAGTGATGGCATGACAGTGGGTCTAATAAGGACCCAGGTGATGTCTCCTCTTAGTGCATGACACCACTATTGCTCCATTGAGAGCTCAGGCCATGTCTCCTCATAGTGGAATGCATCACGTTTCTAGTGACAAGCCTGGCTCTGTCTCCTCATAGTGCATGGCATCACAGTGGTTCTAGTGAGAGTCCAGTACATGCATCCGCACATTGGATGGCATGATAGTGGATCTAGTGAGGACCCAGATGATGTCTTCTGAGAGTGCATGACATCACAATGGCTCTATTGATAGCTCAGGCCATGTCTCCTCACAGTGGATGGCATCACAATGGTTCAAGTGACAGGCCAACCCTGTCTCTTCACTGTGCATGGCATCACAGTGGTTCTAGTGAGAGCCCAGGATGCATCCCGTCACAGTAGATGGCATCACAGTGGCTCTAGGAAGGACCCAGACTGTGTCTCCTTACAGTGCATGGCATTAGATTTGTTGTAGTGAGAGCCTGAGAGCCCAGGCTATGTCTCCTAACAGTGGATACCATCACAGTTGTTCTACTGAAACTATAGGCCATGTCTCCTCACACTGGATGACATCACAGTGGTTGCTTTGGGTGCCCGGGCTGTATCTACTCAAAGTGTATGGCATCACAGTGATTCTAGTGAGAACCCAGGCCATGGCTCCTCACAGTGAATGGCATCACAGTTTTTAGTGAGAGACTAGGCTATGTCTCCTGACAGTGGATGCTATCAAATTGTTGATAGCGAGAGGCTGGGCCCTGTCTCCTCAAAGTGCATGGCATTACAGTGGTTCTAGTGACAGCCCAGTCCATGCCTCCTCACAGTGAATGGCCTGACAGTGGATCTAGTGAGGACCCAGGCCATGTCTCCTCTTGGTGCATGGCATCACAATGGCTATTGAGAGCCCAGGCCATGTTTTCTCACCGTGGATGGCATCATAATGGATCTAGTGACATGACCGACCCTGTCTCTTCACAGTGAATGTCATCAGAGTGGTTCTAGTGAGAGCCAAGGCCATGTCTCTTCATAGTGCATGACATCACAGAGGCTCTAGTGAATGCCCAGGTCATCTGTCCTCACAATAGATGACATCACATTGGTTCTGGTAAGAGCTAAAGATGTGTCTCCTCAAACTAGATCACATCACAGTGGTTCTAGGGAAGACCCAGTCTGTGTCTCCTCACAGTACATGGCATCAAACTGGTTCTAGTGAGAGCCCAGGCCATGTCTCCTCACAGTCAATGACATCACATTGTTTCTAGTGAGAAAGCAGGCCATGTATCCTCACAGTGGATGGCATCACCATTGTTCTAGTGGCCATCCAGGCCCTGTCTACTCACAGTACATGGCATCACAGTGTTTGTAGTGAGGGCCCAGGATGTTCTTCCTCACAATGTATGGCATCATAGTGGTACTAGTGAGGACCCAGGCTGTGTCGTCTCACAGTGGAATGTAGGAGAAGCATAGCCAAGGGGTCCCTGGGACAAGGCCCTGGGATTACAGCACATGCGCAACTGCCACTTCCCCTGTGAGCTAACCTAAATCCTACATAGACACCTGAACACTGCTGCTACATTAAATGAGCCAATGAAAAAGGGATAACACAATGCCAAACTACAAGAGGATCAGTGGGAACCGGGGAATGGGTATACAAAAGGACCAATGGGAGTGGGGAAGGGGCGTATAGAGATGTCTGTTTTCCTCAATAAATAAGTCTGCTTTTAGCTTCTCACTTGAATTCCAGAGTCTGTGTCATTGACTATGCACCTTTTACTCACACCCCCAAGGACTGTTAGGGGGGATCCGGCAATGGTAGATAGCTTCAAAGTGGTTCTAGGGAGGACCCAGGCTGTGTCTCCTCACAGTGGATGGCATCAGAGTGGTTCTAGTGAGAGCCCAGGCCATGTCTCCTCACAGTGAATGGCATCACTGTATTTGCAGTGAGAGACTGGGCTGTATCTCCTCAAAGTGGATGGTATCACTGAAGTTCTAGTGAGTGCCTCGGTCGTGTCTCCTCACAGTAGATGACATCACAATATTTCTAATGAGAGGGCTGGCCCTGTTTCCTCACAGTGCAATGCTTCACAGTGGTATTATGGAGAGCCCTGTCAGTGTCTTCTCACAGTGATGGCATGACAGTGTATCTAGTGAAGACCCAGGCAATGTGTCCTCAGAGTGCGTGACATCACAAAGGCTCTATTGAGAGCTCAGGCCATGTCTCCTCACAGTGGATGGCATCACAATGGTTCTAGTGACAGGGCCGGCTGTCTCCTCACAGTGCACAGCATGACAGTAGTTCTAGTGACAGCCCAGGCCATCTCCTCACAGTAGATGACATCACAGTGGCTGTACCGTGAACCCAAACCATGTCCATCATAGTGAGTGGCATCACAATGGATTTAGTGACAATCCTGGCTCCGTCTCCTCACAGTGCTAGTCATTTCAGTGGTTCTAATGGTAGCCCAGGATGTGTCTCTCACATTGAATTGCATTACAATGGTTGTGCTGACAGGCCTGGCTCTGTCTTCTCACAGTGGATGGCATCACAGTGGTTCTAGTGAGTACCCAAGATGTGTCTCCTCATACTAGATTGAATCACAGTGGTACTAGTGAGGACCTAGGCTGTGTCTCCTCAGAGTGCATCACATAACACTGGTTCTAGTAAGAGCCAAAGCCATGTCTCCTTACAGTGAATGGCATCACAGTGTTTCTAGTAAGAAAGCAGGCCATATGTCCTCACAGGTGATGGCATCACAGTGGTACTAGTGACAGGCCCAGCCCTGTCTCCTCACAGGGCATGGGAAAACTGTGATTCTAGTGAGAGCCCAAGTTATATCTCCTTACACTAGATCACATCACAGTGGTACTAGTGAGGACCCAGGCTGTATCTCCTTCAGTGGGTAGTTTCACCATGGTTCTAGGGAGTACCCAGGCTGTGTCTCTTCACACTGGATAGTTTCACAGTTGTTCTAGGGAGGACCTAGTATGTGTCTCTGCACAATGGATGGCATCAGAGTGGTTGTAGTGACAGCCCAGTCTGGGTCTCCTCACAGTGAATAGCATCACTGTGGTTCTTGTGAGAGCCCAGGATGTGTCTCCTCACAGTGAATGGCATCACAATTGTTCTTAGGAGAGCCCAGAACATGACTCCACACAGTAGTTGACATCACAATGGTTCTACTGTGAGCCTGGGCTGTGTCTCCTCACAGTGATTGCCTGGTGTGCCTGGGCTGTATCTCATTAAGTGGATTGCATCACAGTGATTCTAGAGAGATCCCAGGCCCTGTCTCCTCACAGAGGATGACATCACTGTGGTTGCAGTAAGAGCCAGGTCTGTATCTCCTCAAAGTTCATCCCATCAGTGTGGTTATAGTGAGAGCCCAGGCCATGTCTCCACACAATGAATGGCATCACAATTGTTTTAGTGAGAGACTAGGCTGTATCTCTTCACAGTGCGTTGGGTCACAGTGGTTCTAGAGACACCCCAAGATGTGCCTCCTCATAATTGATGGCATCACAGTTGTACTAGAGATGACCCAGGCTGTGTCTGCTCACAGTGGATGGCATCAGAGTGGTTGTAGTGAGAGCCTAGGCCATATCTCCTCACTGTGAATGGCATCACTGTGGTTCTTGTGAGAGTTCATGATGTGTCTCCTCACAGTGGATGGCATCACAGTGGTTCTAGTGAGAGCCCAGGCCATGTCTCCTCACAGAGGAGGACATTACAATAGCTCCAGTGAGAACACAGGCCATGTCCCCTCACAATGCATGGCAACACAGTGGTTCTATTTGGAGCCCAGACCCTGTGTCCTCATAGCAGTTGCTAACACATTGGTTATATTGATAGGCCCAGCCCTGTCACCTCAGAGTGCATGGCATCACAGTGGCTCTAGTGAATGGCCAGGGATATCTCCTCACAATATATGGCATCACAGTGGTTTAGGGAGAGCCCAAGATGTTTCTCCTCACGCTAGATTGCATCACAGTTGTACTAGTAAGGACCCAGGCTGTGACTTCTCACAGTGGTACTAGTGAGTAACCAGGCTGTGTCTCCTAACAGTCAGGCATCACAGTGGATCTAGTGAGAGAGAGGCCAGGCCCTGTCTCCTCACAGTGTGTGGTATCACAGTGGTTTTAGTAAGAGCCCAAGATGCGCCTCCTCACAATGCATGGCATAACAGTGGTAATAATGTGGACCAAGTCTGTCTCTCCTCACACTGGATTGTTTTGCAGTGGTTCCAGGGAGTACCCAGGCTGTGTCTCCTCACTGGATGGGATCAGAGTGGTTCTAGTGAGGGCCCAGGACATGTCAACTCACATGAATGGCCTCACTGTGGTTCTAGTGAGAGCCTAGGCCTTGTCTCCTCACAGTGGATGACATCAGAGTGGTTGCCTGGACTATATCTCTTAAAGTGGATGGCAGCACAGTAGTAATAGTGAGAACACAGACCATGTCTCCTCACAGTGAATGGCATCACTGTGATTCAAGTGAGAGCCCAGGCCATGTCTCCTCATAGTGGATGACGTCACTGTGGTTGCAGTGAGAGCACAGGTTATATCTCCTCAAAGTGGATGGTATCACTGTGGTTCTAGTGAGAGCCCAGGCCATGTCTCCTCACAATGAATGGCATTAAAGTGGTTCTAGTGACAGGCCCATCTCTGTCTCTTCATAGTGCATGGTATCACAGTGGTCCTAGTGAGAGTCCAGGCCATGTCTCCTCACAGTGGATGGCATCCCAGTGTTTCTAATTGGAGCACAGGCCCTGTCTCCTTATAGCAGTTGCTAAAACATTGGTTATATTGAGAGGCCGGCCCTATCCCTTCTTAAGGTATGGCATCACTGAGGTTCTAGTGAATGCCAGGGCCATGTTTCCTCAAAATAGATGCCATCACTGTGGTACTAGTGAGGACCCAGGCTGTGTCTCCTTACAGTGGATACTTTGACAATGATTCTAGGGAGGACCCAGGCTGTGTCTCCTTACAGTGGATACTTTGACAATGATTCTAGGGAGGACCCAGGCTGTGTCTCCTTACAGTGGATACTTTGACAATGATTCTAGGGAGGACCCAGGCTGTGTCTCCTCACTGTGAATCACATCACACTGGTTCTAGTGGGAACTCAGGCCATGTCTCCTCACAGTAAATGGTAGCACAGGACTTCTAGTGAGAGAGCAGGCCATATCTCCTCACAGGTGATGGCATCAAGTTGTTTCTAGTGACAGGCCTGGCTCTGTCTTCTCACAATGGTACTAGTGAGATCCTAAGATGTGCCTCCTCACAATGGATGGCATCACAGTGCTACTAGTGAGGATCTAGGGTGTGTCTCCTCACAGTGGATGGCATCACCATAGTTCTATTGAGAGCCCAGGCCATGTCTCCTCACAGTGAATAGCATCACACTGGTTCTACTGAGAACCCATCCTTGTTTCCTCACAGTGGATGACATCACAGTGGTTGCCTTTGTTGCCTGGACATTATCTCTTCAAAGTGGATGGCAACACAATGGTACTAGGGAGAACCCAGGCCATGTCTTCTCACAGTGGATGACATAACTGTGGTTGCAGTGAGAGCCCATTTTGTATCTCCAGAAAGTTGATGTCATCACTGTGGTTCTAGTGAGAGCCCATGCTGTGTCTCCTCACAGTGGATGGCATCACATTGACTCTAGTCCAAGCCAAGGCTATGTCTGCTCACACTGGATGATATCACCGTGGTTCCACTTGGAGCACAAGTCCTGTTGCTTACATATTGGTTATAGTAAGAGGCCTGACCGACTCCTCAGAGTGCTTGACATCACAGAGGCTCTAGTGAATGCCCAGGCCTTGTCTCCTCACAATAGATGACATCACAGTGGTTCTATTGAGAGCCCAAGATGTGTCTCCTCACCTAGATCGCATCACAGTGGTACGAGTTAGGACCCAGGCTGTGTTCCCTCACATTGGATAGTTTCAAAATGGTTCCAGGGAGGACCAAGACTGTGTCTCTTCATAGGGCAAGCAAGCACCCTGGTTCTAGTGAGAGCCCAGGCCATGTCTCCTTATGGTGAATGGCATCACAGTGTTTCTAATGAGAGAGCAGGCCATATCTCCTCACAGTTGATGGCTTCAAAGTTATTCTAGTGACAGGCCTGGCCTTGTCTCACCACAGTGCATGGGATCACATTCATTCTAGTGAGAGCCCAATATGTGCCTCCTCACAATTGATGGAATCTCAGTGTTAGCAGTGAGGACCCAGGCTGTGTCTCCTCACAGCGTATGGCATCAGAGTGGTTGTAGTGAGAGCCCAGTACATGTCTCTTCACAATAATGGCCTCGCAGTGGTTCTTGTCATTGCCCAAGATGTGTCTCCTCGCAGTTGGTGCCATCACAGTGGTTCTAGTTAGAGCCCAGGCTATGTCTACTCACAGTGGATAGCATCACAGTGGTTCTACTGAGAGCCTAGGCCGTTTCTCCTCACAGTGAATGACATCACTGTGGTTGCCTTGGTTGCCTGCTGTGTCTCCTCAAGGTGGTTGGCACCACAGTGATTCTAGTGGGAAGCCAGGCCATGTTTCTTCACAGTGAATGGCATTATAGTTGTTTTAGTGAGAGACTAGCCTGTGTCTCCTCACAGTGGTTGCTATCACATTGCTTATAGTGAGAGGCCAGGACCTGATTCCTCACAGTGCATGGCATCACAGTGGATCTAGTGAGAGCCCAGGCCATATCTCCTCACAGTGGTTGGCATCACAATGCATTTAGTGACAGGCCAGTCTTTGTCTCCCCACAGTGCTTGTCATTATAGGGGTTCTAGTGAGAGCCCAGGCCAGGCCTCCTCACAGTGAATGTCATCACAATGGTTTGAGTCACAGGCCTGGACCTGTCTCCTCACAGTGAATGCCATCACTGTGGTTGTAGTGAGATACCAAGCAGTATCTTCTCAAAGTGGATGGCATCACTGTGGTTCTAGTGAGAGCCCAGGTCATGTATCCTCACAGTGGATGACATCATAGTATTTCTAGTGAGAGGTTTTTCCCTGTCCTCTCATCATGCAATGATTCACAGTAGTATTATGGAGAGCCCAGTCAGTGTCTCCTCGCAGTGATGACATTACAGTGGATCTAGCAGGACCCAGGTGATGTCTCCTCAGAGTGCATGACATTACAATGGCTCTATTGAGAGTTCAGGCCATGTCTCCTCACAGTGGATGGCAACAAAAATGGTTCTAGTGACAGGCCTGGCCCTGTCTCCTCACATTGCATGGCATCACAGTCGATCAATTGAGAGCCTAGGCAATGTCTCCTCACAGTGGATGGCATCACAGTGGCTCTAGTGAGATGCCAGACCATGTTCTCTCACAGTGAATGATATCACAGTTGGAGCCCAGGCCTTGTCTCCTCACAGCAGTTGCTCTGACATTGGTTATAGTGAGAGGCCTGGCCCCATCTCCTCAGTGTGTGGGATCATAGTAGTTCAAGTCAGAGCACATGATGTGCCTCCTCACAAATGATGGCATTAAAGTGGTACTAGTGAGGAACCAGATTGTGTCTTCTCACAATGGATAGGCTTAACAGTTGTTCTAGGAGGACCCAGACTGTGTCTCCTCACAGTGGATGGGATCACAATGGTTGTACTTGGAGCCCAAGCCATGTCTCCTCATAGTGGATGTTATCACACTGGTGATAGTGAGACGGCCGGACCTGTCTCCTCAGAGAGTATGGCAAGACAATGACTCTAGTGAATGAGCAGGCTATGTCTCCTCAAAATAGATGGGATCACAGTGGTTCTACTGACAGGCCTGGCCCTGTCTCCTCAAAATGCAATGCATCACAGGGGTATTATGAGGACCCATTCAGTGTCTCCTCACAGTGAGTGGCATCAAAGTGGATCTAATGAGGATGCAGGTGATGTTTCCTCAGAGTGCCAGACATCAAAATGGCTCTATTGAGAGTCCAGGCTGTGTCTCCTCACAATGAATGGCATCACAGTGGTTCTAGTGAGAGCACAGGCCATGTCTCCTCACAGTACATGGCATCACAATGGGTTTAGTGACTGAACCAGCACTGTCTCCTGACAGTGCATGGCAACACAATGATTCTAATGAGAGCCCAGGCCATGTCACCTCACAGTACATGGCATCACACTGGTTCTCGTGAGAGCCCAGGCCATGTCTCCACACAGGGAATGGCATCACAGTGGTTCTACTGAGAGCCCAGGCTGTGTCTTCTCACAGTGAATGAAATTACAGTGGTTCTAGTGAGAGTCCAGGCTTTGTCTCCTCATAACAGATGGCATCACATTAGTTATCATGAGACACAAGGCCCTGTCTCCTCACAGTGCATGGCATCATAGTGGCTCTAGTGAATACCCAGGCCATGCGTCCTCACAGTAGATGGCATCACAGTGTCTCTTTTGAGAGCCCTGGCCACAATTCCACACAATGGATAGCATCACAGTGGTTCTCCTGAGAGCCTAAACTATGTCTCCTAAAAATGAAATGACGTCACAGTGGTTGCAGTGAGAGCATGTGCTCTATCTCCTCAAATTGGATGGCATCACAGACGTTCTAGTGAGAAAAAAGGCCAGGTATCCTCATAGAAGATGACATCACAATGGTTTTAGTGACTGACCCAGCCCTGTCTCCCTGACAGCGCATGGCATCACAGTGGTTCTAATGAGATCAGGCTGTGTCTCTTCACAGTGAATCACATCACAGTGGTTCTAGTGAGAGCCCAGGACATGTCTCCTCACAGTGGATGAAATCACGGTGGTTCTACTGAGAGCAAAGGTCATGTCTCCTCCTCATAGTACATGGCAGTACATTAGTTATCCTGAGACACAAGGCCTGATCTCCTCACATTGCATTGCATCATAGTGGCTCTAGTAAATGCCCAAGCTATGTATCTACACAGTGGATGGCATCACAGTGGTTCTAGTGAGAGCTCAAGCCATGTCTTGACACAATGGATAGCATCACAGTGGTTCTCTTGAGAGCCTAGGCCATGGCTCCTAAAAGTGTATGACATCATAGTGGTTGCAGTGAGAGCATGGGCTGTATCTACTCAGAGTGGATGGCATCACAGTGGTTCTAGTGAGAACCCAGGCCAGGTATCCTCACAGTGAATGGCATCACAGTTGTTCTAATGAGAGACTAGGCTGTCTCTGCACAGTGGATGACATCACAGGAGTTCTAGTGAGAGGACGTGCCCTGTCTCCTCACAGTGCATTGATTCACAGTGGTATTAGTGAGGGCCTAGTCAGTGTCTCTTCACAGTGATGGCATGACAGTGGATCTTGTGAGGACTCAGGCGATGTCTCCTCAGAGTGAATAGCATCACAGTGGTTGTAATGACAGGCCTGGCCCTGTGTCTGCTCAGTGAATGGCCTCACACTGGTTCTAGTGAGAGTCCAGTCCATGTCCCCTCACAGTGGATAGCATCACAGTGGCTCTAGTATGAGTTCAGGCAGGCCCTTTCTCCTTACAGTGGATGAAATCACAGTGGTACTAGTTGGAGCCCAGGCCATGTCTACTCATAGCACTTGCTCTCACATTGGTTATAATGAGAGCCCTGGCCCTGTCTCCTCAGAGTGCATGGCATCACAGTTGTTCTAATGAGTGCCCAGGCCATGTCTCCTCATATTAGATGGCCTTGCAGGGTTTCTAGTGAAAGTCCAAGATGTGTCTCCTCACATGAGATTGCATCACAGTGGTACTAGAGAGGACCCAGGCTGTGTCACCTTACAGTGGATAGTTTCACAGTGATTCTAGGGAGGACCCAGTCTGTGTCCCTTCACACTGTATGGCATCATACTGGTTCTAGTGAGAGCCCAGGCCATGTCTCCACACAGTGAATGGCATCACAGTATTTCTGGTGAGAAAAAAGGCCATGTCACCTCACAATGAATGATATCACAGTGGTTTCAGTGAGAGCCCTGGCTATGTCTCCTCACAGTGGATGAATTTACAGTGGAAGAAATCTCAGTGGTCCTAGTGAGAGCCCAGGCTGTGTCTCCTCATAGCAGATGGTATCACATTAGTTATCGTGAGAGACAAGGCCCTATCTCCTCCCAGTGCATCATAGTGGCTGCAGTGAATGCCCAGGCCAAGTCTCCTCACATTGGCTGACATCACATTGTTTCTTGTGAGAACCCAGGCCATTTCTACACACAATGGATAGCAGCAGAGTGGTTCTAGTAGGAGCTCAGGCCCTGACTCTTTATAGCAGTTGCTGTCCCATTGGTTATATTAAGGGGCCCAGCCCTGTCTCCTCAGAGTGCATGGCATCACAGTGACTCTAATGAATGCCCAGGCCATGTCTCCTCACAAAAGATGGCATCACACTATTTCTAGTGAGAGCCCAATATATGTCTCCTAACCCTAAATCTCGTCACCTTGGTACTAGTGAGGACCCAGGCTGTTTCTCCTCACAGTGGTAGTTTCACCGTGGTTCCAGGGAGGACCCAGGCTATATCTCCTCACAGTGCATGGCATCACTCTAGTTCTAGTGAGAGCACAGGCCATGTCTTCTCACAGTGAGTGACATCACAGTATTTCTAGTGAGAGAGCAGGCCATGTCTCCTCACAATTGATGGCATCATAGTGGTTCTAGTGACAGGCCCAGCCCTGTCTCCTCACAGTGCATGGCATCATAGTGGTTCTATTGAGAGTGCAAATGTGCCTCCTTACAATGGATGGCACCACAGTGGTACTAGTGAGGACCCAGGATATATCTCCTCACAGTGGATAGTTTCAAAGTGATTCTAGGGAGGACCCAGTCTGTATCTCCTCACACTGGATGGCATCAGAGTGTTTCTAGTGATAGCTCAGTCCTTGTCCCCTCACAGTTAATGGCATTACAATGGTCCCTGAGAGAGTCCAGGGTGTGTCTCCTCACACTGGATGGCATCACAGTGATTCTAGTGAGTGACCATGCCATGTCTCCTAATAGCATCACAGTGGTTCTACTGAGAGCCTAGGCCATGTCTCCTCACAATGGATGACATCACAGTGATTGCATTGGGTACCCGGGCTTGATCTTCTCAAGGTGGATAACATCACAGTGGTTCTAGTGAGAACACTGGCCATGTCTACTCACAGTGAATAGCATTACAGTTGTTTTAGTGAGACCTTGGCCATGTCTCTTCTCAGTGAATGACATAACAGTGGTTGTAGTGAGAAGTGAGTCTGTGCCTACTCACAGTGAATGGCATGACAGTGGATCTAGTGAGGACCCAGGCCATGTATCCTCACAGTGTATAGCATCACAATGGCTCTATTGAGAGACAAGGCTGTGTCTTTTCACAGTGGATGACATAACAATGCTTTTAGTCACTGACACAGCCCTGTCTCCTGACAGTGCATGTCATCACAATGGTTCTAATGAGAGCCCAGGCTGTGTCACCTCTCAGTGAATGGCATCACAGTGGTTCTAGTGAAAGCCCAGGATGTGTCTCTTCACAGTGGATGAAATAACAGTGGTTGTAGTGAGAACACAGGTTATCTCTCCTCATAGCAGATGGCATCACATTAGTTATCATGAGAGACAAGGCCCTGTTTCCTCACAATGCATGGCATTGTAGTGGGGTCTAGTGAATGACCAGGCCATGTCTCCTCACAATGGATAGTATCACAGTGGTCCTAGTGAGAGCCCTGGCCATGTCTAGACACAATGGATAGCATCACAGTGATTCTCCTGAGAGCCTAGGCTGTGGCTCCTAAAAGTGGGTGACATCACAGTGGCTGCAGTGATAGCATGGGCTGTATCACCTCAAAGTGGATGGCATCACAGTGGCTCTAGTGCCCACCCAGACCATGTCTCCTCACAGTGGATGGCAGCACAGTTGTACTTCTTGGAGCCCAGGCCCTGTCTCCTCATAGCAGTTGCTGTCACATTAGTTATAATGAGAGACCTGGCCATGTCTCCTCAGGATGCATGGCTCTACTGAATGCTCAGGCCATGTCTCCTCATATTAGATGGACTCACAGTGTTTCTAGTGACAGCCCAAGATGTGTCTCCTCACACAAGATCACATCACAGTGGTACTAGTGAGGACCCAGGCTGTGTCACCTCACAGAGGATAGTTTCAAAGTGGTTCTAGGGAGGACCCAGTCAATGTCTACTCACAGTGCATGGCATCACACTGGTTCTCATGAGAGCCCAGGCCATGTCTCCACACAGTGAATGGCATCACATTATTTCTAGTGAGGGACTAGGCCAAGTCTCCTCACAATGGATGGCATCACAGTGGTTCTAGGGACAGGCCCAGCTCTGTCTCCTCACAGTGCATGGCATCACAGTGGTTGTAGTGAGAGTGCAAGATGTGCCTCCTTACAATGGATGGCATCAGAGTGGTACTAGTGAGGACCCAGGATATGTGTTTTCACAATGGATAGTTTCAAAGTGTTTCTAGGGAGAACCCAATCTGTGTCTCCTCACAGTATATGGCATCAGAGGGGTTCTAGTGAGTGCCCAGGCGGTGTCTCCTCACAGTGCATTGTATCACAGTGGTTCTAGTGAGAGCCCAGTCCATGTCTCCTCACAATTGATAGCATCACACTGTTTATAGTGAGAGCACAATATGTGTCTCCTCACCCTAGATCGCATCACCTTAGTACTAGTGAGGGCCCAGGCTGTGTCTCCTCACAGTGGATAGTTTCAAAGTGATTCTATGGAGGACCCAGGTTATATCTCCTCACACTGGATGGCATAAGAGTTGTTCTAGTGAGAGCTAAGTCCTTGTCTCCTCACAGTGAATGGCATCACAATAGTCCTTGTGAGAGTCCAGGACATGTCTAATAACAGAATGGCATCACAGTGATTCTAGTGAGTGACCAGGCCATGTGTTCTCACAGTGGGTGTCATAACACTGGTTCTGGAGAGGACCCGTTCTCTGTCTTACACAAAAGGTGGCATCACAGTGGTACTAGTGAGAGTCCAAAATGTGTCTCCTCACAATGGATGGCATAAATGTGATACTAGCAGGTACCCAAGCTGTGTCTCCTCACAGTGGATGGCAACACAGTGGTACTACTGACAGGCTTGGCCCTGTCTCCACACAGTGCATTGCATCACAGTGGTACTAGAGATAGCCCAGTTCATGTCTCCTCACAGTGCATGGCATCACAGTGGTTCTTGTGAGATCCCAAGCCATTTCTCCTCACAGTGGATGGCATCACAGTGGTTCTACTTGGATCCCAGGCTGTGTCTCTTCATAGTGGATGCTATCACATTGGTGATAGTGAGAGGACCTTCCTTGTCTCCTCAAGTGCATGGCATCACAGTGGTATTAGTAAGGGCCCAGTCAGTGTCTCCCCACAGTGAATGGCATGACAGTGGATCTAGTGAGGATGTAGGAAATCTCTCCTCAGAGTGCATGACATCACAATGGCTCTATTGAGAACACAGGCCTTAACTCCTCACAGTTAATGGCATCACAATGGTACTACTGACAGGCCCGGCCCTGTTGCTGTACAGTGCATGGCATCAGAGCGTTTCCAGTGAGAGCATAGGCTGTGTCTCCGCACAGTAAATGGCATCACAGTGGTTTAGGGACATGCCAGGCCCTGTCTCCTCACAGTGCTTGACATCACAGTGGTTCGTTTGAGAGCCCAAGTCATGTCTCCTTCCAGTGGATGGCATCACAGTGGCTCTAGTAAGAACCCAGGCTATGTCTTCTCACAGTGAATGGCATCACAGTGGTTCAACTGAGAGCCAAGGCCATATTTCCTAACAGTGGATAGCATCACACTGGTTCTACAGTGAGCCTAGTCTTTGTCTCCCCACAGTGGATGGTATCACAGTGGTTCTGTGATTAGACAAGGTCTAGGCTGTCAATAGAGCCATGGTGATGTCATGTACTCTAAGGAGACATTGCCTGTATCCTCACTAGATCCACTGTCATGTCATCACTGTGAGGATACACTGACTGGTCTCTCCCTAACTCCACTGTGAAACAATGCACTGTGAGATGAAAGGGCCCTGTCTCCCACTAGAAATGCTGTGATGTCATCCTCTGTGAGGACACACCACCTGAGCCACTGTGATGCCATCCACTGTGAGGAGATCTGGCCTGGACTTGCACTAGAGCCACTATGATACCATCAACTGTGAGGAGACATGGCCTGGGTTCTCACTAAAACAACTATGATGTGATCCATTCTGAGCAGATACAGCCTTGGCTTTCACTGCAACCACAGCGATGAAACCTACTGTGAGGAGACATGGCCTCAGTCCTCACTAGAACCACTGTCATGCCATTCACTGTGAGGAGACATGGACTGGATTATCTCAAGTTGCACTGTAATCCAACACAGTGTGAGGAGACAGGGTTGAGCCTGTCAATAGAACCATGTGGTGCCATACATTGTGAAGAGAAAATGCCTAGGCTCACAGTAGAACTGCTGTGATGCTATCCTGTTAGGAGACATGGCCTAGGCTCTCCCTATAGCCACTGTGATGCCATGCTCTGTGAGGAGACATGAACTGGGCTCTCAGTAGAGCCACAGTGATGATATGTACTGTGACGACAGAGGGTCGTGACTGTTCCCAGAAACACTGTGATGCCATTCACTGGGAGGAGACACACCCTGTGGTCTCACTAGAGCCACTGTGATGACATGCACTGTGAGGAGACATGGCCTGGACTCTCAAAAGAACCACTGTCATGCCATGCATTGTGAGGAGACAGGGTCAGGTTTGTCACTAGAACCACTGTGATATCCTTTACTGTGAGAAGACACAGCCTGGGTTCTTACTAGAAACACTGTGATGCCTTGCACTGTGAGGAGAAAGGGCAGGGTCTGTCACTAGAATGATTGTGATGCAATTGACTGTGAGGACACATGGCCTGGGCTCTCAATAGAACCATTGTCATGTCATGCACTCTGTGGAGACATTGCCTGGCTTCACACTAGATCCACTGTCATGCCATCACTGTGAGGAGACACTGACTGGATTCTCACTAATGCCACTGGGAAGCAGTGTACTGTGAGGAGACAGGGCCCGGCCTCTCACTAGAACTACTGTGATGTCATCCACTGTGAGAGACACGGCCTAGTCCCTCACTAGAACTACTGTGATAGCATTCACTGTGAGGAGAGAAGGCCTAGGCTCACAGTAGAACCACTGTGATGCAATCCACTGTTAGGACACATGGCCTGGGCTCCTACTGGATCCACTGTGATGCCATGCACTGTGAGGAGATAGGGCCACACCTGTCACTAGAACCATTGTGATGCAATCCACTGTGAGCATACATGGCCTGGGCTCTCAATAGAGCCATTGTGAAGTCATGCACTCTAAGGAGACATTGCCTGGATTCTTACTGTATCCACTGTCATGCCATCACTGTGAGGAGATACTGACTGGGCTGTCACTAATATCACTGTAAAGCATTGCATTGTCAGGAGACAAAGGCTAGGCTCACAGTAGAACCACTATGATGCAATCCACTGTTTGGAGACATGACCTGCACTCCTACTAGAGTCACTGTGATGCCATCCACTGTGAGGAGACATGGCCTGCACTCTCACAAGAATCATTGTGATGTCATGCACTGTGAGGAGAGAGGACCAGGTCTGTCAATAGAACCACTGTGATGCCATTTCGTGAGGAAACAGCCTGGGCTCTTTCTAGAAACACTCTGATGCCATGCACTGTGAGGAGCAAGGGCCGGGTCTGTTGCTAGAACTGTTGTGATGCCATTCCCTGTGAGGAGACATGGCCTGGGCTCTCACTAGAAACATTGTGATGCCATGCCCTGTAAGGAGACATGGCTGGGCCTGTCAGGTGAACCATTGTAATATCATCAACTGTGAGGAGACAAGGCTTGGGCTCTCAATAGAGCCATTGTGATGTCATACACTCAGAAGAGACATTGCCGATGCCATTACTAGATCCACTGTCATGCCATCACTGTGAGGATGCACTGACTAGTCGTTCATGAATACCACTGAGAAGCAATGCACTGTGGGCTGACAGTGATCCTGTCTCTCACTAGAACTGTTGCAATGTCATAGTCCAAGAGGACACATGACCTGGACTCTCAATAGAGTCTCTGTGATGCCATCCACGGTGAGGAAACATGACCTGGGCTCTCACTAGAACCAATGTGATGCCATGAACTTTGAGGAGACAGGCATAGGCCTGTCACTAGAACCACTGTGATGCCATTCACTGTGAGGATACATAGCCTGGAATCTCACTAGAGACACTCTGACACCATCCATTGCAAGGAGACATGGTCTGGGCTCTCAAGAGAACCACTGTGATGCTGTGCACTGTGAGGATACAGGGATGGACCTATACCTATAACCACTGTGATCCCATCCACTGTGTACTGACACTGCCTGATCTCTCACTAGAACCACTGTGATCCCATGCACTGTGAGGATACAGGGCCTGGCCTGTCACTACAGCCATTGTGTTGCCATACAATGTGAAGAGACACGGCCTGGACTCTCACTAGAACCACTGTCATGCCATGCACTGTGAGGAGATGGTCATGCCATCGATGTGAGGAGATACTGACTGTGCTCTCACTAATACCACTGTAAAGCCATGCAATGTGAGGAGACAGGGCCTGGTCTCTCGCTAGCACTACTGTGATGTCATCCACTGTCAGGAGACATGGATGAGGCTCTCACTAGAACTACTGTGAATCCATCCACTGTGAGGGGACATGGCCTGGGCTGTCCCCCAGAACCACAGTGATGCCACACACTGTGTGTAGACAAGGGCTAGGCTCTCAGTAGAACCACTCTGATATTATCCACTGTTAGGAGACATGGCCTGGGCTCTTGCTAGAACCACTGTGATGCCATGCACTGTGAGGAGTCAGGACAGGGCCTGTCACTAGAACCATTGTGATGAAATCCACTGTGAGGAGATGTGATGTGGCCAGGGCTCTCAATATAGCTTTTGTGATGTCATGCACTCTGAGGTGTCATCACATGGTTTCTCACTAGATCCACTGTCATGCCAATACTGTGAGGAGGCACTAACTGGGCTCTCACTAATACCACTGTAATAAAGTGTACTATGAGGAGACAGCAACTGGCCTCTCACTAGAACTACTGTGATGTCATCCACTGTGAGGAGACACAACCTAGTCTCCCACTCGAACTACTGTGGTTCTACTTTGAGCCTAGGCCTTGTCTCCTCACAGTGGATGACATAACAGTGGTTCTATTTACAGGCCCAACCCTTTCGTCTCACACTGCATTGCATCACAGTGCTACTAGAGAAAAACCAGTCCATGTCTCCTCACAGTGAGTGGCATGGCAGTGGTTCTAGTGAGGACTGAGGCCATGTCTCCTCACAGTGGATGACATCACAGTGGCTTCAGTGAGAGTCCTGGCTGTATCTCCTCAAAGTGGATCACATCACAGTGGTTTTAGACAGAACCCAGGCTGTGTCTCCTCACAGTGATGGCATGACAATGGATCTAGTGAGAACCCAGGTGATGTCTCCTCAGAGTGCATGACATCACAATGTCTCTATTGAGAGCCCAGGCCATGTGTTCTCACAATAGATTGCACCACAATGGTTCTAGTGACAAGCCCTGCCCTGTCTCCTTACAATGCATGGCATCACAGTGTTTCTATTGAGAACCCAAGCCATGTATCCTCACAGTGCATGTCATCACAGTGGCTCAAGTGAGACCAAAGGGTGTGTCTCCTCCCAGTGACAGTGACAGTTTCTAGGGACATTCCCAGCCCTAACTCCTCACAGTGCATGTCTTCACTGTGGTTCTAGTGACAGCTCAGGTCGTGTCTCCTCACAGAGCATGTCATCACAATGGTTATAGGAAGAGCCCAGACCATGTCTCCTAACATTGGATAGCATCACAGTAGTTCTACTGTGAGCCTAGGCCTTTTCTGCTCACAATGGATGGCAACACAGTGGTTCTATTGACAGGCCCAACCCTGTCTCCTCACACTGCTTTGCATCACAGTGGTGCTAGAGATAACCCAGTCTATGTCTCCTCACAGTTAATGGCATGACAGTGATTCTAATGAGGACTGAGGCCATGTCTCCTCACATTGCATGACATCACAGTGGTTGCAGTGAGAGCCAGGGCTGTATCTTCTTAAAGTGGAACTCATCATCGTGGTATTAGTGCGAACCCAGGCCATGTCTCCTAACAGTGGATGGCATCGCAGTGGCTCTAGAATGAGCCCAGGCCATGTCTCCTCATGGATGACATCACAGTGGCTCAATTGAGAGCCCAGGTGGTGTTTCTTCACAGAGGATGACATCGCAGCAGTTCTAGTGAGAGACAGGGCCCTGTCACCTCACAGTGCATTGCCTCACAGTGGTATTAGTGAGGGCCCAGTTAGTGTATCCTCATAGTGATGGCATGACAGTGGATCTAGTGAGGACCAAGGCAATGTCTCGTCAGAGTGCATGACATCACCATGACTCTATTGAGAACCAAGGCATTGTCTTCTGGCAGTAGATGTCATCACAATGGTTCTACTGACAGGCCTTGCCCTGTCTCCTTACAGTGCATGGCATCACAGTGTTTCTTGAGATCCCAGGCCATGTCTTCTCACAGTTCATGGCATCACAGTGGCTCTTGTGAGAGCTCAGGCCGTCTCCTCACACTGAATGGCAACACAGTGGTTATAGTGACAGGCCAGACCCTGTCACCTTACAGTGCATGTCATCACAGTGTTTCTAGTGAGAGCCCAGGTGGTCTCTCCTCAAAGTGGATGGCATCCCAGTGACTAATGAGAGTCCATTCAGTGTCTCCACACATTGAATGGCATAACAGTGACTCTAATGAGAGCCCAGGCAGTGTCTCCTCACAGTGAATGACATAACAGTGGTACTTTTGAGTGCCCAGGCCATGTCTCCTAATGGTGGATGGCATCACAGTGGTTCTACTGTGAACTTAGGCCTTGTCTCCTTACAGATGGCATCACAGTGGTTCTATTGACAAGTCCAGCCTTGTCTTCTCACAGTTCATGGCAATCACAGTGGCTCTTGTGAGAGCTCAGGGCCGTCTCCTCACACTGAATGGCAACACAGTGGTTAGTAGTGACAGGCCAGACCCTGTCACTTACAGTGCATTTCATCACAGTGATTCTCAGTGAGCGCCCATGTGGTCTCTCCTCAAAGTGGATGGGCATCCCATTATGACTAATGAGAGTCCCTCCGATGTCTCCACACATTGAAAGGCATAACCGTGACTCTAATGCGCGCCAGGCCGTGTCTCCTCACAGTGAATGCCAATAACAGTGGTACTTTGAGTGACCAGGCCCTGTCTCCTACTGGTGGAAGGCATCCACAGTGGTTCTACTGTGACCTTAGGCCTTGTCTCCATACGATTGCATCACAGTGGTTCTATTGGCCAAAGTCCAGCCACTGTTTCACTCACAGTTGCTAAGGAATCACAGTGGTTCTTTTGAGAGCCCACCGGCCATATATCCTCACAGTGGCAAGGACATCACAACTCCTCCACTGAGAGCCCAGACCATGTCTCCTCAAAGTGGACAGCATCACAGTGATTGTAGTAGAGACCAGGCCGTGTCTCCTAAGACTGTATAGCATTACAGTGATTCTACTGTGAGCCTAGGCCTTGTCTCTTCACAGTATATGGCATCACAATAGTTTTCATGAGAGACTAGGCAGTGTCTCCTCACAGTAGATGACATCACAGTAGTTCTAGTGAGAGGCCAGGCCCTGTCTCCTCACAGTGCACTTCATTACATTGGTATTAGTGAGAGCCCTGTCAGTGTCTCCTCTCAGAACAGGCATGACAGTGGATCTAGTGAGAACCCAGGGGGTGTCTCCTGAGGGTGCATGACAAATCACAATGGTTCTATTGAGAGTCCAGACCATGTCTCCTCACAGTGTATTGCATCACAATGGTTCTAGTTTCAGGCCCTGCCCTGTCTCCTCACAGTGGATGGCATCACAGTGGTCCTATTGATAGGCCCAACCCTGTCTCCTCACACTTCATTGCATCATAGTCCTACTAGAGATAACCCAGTCCATGTCTCCTCACAGTGAATGGCTTGACAGTGGTTCTAGTGAGGACCGAGGCCATGTCTCCTCACAGTGGGTGACATCACAGTGGTAGCAGTGTGAGCCTGGGCTGTATCTCCTCAAAGTAGATTGCATCACAGTGGTTTTCATGAGAACCCAGGCCGTGTCTCCTCACAATCAATGGCATCACAGTAGTACTAGTGAGAGACTATGCCATGTCTCCTCACAATGGATGACATCATAGTAGCTATACTGAGAGCCTGGGCCCAGTCTCCTCAGAGTGGATGGTATTACAGTGGCTCTATTGAGAGCTCAGTTGCTGTGTCCTCACAGAGGATGACATTGCAGCAGTTCTAGTGAGAGACAGGGCCCTGTCACCTCACAGTAGATTGCATCACAGTTGTATCAGTTAGAAACCCAGTCAGTGTATCCTCACAGTGATGGAATGACAGTGGATCTAGTGAAGACATAGGCAGTGTCTCCTCAGAGTGCATGACATCACAATGGCTTTGTTGAGAGCCTAGGCATTGTCACCTCACACTCTATGGCATCACAATGTTTATACTGACAGGCCTGGCCCTATCTCCTTACAGTGTATGGCATCAGTGTTTCTAGTGAGAGTCCAGGCCATGTCTCCTCACAGTGGATGGTATCACAGTGGCTCTAATGAGAACCCAGGCTGTGTCTCCTCACAGTGAATGCCAACACAGTGGTTGTAGTGACAGGCCTGGCCCTGTTTCCTTACAGTGCATGGCATCACAATGTTTCTAGTGAGAGCCCAGCAGTGTCTCCACACCATAGATGGCATCACAGTGGCACTACTGACAGCCCAGGCTGTGTCTCCACACAGTGAATGGCATCACAGTGTTGCTAGGGATAGTCTTGACCCTGTGCCCTCAAAGTGCATTGCATCACAGTGGTTCCAGTGAGAGCCCAGGCCATGTCTCCTAACAGGTGATAAGATCACAGAGGTTCTACTGTAGGCCTAGGCCTTGTCTCCTCACAGTTGATGGCATTGCAGTAGTTCTAGTGACAGCCCAGGCAGTCTTTCCTCACAGTAAATGGCATCACAGTGGTTCTAGTGACAGGCCTGGCCCTGTGTCCTCACTGTGCATGACATCACAGCGGTTCTTTTTTGAGCCTAGGCCAGGTCTCCACACAGTGAATGACATCACAGGGCCTCTACTGAGAAACCAGACCATGTCTCCTCAAAGTGGATGGCATCACAGTGGTTGTAGTGAGAGACCAGGCTGTGCCTAACAGTGGATAGCATCACAGTGGTTCTACTGTGATCCTAGGCCTTGTCTCCTCACAGTTTATGGCATCACTGTAGTTCTTATGAGAGACTATGTCTTACCTTCTCACAGTGGATGACATCACAGTTGTTCTAGTTGCTCTAGTGTTCTAGAGGCCGGGCCCTGTCTCCTTGTAGTGCACTGCTTTACAGTGGTATTAGTGAGAGCCAAGTCAGTTTCTCCTCACAGTATTTGCATGACAGTGGATCTTATGAGAACCTGGTGATGTCTCCTCAGGGTGCACGAAATCACAATGGCTCTATTGAGAGCCCAGGCCATGTCCCCTCACAGTTGATTGAATCAGAATGGTTCTAGTGACAATCCCTCTCCTTTCTCCTCACAGTGCATGGCATTAGAGTGGTTCTAGTGAGAGCCAAGGCCATGTCTCCTCACAATGAATGGAATCACATTGGTTGTAGTGACAGGCCTAGCCTGGTCTCTTCATAGTGCATGAAATCACAGTGGTTCTAGTGAGAGCTCAGACAGTGACTTCTCGCAGTGAATGGCATTACAGTGGTTATAGGGACTGGCCCAGCCCAGTATCCTCACAGTGCACAGCATCACAGTGGTTCTTTTGAGAACCCAGTTCGTGTTTCCTGACAGTAGATGACATCACAGTGGCTCTAGTGAGATCTCAGGCTGTGTCTCCTCATAGGGAATGGCACCACATAGTTCTACTGACAAGCCTGACCCTGTCATCTCACAGTGTACGGAATCACACTTGTTCTAGTGAGAGCCCCGGCCTTGTTTCCTCACAGTGAATGGCATGACAGTGGTTCTAGTGAGGACCAAAGCCATGGCTTCTCACAGTGGATGACATCACAAGGTTGCAGTGAGCCCAGGCTGTATCTCCTCAAAGTGGGTTGCATCACAGTGGTTTTAGTGAGAACACAGGCCTTGTCTTCTCAAAGTAAATGGCATCACACTGATTGTTGGGACGGGCCCAGTGATGTCTCCTCACAGTGGATGTCATCACAGTGTCTAGTGAGAGCCAAGGCTGTGTCTGCTCACAGTGAAGGGCACTACAATGGTTCTAGTGACAGATCTGGCCCTTTCTCCTCATAGTACATAGCATCACTATGGTGCTAGGGTGAGCCAAAATGTGCCTCCTCACAGTGGATGGCATCCCAGTGGTACTGGAGAGGTCCCAGGCTGTGTCTCCTCACAGTGGATAATTTCACAATTGTTCTAGAGAGGACACAGGCTATGTTTCATCACAGTCCATGGCATCACATGGGTTCTAGTGAGAGTCTAGGCCATTCTCCTCACAGTGAATGGCATCACAGTGGTTCTAGTGAGAGACCAGGCTATGCCTACTCACAGGGGATGGCATCACAGTGGTAATAGTGAGGACCCAGGCTCTGTCTCCTCAGAGTGGATAGCTTCACAGTGGTTCTAGAGAGGCCCCAGGCTGTGTCTCCATACAGTGAAAGGCATCACAGTGATTACTGTCAGACCCCAGGCTGTGCCTCCTCACAGTAGATGGCATTACAGTGGTTCTAGTGAGTCCAGACCATGGCTCCTCACAGTGGATAGCATCACAGTAGTTGCAGTGAGCGTCCAGGCTGTATCTACTCAAAGTGGAGGGCATCACCATTGTTCTTGTGAGCGAGTTGGCTATGTCTCCTCACACTTGTTGACATCATAGTGGTTCTTGTGAGAAGCCAGGCCATGTCTCCTCACAGTGGATGGCATTACATTGGTTCTAGTGAGAGACCACTCCATGTCTTCTCACAGTGAATCGTATGACAGTTGATCTAGTGAGGATCCAGGCCATCTCTCCTCACAGCAAATGGTATCACAATGGCTCTATTGGGAGCCCAAGCTGTTTTTCCTCACAGTAGATGGCATCACAATGGTTTTAGTGACAGGCCCAGTCATTTCTTCTGACAGTGCATGGCATCACAATGGTTCTATTGACACCCTAGGCCATGTCACTTGACAGTGAATTGCATCATAGTGGTTCTAGTGAGAGCCCAGGCCATGTCCCTCACAGTGGATGAAATCACACTTGTTCTCATGAGAGCATAGGCCACACCTCCTCATAGCAGATGGCATCACATTAGTTATCTTGAGAGACAAGGCCCTGTCTCCTCACAGTGCTTGGCTTCATAGTGGCTCTAGTGAATGCCTATTGCATGTCCCTGACAGTGAATGGCATCACATTGTTTCTAGTGAGAACCCAGGCAATGTCTTCACATAATGGATTGCATCACAGTGGTTCTCTTGGGAGCCTAGGCCATGTGTCCTTAAATTGAAATGACATCACGGTGAGAGCATGTGCTGTACCTCCTCACAGTGGATGACATCACAGTAGTTCTAGGGAGAGGAGAGGCCCTGTCTCCTCACAGGGCATTGCTTCACAGTGTTTAGTGAGTGCCTAGTCAGAGTCTAGTCACAGTGATGGCATGACAGTTGATCTAGTGAGGAGCCAGGCGATGTCTCCTCAGATTGCATGACATCACAATGGCTCTCTTAGAACCCAGGCTGTATAACTTCACAGTGTATGGCATCACTATGGTTCTAGGGACAGGCACGGCCCTATCTCCTCATATTGCATGGCATCACAGTGGTTCTAGTGAGAGCCCAGGCCATGTCTCCTCACAGTGGAATGGCATCCACTGTATTTGCGAGTGAGAGACTGGCTGTATCTCCGCAAAAGTGGATGGTATCACTGAAAGTTTTCCAGTGAGTGCCTCGGTCGTGTCTCCCTCATCGAGTAAATGAACATCACAATATTTCTAATGAGAGGGCAGCCCTGTTTCCTCACATAGCAATGCCTTCACAGTGGTAATTATGGAGAGCCCTGTCAGTGTCCTTCTCACAGTGGATGGCATGACAGTGGTATCTAGGAGACCCCAGGCAGTATGTGTCCTCAGAGTGCGTACATCACAAAGCTCAATTGAGAGCTCAGGCCAGGTCTCCCTCACAGTGATTGGCAAATCACAATGGTTCTAGTGAACAGGGCCGGCCTGTCTCCTTCACAGTGCAACAGCATGACAGTAGTTCTAGTGACAGCCCAGGCCATCTCCTCACAGTAGATGACATCACAGTGGCTGTAACCGTGAACCCAAACCATGTCCATCATAGTGAGTGGCATCACAATGGATTTAGTGACAATCCTGGCTCCGTCTCCTCACAGTGCTAGTCATTTCAGTGGTTCTAATGGTTAGCCCAGGATGTGTCTCTCACATGAATTGCATTACAATGGTTGTGCTGACAGGCCTGGCTCTGTCTTCTCACAGTGGATGGCATCACAGTGGTTCTAGTGAGTACCCAAGATGTGTCTCCTCATACTAGATTGAATCACAGTGGTACTAGTGAGGACCTAGGCTGTGTCTCCTCAGAGTGCATCACATAACACTGGTTCTAGTAAGAGCCAAAGCCATGTCTCCTTACAGTGAATGGCATCACAGTGTTTCTAGTAAGAAAGCAGGCCATATGTCCTCACAGGTGATGGCATCACAGTGGTACTAGTGACAGGCCCAGCCCTGTCTCCTCACAGGGCATGGGAAAACTGTGATTCTAGTGAGAGCCCAAGTTATATCTCCTTACACTAGATCACATCACAGTGGTACTAGTGAGGACCCAGGCTGTATCTCCTTCAGTGGGTAGTTTCACCATGGTTCTAGGGAGTACCCAGGCTGTGTCTCTTCACACTGGATAGTTTCACAGTTGTTCTAGGGAGGACCTAGTATGTGTCTCTGCACAATGGATGGCATCAGAGTGGTTGTAGTGACAGCCCAGTCTGGGTCTCCTCACAGTGAATAGCATCACTGTGGTTCTTGTGAGAGCCCAGGATGTGTCTCCTCACAGTGAATGGCATCACAATTGTTCTTAGGAGAGCCCAGAACATGACTCCACACAGTAGTTGACATCACAATGGTTCTACTGTGAGCCTGGGCTGTGTCTCCTCACAGTGATTGCCTGGTGTGCTGGGCTGTATCTCATTAAGTGGATTGCATCACAAGTGATTCTAGAGAGATCCCAGGCCCTGTCTCCACACAGAGGATGACATCACTGTGGTTGCAGTAAGAGCCAGGTCTGTATCTCCTCAAAGTTCATCCCATCAGTGTGGTTATAGTGAGAGCCCAGGCCATGTCTCCACACAATGAATGGCATCACAATTGTTTTAGTGAGAGACTAGGCTGTATCTCTTCACAGTGCGTTGGGTTCACAGTGGTTCTAGAGACACCCCAAGATGTGCCTCCTCATAATTGATGGCATCACAGTTGTACTAGAGATGACCCAGGCTGTGTCTGCTCACAGTGGATGGCATCAGAGTGGTTGTAGTGAGAGCCTAGGCCATATCTCCCTCACTGTGAATGGCATCACTGTGGTTCTTGTGAGAGTTCATGATGTGTCTCCTCACAGTGGATGGCATCACAGTGGTTCTAGTGAGAGCCCAGGCCATGTCCTCCTCACAGAGGAGGACATTACAATAGCTCCAGTGAGAACACAGGCCATGTCCCCTCACAATGCATGGCAACACAGTGGTTCTATTTGGAGCCCAGACCCTGTGTCCTCATAGCAGTTGCTAACACATTGGTTATATTGATAGGCCCAGCCCTGTCACCTCAGAGTGCATGGCATCACAGTGGCTCTAGTGAATGGCCAGGGATATCTCCTCACAATATATGGCATCACAGTGGTTTAGGGAGAGCCCAAGATGTTTCTCCTCACGCTAGATTGCATCACAGTTGTACTAGTAAGGACCCAGGCTGTGACTTCTCACAGTGGTACTAGTGAGTAACCAGGCTGTGTCTCCTAACAGTCAGGCATCACAGTGGATCTAGTGAGAGAGAGGCCAGGCCCTGTCTCCTCACAGTGTGTGGTATCACAGTGGTTTTAGTAAGAGCCCAAGATGCGCCTCCTCACAATGCATGGCATAACAGTGGTAATAATGTGGACCAAGTCTGTCTCTCCTCACACTGATTGTTTTGCAGTGGTTCCAGGGAGTACCCAGGCTGTGTCTCCTCACTGGATGGGATCAGAGTGGTTCTAGTGAGGGCCCAGGACATGTCAACTCACATGAATGGCCTCACTGTGGTTCTAGTGAGAGCCTAGGCCTTGTCTCCTCACAGTGGATGACATCAGAGTGGTTGCCTGGACTATATCTCTTAAAGTGGATGGCAGCACAGTAGTAATAGTGAGAACACAGACCATGTCTCCTCACAGTGAATGGCATCACTGTGATTCAAGTGAGAGCCCAGGCCATGTCTCCTCATAGTGGATGACGTCACTGTGGTTGCAGTGAGAGCACAGGTTATATCTCCTCAAAGTGGATGGTATCACTGTGGTTCTAGTGAGAGCCCAGGCCATGTCTCCTCACAATGAATGGCATTAAAGTGGTTCTAGTGACAGGCCCATCTCTGTCTCTTCATAGTGCATGGTATCACAGTGGTCCTAGTGAGAGTCCAGGCCATGTCTCCTCACAGTGGATGGCATCCCAGTGTTTCTAATTGGAGCACAGGCCCTGTCTCCTTATAGCAGTTGCTAAAACATTGGTTATATTGAGAGGCCGGCCCTATCCCTTCTTAAGGTATGGCATCACTGAGGTTCTAGTGAATGCCAGGGCCATGTTTCCTCAAAAAAGATGCCATCACTGTGGTACTAGTGAGGACCCAGGCTGTGTCTCCTTACAGTGGATACTTTGACAATGATTCTAGGGAGGACCCAGGCTGTGTCTCCTTACAGTGGATCTTTGACAATGATTCTAGAGGGGGGTGGGGACCCAGGCTGTGTCTCCTTACAGTGGATACTTTGACAATGATTCTAGGGAGACCCAGGCTGTGTTCCTCACTGTGAATCACATCACACTGGTTTCTAGTGGGAACTCAGGCCATGTCTCCTCACAGTAAATGGTTAGCACAGGACTTCTAGTGAGAGAGCAGGCCATATCTCCTCACAGGTGATGGCATCAAGTTGTTTCTAGTGACAGGCCTGGCTCTGTCTTCTCACAATGGTACTAGTGAGATCCTAAGATGTGCCTCCTCACAATGGATGGCATCACAGTGCTACTAGTGAGGATCTCGTGTCTCCTCACAGTGGATGGCATCACCATAGTTCTATTGAGAGCCCCAGGCCATGTCTCCTCACAGTGAATAGCATCACACTGGTTCTACTGAGAACCCATCCTTGTTTCCTCACAGTGGATGACATCACAGTGGTTGCCTTTGTTGCCTGGACATTATCTCTTCAAAGTGGATGGCAACACAATGGTACTAGGGAGAACCCAGGCCATGTCTTCTCACAGTGGATGACATAACTGTGGTTGCAGTGAGAGCCCATTTTGTATCTCCAGAAAGTTGATGTCATCACTGTGGTTCTAGTGAGAGCCCATGCTGTGTCTCCTCACAGTGGATGGCATCACATTGACTCTAGTCCAAGCCAAGGCTATGTCTGCTCACACTGGATGATATCACCGTGGTTCCACTTGGAGCACAAGTCCTGTTGCTTACATATTGGTTATAGTAAGAGGCCTGACCGACTCCTCAGAGTGCTTGACATCACAGAGGCTCTAGTGAATGCCCCAGGCCTTGTCTCCTCACAATAGATGACATCACAGTGGTTCTATTGAGAGCCCAAGATGTGTCTCCTCACCTAGATCGCATCACAGTGGTACGAGTTAGGACCCAGGCTGTGTTCCCTCACATTGGATAGTTTTCAAATGGTTCCAGGGAGGACCAAGACTGTGTCTCTTCATAGGGCAAGCAAGCACCCTGGTTCTAGTGAGAGCCCAGGCCATGTCTCCTTATGGTGAATGGCATCACAGTGTTTCTAATGAGAGAGCAGGCCATATCTCCTCACAGTTGATGGCTTCAAAGTTATTCTAGTGACAGGCCTGGCCTTGTCTCACCACAGTGCATGGGATCACATTCATTCTAGTGAGAGCCCAATATGTGCCTCCTCACAATTGATGGAATCTCAGTGTTAGCAGTGAGGACCCAGGCTGTGTCTCCTCACAGCGTATGGCATCAGAGTGGTTGTAGTGAGAGCCCAGTACATGTCTCTTCACAATAATGGCTCGCAGTGGTTCTTGTCATTGCCCAAGATGTGTCTCCTCGCAGTTGGTGCCATCACAGTGGTTCTAGTTAGAGCCCAGGCTATGTCTACTCACAGTGGATAGCATCACAGTGGTTCTACTGAGAGCCTAGGCCGTTTCTCCTCACAGTGAATGACATCACTGTGGTTGCCTTGGTTGCCTGCTGTGTCTCCTCAAGGTGGTTGGCACCACAGTGATTCTAGTGGGAAGCCAGGCCATGTTTCTTCACAGTGAATGGCATTACTAGTTGTTTTAGTGAGAGACTAGCCTGTGTCTCCTCACAGTGGTTGCTATCACATTGCTTATAGTGAGAGGCCAGGACCTGATTCCTCACAGTGCATGGCATCACAGTGGATCTAGTGAGAGCCCAGGCCATATCTCCTCACAGTGGTTGGCATCACAATGCAATTTAGTGACAGGCCAGTCTTTGTCTCCCCACAGTGCTTGTCATTATAGGGGTTCTAGTGAGAGCCCAGGCCAGGCCTCCTCACAGTGAATGTCATCACAATGGTTTGAGTCACAGGCCTGGACCTGTCTCCTCACAGTGAATGCCATCACTGTGGTTGTAGTGAGATACCAAGCAGTATCTTCTCAAAGTGGATGGCATCACTGTGGTTCTAGTGAGAGCCCAGGTCATGTATCCTCACAGTGGATGACATCATAGTATTTCTAGTGAGAGGTTTTTCCCTGTCCTCTCATCATGCAATGATTCACAGTAGTATTATGGAGAGCCCAGTCAGTGTCTCCTCGCAGTGATGACATTACAGTGGATCTAGCAGGACCCAGGTGATGTCTCCTCAGAGTGCATGACATTACAATGGCTCTATTGAGAGTTCAGGCCATGTCTCCTCACAGTGGATGGCAACAAAAATGGTTCTAGTGACAGGCCTGGCCCTGTCTCCTCACATTGCATGGCATCACAGTCGATCAATTGAGAGCCTAGGCAATGTCTCCTCACAGTGGATGGCATCACAGTGGCTCTAGTGAGATGCCAGACCATGTTCTCTCACAGTGAATGATATCACAGTTGGAGCCCAGGCCTTGTCTCCTCACAGCAGTTGCTCTGACATTGGTTATAGTGAGAGGCCTGGCCCCATCTCCTCAGTGTGTGGGATCATAGTAGTTCAAGTCAGAGCACATGATGTGCCTCCTCACAAATGATGGCATTAAAGTGGTACTAGTGAGGAACCAGATTGTGTCTTCTCACAATGGATAGGCTTAACAGTTGTTCTAGGAGGACCCAGACTGTGTCTCCTCACAGTGGATGGGATCACAATGGTTGTACTTGGAGCCCAAGCCATGTCTCCTCATAGTGGATGTTATCACACTGGTGATAGTGAGACGGCCGGACCTGTCTCCTCAGAGAGTATGGCAAGACAATGACTCTAGTGAATGAGCAGGCTATGTCTCCTCAAAATAGATGGGATCACAGTGGTTCTACTGACAGGCCTGGCCCTGTCTCCTCAAAATGCAATGCATCACAGGGGTATTATGAGGACCCATTCAGTGTCTCCTCACAGTGAGTGGCATCAAAGTGGATCTAATGAGGATGCAGGTGATGTTTCCTCAGAGTGCCAGACATCAAAATGGCTCTATTGAGAGTCCAGGCTGTGTCTCCTCACAATGAATGGCATCACAGTGGTTCTAGTGAGAGCACAAGGCCATGTCTCCTCACAGTACATGGCATCACAATGGGTTTAGTGACTGAACCAGCACTGTCTCCTGACAGTGCATGGCAACACAATGATTCTAATGAGAGCCCAGGCCATGTCACCTCACAGTACATGGCATCACACTGGTTCTCGTGAGAGCCCAGGCCATGTCTCCACACAGGGAATGGCATCACAGTGGTTCTACTGAGAGCCCAGGCTGTGTCTTCTCACAGTGAATGAAATTACAGTGGTTCTAGTGAGAGTCCAGGCTTTGTCTCCTCATAACAGATGGCATCACATTAGTTATCATGAGACACAAGGCCCTGTCTCCTCACAGTGCATGGCATCATAGTGGCTCTAGTGAATACCCAGGCCATGCCGTCCTCACAGTAGATGGCATCACAGTGTCTCTTTTGAGAGCCCTGGCCACAATTCCACACAATGGATAGCATCACAGTGGTTCTCCTGAGAGCCTAAACTATGTCTCCTAAAATGAAATGACGTCACAGTGGTTGCAGTGAGAGCATGTGCTCTATCTCCTCAAATTGGATGGCATCACAGACGTTCTAGTGAGAAAAAAGGCCAGGTATCCTCATAGAAGATGACATCACAATGGTTTTAGTGACTGACCCAGCCCTGTCTCCCTGACAGCGCATGGCATCACAGTGGTTCTAATGAGATCAGGCTGTGTCTCTTCACAGTGAATCACATCACAGTGGTTCTAGTGAGAGCCCAGGACATGTCTCCTCACAGTGGATGAAATCACGGTGGTTCTACTGAGAGCAAAGGTCATGTCTCCTCCTCATAGTACATGGCAGTACATTAGTTATCCTGAGACACAAGGCCTGATCTCCTCACATTGCATTGCATCATAGTGGCCTCTAGTAAATGCCCAAGCTATGTATCTACACAGTGGATGGCATCACAGTGGTTCTAGTGAGAGCTCAAGCCATGTCTTGACACAATGGATAGCATCACAGTGGTTCTCTTGAGAGCCTAGGCCATGGCTCCTAAAAGTGTATGACATCATAGTGGTTGCAGTGAGAGCATGGGCTGTATCTACTCAGAGTGGATGGCATCACAGTGGTTCTAGTGAGAACCCAGGCCAGGTATCCTCACAGTGAATGGCATCACAGTTGTTCTAATGAGAGACTAGGCTGTCTCTGCACAGTGGATGACATCACAGGAGTTCTAGTGAGAGGACGTGCCCTGTCTCCTCACAGTGCATTGATTCACAGTGGTATTAGTGAGGGCCTAGTCAGTGTCTCTTCACAGTGATGGCATGACAGTGGATCTTGTGAGGACTCAGGCGATGTCTCCTCAGAGTGAATAGCATCACAGTGGTTGTAATGACAGGCCTGGCCCTGTGTCTGCTCAGTGAATGGCCTCACACTGGTTCTAGTGAGAGTCCAGTCCATGTCCCCTCACAGTGGATAGCATCACAGTGGCTCTAGTATGAGTTCAGGCAGGCCCTTTCTCCTTACAGTGGATGAAATCACAGTGGTACTAGTTGGAGCCCAGGCCATGTCTACTCATAGCACTTGCTCTCACATTGGTTATAATGAGAGCCCTGGCCCTGTCTCCTCAGAGTGCATGGCATCACAGTTGTTCTAATGAGTGCCCAGGCCATGTCTCCTCATATTAGATGGCCTTGCAGGGTTTCTAGTGAAAGTCCAAGATGTGTCTCCTCACATGAGATTGCATCACAGTGGTACTAGAGAGGACCCAGGCTGTGTCACCTTACAGTGGATAGTTTCACAGTGATTCTAGGGAGGACCCAGTCTGTGTCCCTTCACACTGTATGGCATCATACTGGTTCTAGTGAGAGCCCAGGCCATGTCTCCACACAGTGAATGGCATCACAGTATTTCTGGTGAGAAAAAAGGCCATGTCACCTCACAATGAATGATATCACAGTGGTTTCAGTGAGAGCCCTGGCTATGTCTCCTCACAGTGGATGAATTTACAGTGGAAGAAATCTCAGTGGTCCTAGTGAGAGCCCAGGCTGTGTCTCCTCATAGCAGATGGTATCACATTAGTTATCGTGAGAGACAAGGCCCTATCTCCTCCCAGTGCATCATAGTGGCTGCAGTGAATGCCCAGGCCAAGTCTCCTCACATTGGCTGACATCACATTGTTTCTTGTGAGAACCCAGGCCATTTCTACACACAATGGATAGCAGCAGAGTGGTTCTAGTAGGAGCTCAGGCCCTGACTCTTTATAGCAGTTGCTGTCCCATTGGTTATATTAAGGGGCCCAGCCCTGTCTCCTCAGAGTGCATGGCATCACAGTGACTCTAATGAATGCCCAGGCCATGTCTCCTCACAAAAGATGGCATCACACTATTTCTAGTGAGAGCCCAATATATGTCTCCTAACCCTAAATCTCGTCACCTTGGTACTAGTGAGGACCCAGGCTGTTTCTCCTCACAGTGGTAGTTTCACCGTGGTTCCAGGGAGGACCCAGGCTATATCTCCTCACAGTGCATGGCATCACTCTAGTTCTAGTGAGAGCACAGGCCATGTCTTCTCACAGTGAGTGACATCACAGTATTTCTAGTGAGAGAGCAGGCCATGTCTCCTCACAATTGATGGCATCATAGTGGTTCTAGTGACAGGCCCAGCCCTGTCTCCTCACAGTGCATGGCATCATAGTGGTTCTATTGAGAGTGCAAATGTGCCTCCTTACAATGGATGGCACCACAGTGGTACTAGTGAGGACCCAGGATATATCTCCTCACAGTGGATAGTTTCAAAGTGATTCTAGGGAGGACCCAGTCTGTATCTCCTCACACTGGATGGCATCAGAGTGTTTCTAGTGATAGCTCAGTCCTTGTCCCCTCACAGTTAATGGCATTACAATGGTCCCTGAGAGAGTCCAGGGTGTGTCTCCTCACACTGGATGGCATCACAGTGATTCTAGTGAGTGACCATGCCATGTCTCCTAATAGCATCACAGTGGTTCTACTGAGAGCCTAGGCCATGTCTCCTCACAATGGATGACATCACAGTGATTGCATTGGGTACCCGGGCTTGATCTTCTCAAGGTGGATAACATCACAGTGGTTCTAGTGAGAACACTGGCCATGTCTACTCACAGTGAATAGCATTACAGTTGTTTTAGTGAGACCTTGGCCATGTCTCTTCTCAGTGAATGACATAACAGTGGTTGTAGTGAGAAGTGAGTCTGTGCCTACTCACAGTGAATGGCATGACAGTGGATCTAGTGAGGACCCAGGCCATGTATCCTCACAGTGTATAGCATCACAATGGCTCTATTGAGAGACAAGGCTGTGTCTTTTCACAGTGGATGACATAACAATGCTTTTAGTCACTGACACAGCCCTGTCTCCTGACAGTGCATGTCATCACAATGGTTCTAATGAGAGCCCAGGCTGTGTCACCTCTCAGTGAATGGCATCACAGTGGTTCTAGTGAAAGCCCAGGATGTGTCTCTTCACAGTGGATGAAATAACAGTGGTTGTAGTGAGAACACAGGTTATCTCTCCTCATAGCAGATGGCATCACATTAGTTATCATGAGAGACAAGGCCCTGTTTCCTCACAATGCATGGCATTGTAGTGGGGTCTAGTGAATGACCAGGCCATGTCTCCTCACAATGGATAGTATCACAGTGGTCCTAGTGAGAGCCCTGGCCATGTCTAGACACAATGGATAGCATCACAGTGATTCTCCTGAGAGCCTAGGCTGTGGCTCCTAAAAGTGGGTGACATCACAGTGGCTGCAGTGATAGCATGGGCTGTATCACCTCAAAGTGGATGGCATCACAGTGGCTCTAGTGCCCACCCAGACCATGTCTCCTCACAGTGGATGGCAGCACAGTTGTACTTCTTGGAGCCCAGGCCCTGTCTCCTCATAGCAGTTGCTGTCACATTAGTTATAATGAGAGACCTGGCCATGTCTCCTCAGGATGCATGGCTCTACTGAATGCTCAGGCCATGTCTCCTCATATTAGATGGACTCACAGTGTTTCTAGTGACAGCCCAAGATGTGTCTCCTCACACAAGATCACATCACAGTGGTACTAGTGAGGACCCAGGCTGTGTCACCTCACAGAGGATAGTTTCAAAGTGGTTCTAGGGAGGACCCAGTCAATGTCTACTCACAGTGCATGGCATCACACTGGTTCTCATGAGAGCCCAGGCCATGTCTCCACACAGTGAATGGCATCACATTATTTCTAGTGAGGGACTAGGCCAAGTCTCCTCACAATGGATGGCATCACAGTGGTTCTAGGGACAGGCCCAGCTCTGTCTCCTCACAGTGCATGGCATCACAGTGGTTGTAGTGAGAGTGCAAGATGTGCCTCCTTACAATGGATGGCATCAGAGTGGTACTAGTGAGGACCCAGGATATGTGTTTTCACAATGGATAGTTTCAAAGTGTTTCTAGGGAGAACCCAATCTGTGTCTCCTCACAGTATATGGCATCAGAGGGGTTCTAGTGAGTGCCCAGGCGGTGTCTCCTCACAGTGCATTGTATCACAGTGGTTCTAGTGAGAGCCCAGTCCATGTCTCCTCACAATTGATAGCATCACACTGTTTATAGTGAGAGCACAATATGTGTCTCCTCACCCTAGATCGCATCACCTTAGTACTAGTGAGGGCCCAGGCTGTGTCTCCTCACAGTGGATAGTTTCAAAGTGATTCTATGGAGGACCCAGGTTATATCTCCTCACACTGGATGGCATAAGAGTTGTTCTAGTGAGAGCTAAGTCCTTGTCTCCTCACAGTGAATGGCATCACAATAGTCCTTGTGAGAGTCCAGGACATGTCTAATAACAGAATGGCATCACAGTGATTCTAGTGAGTGACCAGGCCATGTGTTCTCACAGTGGGTGTCATAACACTGGTTCTGGAGAGGACCCGTTCTCTGTCTTACACAAAAGGTGGCATCACAGTGGTACTAGTGAGAGTCCAAAATGTGTCTCCTCACAATGGATGGCATAAATGTGATACTAGCAGGTACCCAAGCTGTGTCTCCTCACAGTGGATGGCAACACAGTGGTACTACTGACAGGCTTGGCCCTGTCTCCACACAGTGCATTGCATCACAGTGGTACTAGAGATAGCCCAGTTCATGTCTCCTCACAGTGCATGGCATCACAGTGGTTCTTGTGAGATCCCAAGCCATTTCTCCTCACAGTGGATGGCATCACAGTGGTTCTACTTGGATCCCAGGCTGTGTCTCTTCATAGTGGATGCTATCACATTGGTGATAGTGAGAGGACCTTCCTTGTCTCCTCAAGTGCATGGCATCACAGTGGTATTAGTAAGGGCCCAGTCAGTGTCTCCCCACAGTGAATGGCATGACAGTGGATCTAGTGAGGATGTAGGAAATCTCTCCTCAGAGTGCATGACATCACAATGGCTCTATTGAGAACACAGGCCTTAACTCCTCACAGTTAATGGCATCACAATGGTACTACTGACAGGCCCGGCCCTGTTGCTGTACAGTGCATGGCATCAGAGCGTTTCCAGTGAGAGCATAGGCTGTGTCTCCGCACAGTAAATGGCATCACAGTGGTTTAGGGACATGCCAGGCCCTGTCTCCTCACAGTGCTTGACATCACAGTGGTTCGTTTGAGAGCCCAAGTCATGTCTCCTTCCAGTGGATGGCATCACAGTGGCTCTAGTAAGAACCCAGGCTATGTCTTCTCACAGTGAATGGCATCACAGTGGTTCAACTGAGAGCCAAGGCCATATTTCCTAACAGTGGATAGCATCACACTGGTTCTACAGTGAGCCTAGTCTTTGTCTCCCCACAGTGGATGGTATCACAGTGGTTCTGTGATTAGACAAGGTCTAGGCTGTCAATAGAGCCATGGTGATGTCATGTACTCTAAGGAGACATTGCCTGTATCCTCACTAGATCCACTGTCATGTCATCACTGTGAGGATACACTGACTGGTCTCTCCCTAACTCCACTGTGAAACAATGCACTGTGAGATGAAAGGGCCCTGTCTCCCACTAGAAATGCTGTGATGTCATCCTCTGTGAGGACACACCACCTGAGCCACTGTGATGCCATCCACTGTGAGGAGATCTGGCCTGGACTTGCACTAGAGCCACTATGATACCATCAACTGTGAGGAGACATGGCCTGGGTTCTCACTAAAACAACTATGATGTGATCCATTCTGAGCAGATACAGCCTTGGCTTTCACTGCAACCACAGCGATGAAACCTACTGTGAGGAGACATGGCCTCAGTCCTCACTAGAACCACTGTCATGCCATTCACTGTGAGGAGACATGGACTGGATTATCTCAAGTTGCACTGTAATCCAACACAGTGTGAGGAGACAGGGTTGAGCCTGTCAATAGAACCATGTGGTGCCATACATTGTGAAGAGAAAATGCCTAGGCTCACAGTAGAACTGCTGTGATGCTATCCTGTTAGGAGACATGGCCTAGGCTCTCCCTATAGCCACTGTGATGCCATGCTCTGTGAGGAGACATGAACTGGGCTCTCAGTAGAGCCACAGTGATGATATGTACTGTGACGACAGAGGGTCGTGACTGTTCCCAGAAACACTGTGATGCCATTCACTGGGAGGAGACACACCCTGTGGTCTCACTAGAGCCACTGTGATGACATGCACTGTGAGGAGACATGGCCTGGACTCTCAAAAGAACCACTGTCATGCCATGCATTGTGAGGAGACAGGGTCAGGTTTGTCACTAGAACCACTGTGATATCCTTTACTGTGAGAAGACACAGCCTGGGTTCTTACTAGAAACACTGTGATGCCTTGCACTGTGAGGAGAAAGGGCAGGGTCTGTCACTAGAATGATTGTGATGCAATTGACTGTGAGGACACATGGCCTGGGCTCTCAATAGAACCATTGTCATGTCATGCACTCTGTGGAGACATTGCCTGGCTTCACACTAGATCCACTGTCATGCCATCACTGTGAGGAGACACTGACTGGATTCTCACTAATGCCACTGGGAAGCAGTGTACTGTGAGGAGACAGGGCCCGGCCTCTCACTAGAACTACTGTGATGTCATCCACTGTGAGAGACACGGCCTAGTCCCTCACTAGAACTACTGTGATAGCATTCACTGTGAGGAGAGAAGGCCTAGGCTCACAGTAGAACCACTGTGATGCAATCCACTGTTAGGACACATGGCCTGGGCTCCTACTGGATCCACTGTGATGCCATGCACTGTGAGGAGATAGGGCCACACCTGTCACTAGAACCATTGTGATGCAATCCACTGTGAGCATACATGGCCTGGGCTCTCAATAGAGCCATTGTGAAGTCATGCACTCTAAGGAGACATTGCCTGGATTCTTACTGTATCCACTGTCATGCCATCACTGTGAGGAGATACTGACTGGGCTGTCACTAATATCACTGTAAAGCATTGCATTGTCAGGAGACAAAGGCTAGGCTCACAGTAGAACCACTATGATGCAATCCACTGTTTGGAGACATGACCTGCACTCCTACTAGAGTCACTGTGATGCCATCCACTGTGAGGAGACATGGCCTGCACTCTCACAAGAATCATTGTGATGTCATGCACTGTGAGGAGAGAGGACCAGGTCTGTCAATAGAACCACTGTGATGCCATTTCGTGAGGAAACAGCCTGGGCTCTTTCTAGAAACACTCTGATGCCATGCACTGTGAGGAGCAAGGGCCGGGTCTGTTGCTAGAACTGTTGTGATGCCATTCCCTGTGAGGAGACATGGCCTGGGCTCTCACTAGAAACATTGTGATGCCATGCCCTGTAAGGAGACATGGCTGGGCCTGTCAGGTGAACCATTGTAATATCATCAACTGTGAGGAGACAAGGCTTGGGCTCTCAATAGAGCCATTGTGATGTCATACACTCAGAAGAGACATTGCCGATGCCATTACTAGATCCACTGTCATGCCATCACTGTGAGGATGCACTGACTAGTCGTTCATGAATACCACTGAGAAGCAATGCACTGTGGGCTGACAGTGATCCTGTCTCTCACTAGAACTGTTGCAATGTCATAGTCCAAGAGGACACATGACCTGGACTCTCAATAGAGTCTCTGTGATGCCATCCACGGTGAGGAAACATGACCTGGGCTCTCACTAGAACCAATGTGATGCCATGAACTTTGAGGAGACAGGCATAGGCCTGTCACTAGAACCACTGTGATGCCATTCACTGTGAGGATACATAGCCTGGAATCTCACTAGAGACACTCTGACACCATCCATTGCAAGGAGACATGGTCTGGGCTCTCAAGAGAACCACTGTGATGCTGTGCACTGTGAGGATACAGGGATGGACCTATACCTATAACCACTGTGATCCCATCCACTGTGTACTGACACTGCCTGATCTCTCACTAGAACCACTGTGATCCCATGCACTGTGAGGATACAGGGCCTGGCCTGTCACTACAGCCATTGTGTTGCCATACAATGTGAAGAGACACGGCCTGGACTCTCACTAGAACCACTGTCATGCCATGCACTGTGAGGAGATGGTCATGCCATCGATGTGAGGAGATACTGACTGTGCTCTCACTAATACCACTGTAAAGCCATGCAATGTGAGGAGACAGGGCCTGGTCTCTCGCTAGCACTACTGTGATGTCATCCACTGTCAGGAGACATGGATGAGGCTCTCACTAGAACTACTGTGAATCCATCCACTGTGAGGGGACATGGCCTGGGCTGTCCCCCAGAACCACAGTGATGCCACACACTGTGTGTAGACAAGGGCTAGGCTCTCAGTAGAACCACTCTGATATTATCCACTGTTAGGAGACATGGCCTGGGCTCTTGCTAGAACCACTGTGATGCCATGCACTGTGAGGAGTCAGGACAGGGCCTGTCACTAGAACCATTGTGATGAAATCCACTGTGAGGAGATGTGATGTGGCCAGGGCTCTCAATATAGCTTTTGTGATGTCATGCACTCTGAGGTGTCATCACATGGTTTCTCACTAGATCCACTGTCATGCCAATACTGTGAGGAGGCACTAACTGGGCTCTCACTAATACCACTGTAATAAAGTGTACTATGAGGAGACAGCAACTGGCCTCTCACTAGAACTACTGTGATGTCATCCACTGTGAGGAGACACAACCTAGTCTCCCACTCGAACTACTGTGGTTCTACTTTGAGCCTAGGCCTTGTCTCCTCACAGTGGATGACATAACAGTGGTTCTATTTACAGGCCCAACCCT
Source organism: Dipus sagitta (assembly GCA_036346955.1). Classification (NCBI taxonomy): domain Eukaryota; kingdom Metazoa; phylum Chordata; class Mammalia; order Rodentia; family Dipodidae; genus Dipus; species Dipus sagitta. The sequence goes on along the minus strand of CM070791.1, from coordinate 7,057,606 downwards.
TTCGTCTCACACTGCATTGCATCACAGTGCTACTAGAGAAAAACCAGTCCATGTCTCCTCACAGTGAGTGGCATGGCAGTGGTTCTAGTGAGGACTGAGGCCATGTCTCCTCACAGTGGATGACATCACAGTGGCTTCAGTGAGAGTCCTGGCTGTATCTCCTCAAAGTGGATCACATCACAGTGGTTTTAGACAGAACCCAGGCTGTGTCTCCTCACAGTGATGGCATGACAATGGATCTAGTGAGAACCCAGGTGATGTCTCCTCAGAGTGCATGACATCACAATGTCTCTATTGAGAGCCCAGGCCATGTGTTCTCACAATAGATTGCACCACAATGGTTCTAGTGACAAGCCCTGCCCTGTCTCCTTACAATGCATGGCATCACAGTGTTTCTATTGAGAACCCAAGCCATGTATCCTCACAGTGCATGTCATCACAGTGGCTCAAGTGAGACCAAAGGGTGTGTCCTCCCAGTGACAGTGACAGTTTCTAGGGACATTCCCAGCCCTAACTCCTCACAGTGCATGTCTTCACTGTGGTTCTAGTGACAGCTCAGGTCGTGTCTCCTCACAGAGCATGTCATCACAATGGTTATAGGAAGAGCCCAGACCATGTCTCCTAACATTGGATAGCATCACAGTAGTTCTACTGTGAGCCTAGGCCTTTTCTGCTCACAATGGATGGCAACACAGTGGTTCTATTGACAGGCCCAACCCTGTCTCCTCACACTGCTTTGCATCACAGTGGTGCTAGAGATAACCCAGTCTATGTCTCCTCACAGTTAATGGCATGACAGTGATTCTAATGAGGACTGAGGCCATGTCTCCTCACATTGCATGACATCACAGTGGTTGCAGTGAGAGCCAGGGCTGTATCTTCTTAAAGTGGAACTCATCATCGTGGTATTAGTGCGAACCCAGGCCATGTCTCCTAACAGTGGATGGCATCGCAGTGGCTCTAGAATGAGCCCAGGCCATGTCTCCTCATGGATGACATCACAGTGGCTCAATTGAGAGCCCAGGTGGTGTTTCTTCACAGAGGATGACATCGCAGCAGTTCTAGTGAGAGACAGGGCCCTGTCACCTCACAGTGCATTGCCTCACAGTGGTATTAGTGAGGGCCCAGTTAGTGTATCCTCATAGTGATGGCATGACAGTGGATCTAGTGAGGACCAAGGCAATGTCTCGTCAGAGTGCATGACATCACCATGACTCTATTGAGAACCAAGGCATTGTCTTCTGGCAGTAGATGTCATCACAATGGTTCTACTGACAGGCCTTGCCCTGTCTCCTTACAGTGCATGGCATCACAGTGTTTCTTGAGATCCCAGGCCATGTCTTCTCACAGTTCATGGCATCACAGTGGCTCTTGTGAGAGCTCAGGCCGTCTCCTCACACTGAATGGCAACACAGTGGTTATAGTGACAGGCCAGACCCTGTCACCTTACAGTGCATGTCATCACAGTGTTTCTAGTGAGAGCCCAGGTGGTCTCTCCTCAAAGTGGATGGCATCCCAGTGACTAATGAGAGTCCATTCAGTGTCTCCACACATTGAATGGCATAACAGTGACTCTAATGAGAGCCCAGGCAGTGTCTCCTCACAGTGAATGACATAACAGTGGTACTTTTGAGTGCCCAGGCCATGTCTCCTAATGGTGGATGGCATCACAGTGGTTCTACTGTGAACTTAGGCCTTGTCTCCTTACAGATGGCATCACAGTGGTTCTATTGACAAGTCCAGCCTTGTCTACTCACAGTGTAAGGAATCACAGTGGTTCTTTTGAGAGCCCAGGCCATATATCCTCACAGTGGATGGCATCACAACTCCTCCACTGAGAGCCCAGACCATGTCTCCTCAAAGTGGACAGCATCACAGTGATTGTAGTAGAGACCAGGCCGTGTCTCCTAAGACTGTATAGCATTACAGTGATTCTACTGTGAGCCTAGGCCTTGTCTCTTCACAGTATATGGCATCACAATAGTTTTCATGAGAGACTAGGCAGTGTCTCCTCACAGTAGATGACATCACAGTAGTTCTAGTGAGAGGCCAGGCCCTGTCTCCTCACAGTGCACTTCATTACATTGGTATTAGTGAGAGCCCTGTCAGTGTCTCCTCTCAGAACAGGCATGACAGTGGATCTAGTGAGAACCCAGGGGGTGTCTCCTGAGGGTGCATGACAAATCACAATGGTTCTATTGAGAGTCCAGACCATGTCTCCTCACAGTGTATTGCATCACAATGGTTCTAGTTTCAGGCCCTGCCCTGTCTCCTCACAGTGGATGGCATCACAGTGGTCCTATTGATAGGCCCAACCCTGTCTCCTCACACTTCATTGCATCATAGTCCTACTAGAGATAACCCAGTCCATGTCTCCTCACAGTGAATGGCTTGACAGTGGTTCTAGTGAGGACCGAGGCCATGTCTCCTCACAGTGGGTGACATCACAGTGGTAGCAGTGTGAGCCTGGGCTGTATCTCCTCAAAGTAGATTGCATCACAGTGGTTTTCATGAGAACCCAGGCCGTGTCTCCTCACAATCAATGGCATCACAGTAGTACTAGTGAGAGACTATGCCATGTCTCCTCACAATGGATGACATCATAGTAGCTATACTGAGAGCCTGGGCCCAGTCTCCTCAGAGTGGATGGTATTACAGTGGCTCTATTGAGAGCTCAGTTGCTGTGTCCTCACAGAGGATGACATTGCAGCAGTTCTAGTGAGAGACAGGGCCCTGTCACCTCACAGTAGATTGCATCACAGTTGTATCAGTTAGAAACCCAGTCAGTGTATCCTCACAGTGATGGAATGACAGTGGATCTAGTGAAGACATAGGCAGTGTCTCCTCAGAGTGCATGACATCACAATGGCTTTGTTGAGAGCCTAGGCATTGTCACCTCACACTCTATGGCATCACAATGTTTATACTGACAGGCCTGGCCCTATCTCCTTACAGTGTATGGCATCAGTGTTTCTAGTGAGAGTCCAGGCCATGTCTCCTCACAGTGGATGGTATCACAGTGGCTCTAATGAGAACCCAGGCTGTGTCTCCTCACAGTGAATGCCAACACAGTGGTTGTAGTGACAGGCCTGGCCCTGTTTCCTTACAGTGCATGGCATCACAATGTTTCTAGTGAGAGCCCAGCAGTGTCTCCACACCATAGATGGCATCACAGTGGCACTACTGACAGCCCAGGCTGTGTCTCCACACAGTGAATGGCATCACAGTGTTGCTAGGGATAGTCTTGACCCTGTGCCCTCAAAGTGCATTGCATCACAGTGGTTCCAGTGAGAGCCCAGGCCATGTCTCCTAACAGGTGATAAGATCACAGAGGTTCTACTGTAGGCCTAGGCCTTGTCTCCTCACAGTTGATGGCATTGCAGTAGTTCTAGTGACAGCCCAGGCAGTCTTTCCTCACAGTAAATGGCATCACAGTGGTTCTAGTGACAGGCCTGGCCCTGTGTCCTCACTGTGCATGACATCACAGCGGTTCTTTTTTGAGCCTAGGCCAGGTCTCCACACAGTGAATGACATCACAGGGCCTCTACTGAGAAACCAGACCATGTCTCCTCAAAGTGGATGGCATCACAGTGGTTGTAGTGAGAGACCAGGCTGTGCCTAACAGTGGATAGCATCACAGTGGTTCTACTGTGATCCTAGGCCTTGTCTCCTCACAGTTTATGGCATCACTGTAGTTCTTATGAGAGACTATGTCTTACCTTCTCACAGTGGATGACATCACAGTTGTTCTAGTTGCTCTAGTGTTCTAGAGGCCGGGCCCTGTCTCCTTGTAGTGCACTGCTTTACAGTGGTATTAGTGAGAGCCAAGTCAGTTTCTCCTCACAGTATTTGCATGACAGTGGATCTTATGAGAACCTGGTGATGTCTCCTCAGGGTGCACGAAATCACAATGGCTCTATTGAGAGCCCAGGCCATGTCCCCTCACAGTTGATTGAATCAGAATGGTTCTAGTGACAATCCCTCTCCTTTCTCCTCACAGTGCATGGCATTAGAGTGGTTCTAGTGAGAGCCAAGGCCATGTCTCCTCACAATGAATGGAATCACATTGGTTGTAGTGACAGGCCTAGCCTGGTCTCTTCATAGTGCATGAAATCACAGTGGTTCTAGTGAGAGCTCAGACAGTGACTTCTCGCAGTGAATGGCATTACAGTGGTTATAGGGACTGGCCCAGCCCAGTATCCTCACAGTGCACAGCATCACAGTGGTTCTTTTGAGAACCCAGTTCGTGTTTCCTGACAGTAGATGACATCACAGTGGCTCTAGTGAGATCTCAGGCTGTGTCTCCTCATAGGGAATGGCACCACATAGTTCTACTGACAAGCCTGACCCTGTCATCTCACAGTGTACGGAATCACACTTGTTCTAGTGAGAGCCCCGGCCTTGTTTCCTCACAGTGAATGGCATGACAGTGGTTCTAGTGAGGACCAAAGCCATGGCTTCTCACAGTGGATGACATCACAAGGTTGCAGTGAGCCCAGGCTGTATCTCCTCAAAGTGGGTTGCATCACAGTGGTTTTAGTGAGAACACAGGCCTTGTCTTCTCAAAGTAAATGGCATCACACTGATTGTTGGGACGGGCCCAGTGATGTCTCCTCACAGTGGATGTCATCACAGTGTCTAGTGAGAGCCAAGGCTGTGTCTGCTCACAGTGAAGGGCACTACAATGGTTCTAGTGACAGATCTGGCCCTTTCTCCTCATAGTACATAGCATCACTATGGTGCTAGGGTGAGCCAAAATGTGCCTCCTCACAGTGGATGGCATCCCAGTGGTACTGGAGAGGTCCCAGGCTGTGTCTCCTCACAGTGGATAATTTCACAATTGTTCTAGAGAGGACACAGGCTATGTTTCATCACAGTCCATGGCATCACATGGGTTCTAGTGAGAGTCTAGGCCATTCTCCTCACAGTGAATGGCATCACAGTGGTTCTAGTGAGAGACCAGGCTATGCCTACTCACAGGGGATGGCATCACAGTGGTAATAGTGAGGACCCAGGCTCTGTCTCCTCAGAGTGGATAGCTTCACAGTGGTTCTAGAGAGGCCCCAGGCTGTGTCTCCATACAGTGAAAGGCATCACAGTGATTACTGTCAGACCCCAGGCTGTGCCTCCTCACAGTAGATGGCATTACAGTGGTTCTAGTGAGTCCAGACCATGGCTCCTCACAGTGGATAGCATCACAGTAGTTGCAGTGAGCGTCCAGGCTGTATCTACTCAAAGTGGAGGGCATCACCATTGTTCTTGTGAGCGAGTTGGCTATGTCTCCTCACACTTGTTGACATCATAGTGGTTCTTGTGAGAAGCCAGGCCATGTCTCCTCACAGTGGATGGCATTACATTGGTTCTAGTGAGAGACCACTCCATGTCTTCTCACAGTGAATCGTATGACAGTTGATCTAGTGAGGATCCAGGCCATCTCTCCTCACAGCAAATGGTATCACAATGGCTCTATTGGGAGCCCAAGCTGTTTTTCCTCACAGTAGATGGCATCACAATGGTTTTAGTGACAGGCCCAGTCATTTCTTCTGACAGTGCATGGCATCACAATGGTTCTATTGACACCCTAGGCCATGTCACTTGACAGTGAATTGCATCATAGTGGTTCTAGTGAGAGCCCAGGCCATGTCCCTCACAGTGGATGAAATCACACTTGTTCTCATGAGAGCATAGGCCACACCTCCTCATAGCAGATGGCATCACATTAGTTATCTTGAGAGACAAGGCCCTGTCTCCTCACAGTGCTTGGCTTCATAGTGGCTCTAGTGAATGCCTATTGCATGTCCCTGACAGTGAATGGCATCACATTGTTTCTAGTGAGAACCCAGGCAATGTCTTCACATAATGGATTGCATCACAGTGGTTCTCTTGGGAGCCTAGGCCATGTGTCCTTAAATTGAAATGACATCACGGTGAGAGCATGTGCTGTACCTCCTCACAGTGGATGACATCACAGTAGTTCTAGGGAGAGGAGAGGCCCTGTCTCCTCACAGGGCATTGCTTCACAGTGTTTAGTGAGTGCCTAGTCAGAGTCTAGTCACAGTGATGGCATGACAGTTGATCTAGTGAGGAGCCAGGCGATGTCTCCTCAGATTGCATGACATCACAATGGCTCTCTTAGAACCCAGGCTGTATAACTTCACAGTGTATGGCATCACTATGGTTCTAGGGACAGGCACGGCCCTATCTCCTCATATTGCATGGCATCACAGTGGTTCTAGTGAGAGCCCAGGCCATGTCTGCTCACAGTGAATGGCATCACAGTGGTTATATTGACAGGCACGGTCCTGTCCCTCACAGTGCATGGGAACACAGTGGTTCTAGTGAGAGCCCAGGCAGTGTCTCCTCACAGTAAATGGCATCACAGTGGTACTAGAGATAGCCCAGATCATGTCTCCTCACAGTGGATGGCATCACAGTGCCTCTAGTGAGACCTCAGGCTATGTCCCTCACAGTGAATGGCGTCACAGCGATTCTAGTGACAGGCCCGACCCTTCTACTTGCAATGCATGGCATCAAAGTGGTTCTAGTGAGAGCCCAGGCCATGTATCCTCACAGTGAATGGCATCACAGTGGTTGTAGTGACAGCCCAGGCCATGTCTCCTTACAGTGAATGGCATCACAGTGGTTGTAGTGACAGCCCAGACACTGTCTACATACAGTTCATGCTATCGCAGTGGTTCTAGTGAGAGCACAGGCCATGTTTCCTCACAGTGGATGGCATCACAGTGGCTCTATTGAGAGCCTAGGTGGTATGTCCTCACAGTTAATTACATTGCAGCATTTCTAGAGAGAGACAGGGACGTGTCTCCTCACAGTGCATTGCCTCACAGTGGTATTAGTGAGAGCCCAATAAGTGTTTCCTCACAGAGAGTGGATCTTATGAGAACCTGGTGATGTCTCCTCAGGGTGCACGAAATCACAATGGCTCTATTGAGAGCCCAGGCCATGTCCCCTCACAGTTGATTGAATCAGAATGGTTCTAGTGACAATCCCTCTCCTTTCTCCTCACAGTGCATGGCATTAGAGTGGTTCTAGTGAGAGCCAAGGCCATGTCTCCTCACAATGAATGGAATCACATTGGTTGTAGTGACAGGCCTAGCCTGGTCTCTTCATAGTGCATGAAATCACAGTGGTTCTAGTGAGAGCTCAGACAGTGACTTCTCGCAGTGAATGGCATTACAGTGGTTATAGGGACTGGCCCAGCCCAGTATCCTCACAGTGCACAGCATCACAGTGGTTCTTTTGAGAACCCAGTTCGTGTTTCCTGACAGTAGATGACATCACAGTGGCTCTAGTGAGATCTCAGGCTGTGTCTCCTCATAGGGAATGGCACCACATAGTTCTACTGACAAGCCTGACCCTGTCATCTCACAGTGTACGGAATCACACTTGTTCTAGTGAGAGCCCCGGCCTTGTTTCCTCACAGTGAATGGCATGACAGTGGTTCTAGTGAGGACCAAAGCCATGGCTTCTCACAGTGGATGACATCACAAGGTTGCAGTGAGCCCAGGCTGTATCTCCTCAAAGTGGGTTGCATCACAGTGGTTTTAGTGAGAACACAGGCCTTGTCTTCTCAAAGTAAATGGCATCACACTGATTGTTGGGACGGGCCCAGTGATGTCTCCTCACAGTGGATGTCATCACAGTGTCTAGTGAGAGCCAAGGCTGTGTCTGCTCACAGTGAAGGGCACTACAATGGTTCTAGTGACAGATCTGGCCCTTTCTCCTCATAGTACATAGCATCACTATGGTGCTAGGGTGAGCCAAAATGTGCCTCCTCACAGTGGATGGCATCCCAGTGGTACTGGAGAGGTCCCAGGCTGTGTCTCCTCACAGTGGATAATTTCACAATTGTTCTAGAGAGGACACAGGCTATGTTTCATCACAGTCCATGGCATCACATGGGTTCTAGTGAGAGTCTAGGCCATTCTCCTCACAGTGAATGGCATCACAGTGGTTCTAGTGAGAGACCAGGCTATGCCTACTCACAGGGGATGGCATCACAGTGGTAATAGTGAGGACCCAGGCTCTGTCTCCTCAGAGTGGATAGCTTCACAGTGGTTCTAGAGAGGCCCCAGGCTGTGTCTCCATACAGTGAAAGGCATCACAGTGATTACTGTCAGACCCCAGGCTGTGCCTCCTCACAGTAGATGGCATTACAGTGGTTCTAGTGAGTCCAGACCATGGCTCCTCACAGTGGATAGCATCACAGTAGTTGCAGTGAGCGTCCAGGCTGTATCTACTCAAAGTGGAGGGCATCACCATTGTTCTTGTGAGCGAGTTGGCTATGTCTCCTCACACTTGTTGACATCATAGTGGTTCTTGTGAGAAGCCAGGCCATGTCTCCTCACAGTGGATGGCATTACATTGGTTCTAGTGAGAGACCACTCCATGTCTTCTCACAGTGAATCGTATGACAGTTGATCTAGTGAGGATCCAGGCCATCTCTCCTCACAGCAAATGGTATCACAATGGCTCTATTGGGAGCCCAAGCTGTTTTTCCTCACAGTAGATGGCATCACAATGGTTTTAGTGACAGGCCCAGTCATTTCTTCTGACAGTGCATGGCATCACAATGGTTCTATTGACACCCTAGGCCATGTCACTTGACAGTGAATTGCATCATAGTGGTTCTAGTGAGAGCCCAGGCCATGTCCCTCACAGTGGATGAAATCACACTTGTTCTCATGAGAGCATAGGCCACACCTCCTCATAGCAGATGGCATCACATTAGTTATCTTGAGAGACAAGGCCCTGTCTCCTCACAGTGCTTGGCTTCATAGTGGCTCTAGTGAATGCCTATTGCATGTCCCTGACAGTGAATGGCATCACATTGTTTCTAGTGAGAACCCAGGCAATGTCTTCACATAATGGATTGCATCACAGTGGTTCTCTTGGGAGCCTAGGCCATGTGTCCTTAAATTGAAATGACATCACGGTGAGAGCATGTGCTGTACCTCCTCACAGTGGATGACATCACAGTAGTTCTAGGGAGAGGAGAGGCCCTGTCTCCTCACAGGGCATTGCTTCACAGTGTTTAGTGAGTGCCTAGTCAGAGTCTAGTCACAGTGATGGCATGACAGTTGATCTAGTGAGGAGCCAGGCGATGTCTCCTCAGATTGCATGACATCACAATGGCTCTCTTAGAACCCAGGCTGTATAACTTCACAGTGTATGGCATCACTATGGTTCTAGGGACAGGCACGGCCCTATCTCCTCATATTGCATGGCATCACAGTGGTTCTAGTGAGAGCCCAGGCCATGTCTGCTCACAGTGAATGGCATCACAGTGGTTATATTGACAGGCACGGTCCTGTCCCTCACAGTGCATGGGAACACAGTGGTTCTAGTGAGAGCCCAGGCAGTGTCTCCTCACAGTAAATGGCATCACAGTGGTACTAGAGATAGCCCAGATCATGTCTCCTCACAGTGGATGGCATCACAGTGCCTCTAGTGAGACCTCAGGCTATGTCCCTCACAGTGAATGGCGTCACAGCGATTCTAGTGACAGGCCCGACCCTTCTACTTGCAATGCATGGCATCAAAGTGGTTCTAGTGAGAGCCCAGGCCATGTATCCTCACAGTGAATGGCATCACAGTGGTTGTAGTGACAGCCCAGGCCATGTCTCCTTACAGTGAATGGCATCACAGTGGTTGTAGTGACAGCCCAGACACTGTCTACATACAGTTCATGCTATCGCAGTGGTTCTAGTGAGAGCACAGGCCATGTTTCCTCACAGTGGATGGCATCACAGTGGCTCTATTGAGAGCCTAGGTGGTATGTCCTCACAGTTAATTACATTGCAGCATTTCTAGAGAGAGACAGGGACGTGTCTCCTCACAGTGCATTGCCTCACAGTGGTATTAGTGAGAGCCCAATAAGTGTTTCCTCACAGAGATGGCATGACAGTGGATCTAGTGAGGATGCAGGCAATATCTCCTCAGAGTATGAGATTTTGATGCATCTACTGAGATCATAGGCCTTGTCTCCTCACAATTGATGACATCACAATGGTTCTACTAACAGGCCCAGCCCTGTATCCTCACAGTGGAAAGCATCACAGTGATTCTACTGTGAGCCTAGGCCTTGTCTCTTCACAGTAAATGGCATCACAGTGCTTCTATTGACACTCCCAGCCCTGACAGTGGTCTTTTGGAGAGCCCAGGCCATGTCTCTTCACAGAAGACAGCATTACAGTAATTCTAGTGAGAGACTAGCCCATGTCTCCTCACAGTGGATGACATCACAGTAGTTCTAGTGAAAGACCTGGCCCTTTCTCCTCACAGTACATTACTTGACAGTGGTGTTAATGAGGGCCCAGTGAGTGTCTCCTCACAGTGATGGCATGGCAGTGTATCTAGTGAGAACCCAGGCCTTGTCTCCTCAGAGTTCATGACATCACAATGGCTCTATTGAGAGCCCAGGCTATGTTCTTCACAGTGGATTACATCACAATTGTTCTAGTGACAAGCCAGGCCATGTCTCTTCACAGTACATGGTGGTTCCAGTGAGAGCCCAAGCCTTGTTCCACACAGTGGATGGCAACACATTGACTGTAGTGACAGACTTGACCCTGTTTCCTCACACTGCATGGGATCACAGTGGTTCTAGTGAGAGCCCAGGCAATGACTCCTACAGTGGATGGCATCACACTGGTAATAGGGGCAGGCCCGGACCTGTACCCCACAGTGCATGGCATCACAGTGGTTATTTTGAGACCTCAGGCAGTGTTTCCTCACTTTGGATGGCATCACAGTGGCTCTAGTGAGATCCAGGCCATGTCTCCTCACAGTGAATGGCATCATAGTGGCTCTACTGACAGGCCCAATATTGTCTCTTCTAAGTGCATGGCATCACATTAGTTTTAGAGAGAATTCAGACCATGTCTCCTCACAGTGAATGGCATCACAGTGGTTATAGTTACAGACTTGGCCCTGTCTCCTCAAAGTGCCTGGGTTCACAGTAGTTCTCATGAGACCCCAGGCAGTGTCTCCTCACAGTGGATGGCATCACAGTGTTTATAGGGACACTCTCAGCCTTGTATCCTCACATGCACGGCATCACAGTGGTTCTTTTGAGAACCCAGGACATGTCTCCCCACAGTGGATGGCATCACAGTGGCTCTATTGAGAGAGCAGATGGTATGTCCTTACAGTTAATGACATCACAGCACTGCTAGTGAGAGACAGGGCCCTGTCTCCTTATACTGCATTGGCTCACAGTGGTATTAGTGAGAGCCCAATCAGTGTATCCTCACGGAGATGGCATGACAGTGGATCTAGTGAGGATGCAGGCAGTATCACATCAGAGTGCATGACATCATGATGCCTCTACTGAGAGCACAGGCCTTATCTCCTCATAGTCGATGGCATCACAATGGTCCTACTGACAGGCCTGGCCCTGTCTCCTCACAGTGGATCATCACAATGGTTCCACTGTGAGCCTAGACCTTGTCTTCTCACAGTAAATGGCATCACAGTGGTTCTAATGAGAACCCAGGCCATGTCTCCTAACAGTGGATTGCATCACAGTGGTTTTACTGTGATCCTAGGCCTTGTCTCCTCCCAGTGCATGGCATCACAGTGGTTCTATTGACAGGCCTGGCCCTGTCTCCTCACAGTAAAACCACTTACTCAAAGAGTAAGGCATCACACTGGTTCTTTTGAGAGCCCAGGCCATGTCACCTCACAGTGGATGTCACCACATTGCCTCTACAGAGAGCCCATGCCATGTGTCCTCAAAGTGGATGGCATCACAGTGGTTGTACTGAGAGACCAGGCTGTGTCTGCTAACAGTGAATAACACAGTGGTTATACTGTGAGCCTAGGCCTTGTCTCCTCACAGTGGATAGCTTCAGAGTGGTTGTATTGACAGACCTGACCCTGTCTCCTCACACTGCATTGCATCACAGTGGTACTAGAGATAACCCAGACTATTTCTTCTCACAGTGAATGTCATGACAGTGGTTCTAGTGAGGACCAAACCCATGTATCCTCACAGTGGTTTCAGTGAGAGCCCAGGCTGTAACTCCTCAAAGTAGATCACCTCAGAGTGGTTTTAGTGAGAACAGCAGCTGTGTATCCTCACGGTGGATGACATCACAGTAGTTCTAGTTAGAGACCAGGCCCTGTCTCCACACAGTACACTATTTTGCATTGGTATGAGTGAGAACCCAGTCAGTGTCTTCTCAGAGTATTGGCATGACAGGGGATCTAGTGAGAACCCAGCAATGTCACAATGGCTCTATTGAGAACCCAGGCTGTGTATATTCACAGTGAATTGCATCACTATGGTTCTAGTGACAGCCTTGGCCTTTTCTCCTCACAGTGCATGGCATCACAATGGTTCTAGTGAGAACCCAGGCCCCATCTTCTGACCGTGAATGGCAATACAGTGGTTGTAGAGACTGACCCATCTCTTTCTCTTTACAGTGCATGGGATCACAGTGGTTCTAGTGAGAGCCCAGGCCCCATCTCCTCACAGTGAATGACAACACGGTGGTTGTCTTGAGAAGCCCATCTCTGTCTCCTCACAGGGCATGGGATCACAGTGGTTCTAGTGAGAGCCTAGGACATGTCTCCTCACAGTGAATGGCTTCATAGTACTTCTAGTGAAAGCCCAGGCCGTGTCTCATCACAGTGAATGGCAACAAAGTGGTTGTGTTGACAGGCCCAACCCTGTCACCTCACAGTGCTTGGGATCACAGTGGTTCTACTAGGAGCCCAGGCCATGTCACCTCACAGTGAAGCACATCACAATGGTTCTAGTGACAGGGCTGGCCCTTTCTCCTCACAGTACATAGCATCACAGTGGTTCTATGGTGAGGCAAAATGTGCCTCCTCACAGTAGACTGCATCCCAGTGGTACTGGAGAGGTCCCAGGCTGTTTCTCCTCACAGTGGATAATTTCACAGTGGTTCTAGAGAGGACCCAGGCTGTGTTTACTCAGTGAATGGCATTACATGGGTTCTAGTGAGAGTCTAGGCCATTTCTCCTCACAGTGAATGGCATCACAGTTGTTCTAGTGAGAGACCAGTCTATGCCTACTCACAGTTGATGGCATCACAGTGGTAATAGTAAGGACCAAGGCTTTGTCGCCTCAGAGTGGATAGTTTCACAGTGGTTCTATGGAGGACCCAGGCTGTGTCTCCATATGGTGAAAGGCATCACAGTGGTTATTGCCAAACCCCAGGCCATGTGTTCTCACAGTGGATGGCATCACAGTGGTTCTAGTGAGAGTCCAGACCATAGCACCTCACAGTGGATAGCATCACAGTAGTTGCAGTGAGAGCCTGGGCTGTACCTCCTCAAAGTGGAGGGCATCACAGTTGTTCTTGGAAGAGAGTAGGACATATCTCTTCACAGTAGATGACATCAAAGTGGTTCTTGTTGGAAGCTGGACCTTTTCTCCTCAAAATGCATGGCATCACAGTGGTTCTAGTGAGAGACCACTCCATGTTTTCTCACAGTGAATGGTATGACAGTTGAACTAGTGAGGAACCAGGCCATCTCTCCTCACAGTGCATGGCATCACAATCTTTATTGAGAGCCCAGGCTGTGTTTCCTCACAGTAGATGGCATCACAGTGGTTTTAGTGACAGACCCAGCCATGTCCCTGATAGTGCATGGCATCACAGCGGTTCTAATGAGAGTCCAGGCCATGTCACGTCTCAGTGAATTGCATCACAGTGGTTCTAGTGAGAGCCCAGGCAGTGTCTCCTCACAGTGGATGAAATCACAGTGGTTCTCGTGAGAGTACAGGTCTCATCTCCTCATAGCAGATGGCATCTCATTAATTATCATGAGAGACAAGGCCCTGTCTCTTCACATTGCATGACATCATAGTGGCTCTAGTAATGCCCATTGCATGTCCCTCACAATGGATGGCATCACACTGTATCTAGTGAGAACCCAGGCCATGTCTCCACATAATGGATAGCATTACAGTGGTTCTTGTAAGAGCCTAGGCCGTGTGTCCTTAAATTAAAATGGCATCATGGTTAGAGCATGTGCTCTATCTCTTCACAGTGGATGACATCACAGTAGTTCTAAGGAGAGGACTGGCCCTGTCTCCTCACAGGGTTGCTTCACAGTGGTTAGTGAGAGCCTAGTCAGAGTCTCGTCACAGTGGCGGCATGACAGTAGATCTAGTGAGGAGCCAGGCGATGTCTCCTCTGATTGCATGACATCACAATGGCTCTCTTGAGAACCCAAGCTGTGTATCTTCACAGTGAATGAAATCACTATGGTTCTATTGACAGGCTTGGCCCTATCTCCTCACACTGCATGGCATCACAGTGGTTCTAGTGAGAGCCCAGGCTGTGTCTCCTCACAGTGAATACCATGACAGTGGTTCTAGTAAAGACCGAGGCCATGTCTCCACACAGTGGCTGACATCACAGTGGTTGCATTGAGAGCCCTGGATATATCTCCTCAAAGTAGAATGTATCACAGTTGTTCTAGTGAGAACCCAGGCCATGTTTCCTCACAATGACTGGCATCCCAGTGGTTCTAGTGAGAGCCCAGGCCATGTCACCTCACAGTGAATGGCGTCACAATGGTTGTAGTGACAGGCCTGGCCTTGTCTCCTGACAGGGAATGGGATCACAGTGGTTCTAATGAGAGCCCAGACAATGACTCCTCACTATGGATGGCATTACAGTGGTTATAGGGACAGACCTGGCCCTGTATTCTCACAGTGCACGGCATCACAATTGTTTTGTTTTTGTTTTTGAGAGCCGAGTCTGTGTCTCCTCACAGTGGATGGCATCACAGTGGATCTAGTGAGAGCCTAGGCCCTGTCTCCTCACAGTGAATGGCATCACAGTGGTTCTAATAAGAGCCCAGACCATGTTTCCTAATAGTGGATAGCATCACAGTGGTTTTACTGTGAACCTAGGCCTTGTCTCCTCACAATGGATGGCATCACAGTGGTTCTACTGACAGGTCTGGCCCTGTCTACTTACAGTATAAGGCATCGCAGAAGTCATTTTGAGAGCCCAGGCCATGTCTCCTCACAGTAAATGGCATCACAGTGCCTCTCCTGAGAGCCTAGACCATGTCTCCTCAAAGTGGATGGTATCACAGTGGTTCTATTAACAGGTCCAACCCTGTCTCCTTACACTGCATTGCATCACAGTAGTACTAGAGATAACCCAGACCAGGTCTCCTCACAGTGAATGGCATGATAGTCCTTCTGGTGAGGACCGAACCCATGTGTCCTCGCATTGGATGACACCATAGTGGTTGCAGTGAGAGCCCAAGCAGTATTTCCTCAAAGTGGATTACCTCATTGTGGTTTTATTGAGAACACAGGCTGTGTTTCCTCACAGTGGATGACATCATAGTAGTCCTAGTGAGATGCTGGGCCCTGTCTCTTCACAGTGCACAGCATTACAGTGGTATTAGTAAGAGCCCACTTAGTGTCTCATCACAGTGATGGCATGACACTGGATCTAGTGAAAACCCAGGCGATGTCTCCTCAGAGTGCATGACATCACAATGGCTCTATTGAGAGCCAGGCCATTTTTACTCACAGTAGGCTGCATCGCATTGGTTCTAATGACAGGTCCTACCCTGTCTCCTCACAGTGCATGGCATCACAGTGGTTGTAGTGAGAAACCAGGCCATGTCTCCTAACAGTGTGTTGCATCACAGTGGTTTTACTGTAAGCCTAGGCCTCATCTCCTCACAGTGGCTGGCATCACAGTGGTTCTATTCACAGGCCCTACCCTGTCTCCTCACACTGCATTGCATCACAGTGGTACTAGAGATATCCCAGTCCATGTCTCCTCACAGTGAATGGCATGACAGTGGTTCTACTGAGAACTGAGGCCATGTCTACCAACAGTGCATGGGACTACAGTGGTTATAGTGACAGCCCTGGCCATGACTCCTCACAATGCATGGCATCACAGTGCTTATAGGGACAGTCCCTGCCCTGTATACTCACAGTGCATGGCATCACAGTGGTTCTTTTTAGATCCTAGGCCATGTCTCCTCCCAGTAGATGTCATCACAGTGTCTCTAGTGAGATCCACGGCCATGTCTCCTCACAGTGAATGTCATCACAGTGGTCCTAGTGACAGGCCCAGTCTTGTCTCCTCACACTGCATGGCATCACCGTGGTTCTAGGGAGATCCCAGGCTGTATCTACTCACAGTAAATGGCATCACAGTGGTTGTAGTGACAGGCCCAGCCCTGTCTCCTCACAGTGCATGCAATCACAGTGGTTCTAGTGAGAGCCCAGGCTGTGTCTCCTCACAGTGGACAGCATCACACTGGCTCTAGTGTGAGACCAGGTGATGTCTCCTCACATTGGATGGCATCACAGTCAATCTAGTGAGAGGCCAAGTGATGTCTCTTCACAGTGGATGACATTACAGCAATTCTAGTCACAGACTGGGCCCTGTCACCACACAGTACATTGCTTCACAGTGGTATTTGTGAAGGCCCAGTCAGTGTCTCCTCTCAATGATGGCATGACTGTGGATCTAGTGAGGACACAGGCAATGTCTCCTCAGAGAGTAGGACATCACAATGGCTCTTTGAGAATCTAGTCCTTGTCTCCTCACAGTTGATGGCATCACAATGTTTCTACTGAATGGCTCAGCCCTGTCTCCTCACAGTGCATGGCATCACAGTGTTTCTAGAGACAGTTCCGGCCCTGTCTCCTCAAAGTGCATAGAATCACAGTGGCTCTACTGAGAGACCAGTCTGTGTCTTCTTACAGTGAATGGCATCACAGTGCTTGTAGTGACCTGCCCTGCCCTGTCTCCCCACAGTGCATGGGATCACAGTGGTTCTGTGGAGTGCCCAAGCCATATTTCCTCACAGTGGATGGCATCACAGTGGTTCTATTTGGTGCCCAGTCCTGTCTCCTTATAACACTTCCTATCACATTAGTTATACTGATAAGACCAGCCTTGTCTCCTCAAAGTACATGGCATCACAGTGGCTCTCGGGAATGCCCAGGTCATTTCTCCTCACAATAGATGGCATCAAAGTGGTTCTAGTGAGTGCCAAAGATGTGTTTCCTCACATGAGATCGTATCACAGTGATACTAGTGAGGACCCAGGTGGTGTCTCTTCACAATGGATACTTTCACAGTGGTTCTGGGGACAGGCATGTCCCTGTCTCTTCACAGAGCATGGAATCACAGTGGTTCTAGTGAGGGCCCAGACTGTGTCTCCTCACAGTGGATGGCATCACAGTGGTTCTAGTGAGAGCCTAGGCCTTGTCTCCTCACAGTGGATGGCATCACAGTGGTTCTATTGGCAGGCCCGGTCCTGTCTCCTCACACTGCATTGCACCACACTGGTACTAGAGATAAAACGGTGCATGGCATGACATTGGTTCTAGTGAGGACCAAGGCTATGTCTCCTCACAGTGGATGACATCACAGTGGTTGCAGTGAGAGCCTGGACTGTATCTCCTCAAAGTGGATTGCATCATAATGCTTCTAGTGAGAACCCAGGCCATGTGTCCTCACAGTGAATGGCATCCCAGTAGTTCTAGTGAGAGACTAGGCCACGCATCTCCACAATGATGGCATGACAGTGGATGTAGTGAGGATGCAAGAGATGTCTCCTCAGAGTGCATGACAGCACAATGGCTCTTTGAGAGTCCAGGCCATGTTTCCTCACAGTGAATAGCATCAAAGTCGTTCTAGTGAGAGACCAGGCTATACCTACTCAAAGCGGATGGCATCCCAGTGGTATTAGTGAGGACCCAGGCTCTGCCTCGTCAGAATGGATAGTTTCACAGTGGTTATAGGGAGGACTCAGGCTGTGTCTGCATACAGTGAATGACATAACAGTGGTTATTGCAAGAGCTCAGGTTGTGTCTTCTCACAGTGGATGGCATCACAGTGGTTGCAGTGAGTGCCTGGGCTGTATCTTTTCGACGTGGAGGGCATCACAGATGTTCTGGTGACAGAGTAGGCTGTGTCTCCTCACAGTTGATGACATCACAGTGGTTCTTGTGAGAAGCCGGGCCTTGTCTCCTTACAGTGGATGAAATTGCAGTGGTTCTCATAAGAGCACAGGCCATGTCTCCTCACAGCAGATGGCATCACATTAGCTATCGTGAGAGACAAGGGCTTGTCTCCTCACAGTACATGGCGTCATAGTGGCTCTAGTGAATGCTCATGGCATGTACCTCACAGTGGATGCTATCACACTGTTTCTAGTGAGAGCCCAGGCCATGTCTCCACATGGATAGTATCACAGTGGTTTTCTTGAGAGCCTAGGTTGTATGTTCTTAGTGAAATGACATCACAGTGAGAACATGTGCTGTATCTCCTCACAGTGGATGATATCACAGTAGTTCTAGTGAGAGAACAGGCCCTGTCTCCTCACAAGGCATAGCTTCACAGTGGTTATTGAGGGCCTAGTTAGAGTCTCCTCACAGTGATGGAAAGACAGTGGGTGTAGTGAGGAGCAAGGTGATGTCTCCTCAGAGTGCATGACATCACAATGGCTCTCATGAGAACCCAGTCTGTGTATATTCACAGTGAATGGCATCACTATGGTTTTAGTGACATGTCCAGCCCTATATCCTCAAACTGCATGAGATCACCATGGTTCTAGTGAGAACCCAGGCCACGGCTCCTCACAGTGAATAGCATGACAGTGGATCTAGTGAAGACCGAGGCCATGTCTCCTCACAATGGATGACATTGCTGTGGTTGCAGTGAGAGCCCAGGTTGTATCTCCTCAAAGTGGAGTGCATCACAGTCATTCTATTGAGAACCCAGGCCATGTCTCCTCACAATGAATGGCATCCCAGTGGTTCTAGTGAGAGCCCAGGCTGTGTCACCTCATGGTGAATGGCATCACAGTGGTTGTAGTAATAGGCCTGGCCCAGTCTCCTCATAGTGCATGGGATCACAGTGGTTCTAGTGAGAGCCCAGGTAGTGACTACTCACAGTGAATGGCATCTCAGTGGCTGTAGTTAGAGCTCTGACCGTGTCTCCTCACAGTGCACTGCTTTACAGTGATATTAGTGAGAGCCCAGTCAGTGTCACCTGAGAGTGCATGGTATCACATTGTTTCCAATGAGGGTCCAGGCTGTGTCTCCTCATAGTGGATGACATCGCAGTAGTTCTAATGAGAGTCTGAGCCCTGTCTCCTCACAGGGCATTGCTTCACAGTGGTACTAGTGAGAGACAATCAGTGTCTCCTCATAGTGATTGCATGACAGTGGATACAGTGAGGATGCAGGCGATGTCTCCTCAGAATGCATGACTTAACAGTGGATCTATTGAGAGCCCAGGCCATGTTTTCTCAAAGTGGATGGCATCAATATGGTTCTACTGACAGGTGCAGCCTTTCTCCTCATAGTGCAAGGCATCACAGTATTTCTAGTGAGATCCCAGGTGGTGTCTCTTCACAGTGAATGGCATCACATTGGTTCTACTGACAGGCCTACCCCTGTCTCCTTACAGATCATGGCATCACAGTGTTTCTGGTGAGAGCCCAGGCTTTGTCTCCTCACAGTAACTGGCATCACAGAGGTTCTAGTGACAGGCCCGGCCCTGATCCTCACAGCACATGACATTACAGTGGCTCTATTGAGAGCCCAGGTTGTGTCTCTTCACAGTGAATCACATCACAGATGTTCTATAGGGAGTCCAGGCTGTGTCTCCTAAAGTGGATTGCATCACAGTGGTTCTACTATGAGCCGAGGCCTTGTCTCCTTACAGTGGATGGCATCATAGTGGCTCTATTGACAGGCCCAGCCCTGTCTACTCACAGTATAGGTCATCACAGTGGTTCCCTTGAGTGCCCAGGCAATGTCTCCTCGCAGTGGATGGCATCATAGTGCCTATACTGAGATTCAAGGTTGTGTCTCCTCAAAGAGGATGGCAACACACTGGTTGTAGTGAGAGACCAAGCCATGTCTCCTAATAGTGGATAACATCACAGTGGTTAGACTGTGAGTTTAAGCCATATCTCCTCACATTGGATTGCATCACAGTGGATCTATTGACAGGCCCAACGCTGTTTCCTCACACTGCATTGCCTCACAGTGCTACTTGAGATAAACCAGTCCATGTCTCCTCACAGTGAATGGCACAACAGTGGTTCTAGTGAGGACCATGGGTGTGTCTTCTCACAGTGGATGACATCACAGTGATTGCAGTGAGAGCCTGGCTGTAACTTTTCAAAGTGGATCTCATCAAGCTGGTTTTAGTGAGAAACCAGGCCATGTCTCCTCATAGTGAATGGCATCACAGTAGTTCTAGTGAGAGGATGGGCCCTCTGTCCTCACAGGGCACTGCTTTACAGTGGGATTGGTGACATCCCAGTCAGTGTCTCCTCACAGTGATGGCATGATAGTGGCTGTTTTGAGAACCCAGGCGATGTCTCCTCAGAGTGCATTACATCACAATGGCTCTATTGCGAGGCCAGTCCATGTCTCCTCACAGTGGATTTCATCACAATGCTTCTAGTGACTGGCCCTTCACTATCTTCTCACAGTGAATGGCATCAAAGTGGTTTTAGTGAGAGCCCATGCCATGTCTCCTCACAGTGAATGAAATCACAGTGGTTGTAGTAAGAGCCCAGGCTGTATCTCCTCGATGTGGACTGCATCAGAGTGGCTTTAGTGGGAACTCAGGCCATATCTCCTCACAGTGAATGGCATCACAGTAGTTCTAGTGAGAGACTAGGCTGTGTCTCCTCACAGTAGATGACATCACAGTAGTTCTAGTGAGAGGACGGACCCAGTCTCCTCACAGTGCATAGCTTTTCAGTGGAATTAGTGAGAGCACAGTCAGTGTCTCATCACAGTGATGTCATGACAGTGGATCTAGTGAGAACCCAGGCATGTCTCCTCAGAGTGCATTACATCACAATGGCTCTATTGAGAGCCCAGGTCATGTTTCCTCACAGTAGATTGCATCACAATGGTTCTAGTGATAGGCCCTGCCCTGACTCCTCACAGTGCATGGCACCACAGTGGTTATACTGAGAGCCCAGGTCATGTCTCCTCACAGTGGATGATATCATAGTGGTTCTAGCCGGGTGTGGTGGCACACACCTTTAATCCCATCACTTGGGAGGCAGAGGTAGGAGGATCACCATGAGTTCGAGGCCAGCCTGAGAATACAGAGTGAATTCCAGGTCAGCCTGTGCTACAGTAGGACCCTACCTCAAAAAAGCAAAAAAAAAAAAAAAAAAAAAAAAAAACCACATAGGGTGTCTTCAGCAGTAGGGTCTTACCACTAACCTTTGGTGGGTCATCAATACTCAGACAAAAATCTGTCTTTCTTTTAGGAAACCTTGTAGGTCTCTCTGATCAAAAGCTCATTGTGGATGATAGCCACATGCTGGTACTGGAAGTTACAGGTCAGTGCCCACTAAGGAAAGAAAGAAAAAGATAACTAACATAAGAGAGTTGGGGAGAGAGAGAGAGAGAGGAAGGGAGGGAGGGAGGGAGAGAGGGAGAGAGAGAGGGAGAGAGAGAGAGTCTGTAGAAGATTAAGGTCAGTCTTTGTCATACCCTCTCCAGTGTCTTATGGCTCAGATATTCCCTCTAAGATGGAATGGCATGTCTGGAAGCTGGAAGAGAGTCAGTCCCTAGACAGTCAGCACATCTAGTGCCAAAAGGTGCAACATGGGTGACTGGGGGAAAATGACCAATATCTGTCCAAGCTACTTATGGTCTAACCTACTTAGCAGCAAATAACCTGTTGTGATGCCCACACAAGTGCAATAGTGGCACACAGCCATGGTGGGGAGCCAACTGCCCTTGATTCAGCTAACTGATCCCCTCAGTGGTACGGGACCCATAGCTGGAGCTGGGAAACAAGTCAGAACCATATCCAAACATAAGCCCACTCTCCATCATCAAGCTACCATCAATCATGGGCTACCAGAGGGCCTACACCTATTAAAGTCTTTATAAAAAAAGTAAGGGTTATCTCATTTGTCCTAGTGCTAACTTACTCTCCATTGGGGAATCTGCTTCTCTTTTTCAGATAGTTCCATCAGATAGATGTAGATCCTAAGGAAAGAGCTACCCCATCGTACCTCAAAAGGGCCCTGGCTGAAACTAAGAAAAACTGGCAAAACAAGCAAGGGTGCTGTTTTCTTGGTGAACCGGATACTAGCACAAGGGTGAAGGAGATCAACACAGAGAAAAATTAACTCCTACCAAACCAGAGATCCAGAGACCCAGAGGCCCCCAACCCCTCATCACTGAAGCGGACCAAAACTGAACCCAACATGGCTCAGGGAAATTTTGTGGAAAAGAGGGCGGAAAGAATGTCAGAGTCACATGTTGGGTCATGATATGCAGAGACATTTATCCTACCCATAACTGTGGGCTAACTACAGAATGCATGACCCGCATACCTCAACAAGGATGGGCCAACCGGAGGGGGAAGGTCATGGATGAGCCTAATAATGGTACCAAACTGACTGTGTTTGCTGAATACACTAATTAATAATTAATAGAAAATTAAAACTAATCTATAAAAATTAAAAAAAATTTAAAAAGATAAGCTCAAGAAAAACCCCAAACAAAACAAAACAAAACAAAACAAAACAAAAACACACAGTGGTTCTAGTGAGAGCACAGGCTACATCTCCTCATAGCAGATGGCTTCACATTCATTATTGTGAGAGACAAGGCTCTGTCTCCTCATAGTGGTTATATTGGCATCTCAGTGGTTATATTGACAGGCTCGACCCTGTCTCCTCAAACTGCATTGTTTCACAGTGGTAGTACTGATAACACCATCCACATCACCTCACAGTGAATGGCATCACAGTAGTTTTAGTGAGAGACTAGGCTGTGTCTCCTCACAGTGGATGACATCACAAGAGTTCTAGTGAGAGACTGGACACTCTCCTCACAGTGCACAGCTTTACAGTGGTACTAGTGAGAACCCAGTGAGTATCTCCTCACAGTGATGGACTGACATTGGATCTAGTGAGAACACAGGTGATATCTCCTCAGATTGCATGGCATCACAATGGCTCTACTTAGAGCCCAGGCCATGATCCTCACAGTGGTTGTAGTGACAGCCCCAGCCCTGTTTCTTCACAGTGCATGCGATTACAGTGGTTCTAGTGAGAGTGCATGCAGTGTCTCCTCACAGTGGATGGCATCACAGTAGCTCTAGTGAGATCCCATGCCATGTCTCCTCACAGTGAATGGCATCACTGTGGTTCTAGGGACAGGCCTGGACCTGTCTCCTCACAGTGCATGGCATCACTTGCACTTGTGAGAACCCACGCCATGTTGCCTCACAGTTAATGGCATCACAGTGGTTGTAGTGAGATGACCAGCACTGTCTCCTCACAGTGCATATGATAACAGTGGTTCTAATGTGGACCAGGCCGTGCTTCCTCACAGTGGATGGCATCACAGTGACCCTATTGAGAGGCCAGGTGGTGTCTCCTCACATTGGATGACATCACAGCATTTCTAGAGTGAGACAGAGTGCTGTCATCTCACAGTGCATTGGTTCACAGTGGTACTAGTGAAAGTACAGTCAGTGTATCGCACAGTGATGGCATGAAATTGGATCTAGTGAGAAATCAGTCAATGTCTGCTCAGAGTGCATGACATCACAATGGCTGTATTGAGAAACCAGGCCTTGTCTCCTCACAGTTGATGGCATCACCATGGTTCTACTGACAAGCCCAGCCCTGTCTCCTTACAATGCATGGCATCACAGTGTTTCTAGTGAGAGGCCAGGCTGACTCCTCACAGTAAATGGCTTAAAAGGGTCAGGCCTGGCCCTGTCTCCTCACAGTGCATGAAATCACAGTGGTTCTTTTGAGAGCCCAGGCCATGTCTCCTCAGAGTGGGTAGGAACACAGTGCCTCTAGTCTCAGGCCATGTCTCCTCACAGAAAATGGCATCCAAGGGGTTCTAGAGACAGTCCTGGGCCTGTCTCCTCACAGTGAATGTCGTCACTGTGGATCTAGTGAGAGCACAGGCCTTGTTTCCTCAAGAGGATGGCATCACAGTGGTCATAGTGAGAGACCAGGCCATGTCTCCTAAAGTGGATAGATCACAGTAGATGTACTGTGAGGCTAAGCCTTGTCTCCTCAAAGTGCATGGCATCACAGTGGTTCTATTGACAGGTCCTATCCTGTCTCCTCACACTGAATTGCATCACCGTGGTACTAGAGACAACCCAGCCCATGTCTCCTCACAGTCAACAGCATCACAATGGTTCTAGTGACAGGCCTGGCCTTTTCTGCTCACAGTGCACAGCATCACAGTGGTTATTTTGAGAGCCCAGGCCATGTCCTCTCACAATGCCTGTCATGACAGTGGCTCTAGTGAGAGGCTACGATGTGTCTCCTCACAGTGAATGGCATCATAGTGTTTCTAGGGACAGTCCTGGCCCTGTCTCCTCAGTGCATGTCATCACTGTGGTTCTAGTGAGAGCCCAGGCCGTGTCTCCTCAAATAGGATGGGATCACAGTGGCTATAGTGAGAGCACAGGCCATGTCTCTTCACAGTGAATGGCATCACAGTGGTTCTAGTGAGAACCCAGGCCATGACTCCTAAGAGTGGATTGCATCACATTGGTTGTACTGTGAGCCAAGGCCTTCTCTACTCACAGGGATGGCATAACAGTGGTTTCAGGGAGAGCCCTTTCTGTATTTCCTCAAAGTGGATCGCATCAAAGTGATTTCAGTCAGAACTCAGGCCATGTCTCCTCACAGTGAATGGAATCACAATGGTTCTAGTGACAGGCTTGGCCCTGTCTCCTTACAGTGCATGGCATCACAGAGTTTGTAGTGTCAGGCCCAGCCCTGTATCCTCAAAATGCATAGCATAGCAGTGTTTCCAGTGAGAACCCAGCCTGTGTCTCCTCGCAGTAAAAGGCATTGCAGTGGTTCTTGTGACAGACTCACCTTGTCTCCTCGTGGTACATGACATCACTGTGGTTCTTTTAAGAGCCCAAACGCTGTCTCTTGACAACAAATGACATCACAGGGGTTCTAGTGAGAGCCCAGGCCATTTCTCCTAACAGTGGATTGTATCACAGTGGTTTTACTGTGAGCCTAGGTCATGTCTCCTCACAGTGGATGGAACCAAAGTAGTTCTATTGACAAGCCCAGCCCTGTCTACTCACAGTACAAGGCATCACAGTGGTTCTTTTGAGAGCCCAGGCCCTGTCTCCTCACAGTAAATGGCATCACAGTGACACTAGAGAGATTCCAGGATGTGTCCCCTCACAGTGAATGGGATCACAATGGTTCTAGTGAATGTCCCAAACCTGACTCCTCACAGTGCATAGCATCACAGTGGTTATAGTGAGAGCCCAGACTCTGTTTCCTCACAGTACATGGCATCACAGTTGTACCCGTGCAAGCCCTGGTGGTGTGTACTCACAGTGGATGACATCGCAGCAGTTATATTAATAGACTGGGCCCTGTCACCTCACAGTGCATTGCTTTATAGTGGTATTAGTGAGAACCCAGTGAGTGTATCCTCACAGTGATGGCATTACAGTGGATCTAGTGAGGAAACAGGCAGTGTCTCCTCAGAGTGAATGACATCACAATGGCTCTATGGAGAGTCCACGCCATGTCTTCTCAGTCGATGGCATGACAATGGTTGTACTGAAAGGCCCAGCCCTGTCTCCTTACAGTGCATGGTATCACAGTGTTTCTAGTGAGAGTTCAGGCTGTGTCTCCTCACAGGAAATGACATTGCAATGGTTCTAGTGGCAGGCCCAGCCATTTCTCCTCACAGTGCATGACATCAGAGTGTTTCTAGTGAGAGCCCAGGCTGTGTCTCCCAAGGTAAATGACATCACAGTGGTTTTCGTGACAGACCTGGACCCTGTCTCCTCACAGTGCATGACATCACAGTGGTTCTTTTAAGAGCCCAGGCTATGTCTCCTTACAGTGGATGATACCACAGTGGATCAATTGAGAGCCCAGGGTGTGTCTTCTCACAGTGAATGGCATCACAGTGTTTCTAGGGACAACCCCAGCCCTGTAACCTCACAGTGAATGGCAGGAAAGTGGCTCTAGTGAGAGCCCAGGCCGTGTTTCATAACAGTGGATTGAATCACAGTGATTCTACTTAGAGCCTAGGCCTTGTTTCCTCACAGTGGGTGGCTTCACACTGGTTCTATTCACAGGCCCAGCCCTGTCTACTCACAGTGTAAAGCATCACAGTCATCCATTTAAGAGCCCATGCTATGTCTCCTCACAGAGGATGGCACCACAGTAGTTCTAGTGAGAGACTAGGCCATGTCTCCTCACATTGAATGACCTCACAGTAGTTCTAGTGACAGACTGGGACCTGTCTCCCCACAGTGCACTGCTTTATAGTGGTATTAGTGAGAGCCCAGTCAGTGTCTGCTCACATTGGTGGCATGACAGTGGATCTAGTGAGAAAGCAGGTGATGTCTCCTCAGAGTGCATGACATCACAGATGCTGTATTGAGAGCCCAGGCCATGTGCATTCACAGTGGTTTGCATCACATGGTTCTAGTGACATGTTCAGCCCTGTTTCCTCACAGTGCATGGCATCACAGTGGTTCTAGTGAGAGCCAAGGCTGTGTCTGCTAACAGTGGATAGCATCACAGTGGATCTACTGTGAGCCTAGCCCTTTTCCTACTCAGAGTTGATGGCATCACAGTGGTACTATTGACAGGCTTGACCATTTTGCTTCATACTGCATTGTGTCACAGTGGTACTGGAGATAGCCCAGTCCATGTCCTCATAGTGAATGGCATCACAGTAGTTTGAGTGAGAGTCTAGACCATGTCTCCTCACAGTAGATGACATCACAGTAGTTCTAGTGAGAGACCAGGCCCTGTCTCCTCACAGTGTGTTGCTTTACGGTGGTATTTGTGAGAGCCCAATCAGAGTCTCCTCACAGTGATGGCATGACATTGTATCTTATGAGAACCCAGGCAATGTCTCCTCAGATTGCATGACATCACAGTGGTCCTTTTGAGGGCCCAGGCCATTTGTCCTACAGTGGATTGCACCACAATGGTTACCTCCTCAAACTGCATGGCATCACAGTGGTTCTAGTGAGAGCCCAGGCCGTGTTCTTCACAGTGAATGGAAACACAATGGTTGTAGTGACAGGCCTGGCCCTGTATCCTCACAGTGCATGACAACACAGTTGCTGTCTTGAGGCCATGTTTCCTCACAGTGGATGGCATCGCCATGGCTCTACTGAGAGCACAGGTAGTGTGTCCTCACAGAGGATGACATTGCAGCAGTTCTAGTGAGAGACAGGGCACTGTCACCTCACAGTGCATTGCTTCACAGTGGTATTAGTGAGCGCCCAGTCAGTGTGTCCTCACAGTCATGGCATTATAGTGGATCTACTGAGGATGCAGGCAATGTCTCCTCAGAGTGCATGACATCACAATTGCTCTAGTGAAAGCACAGGCCTTGTTTCAGTCAATGGCATCACAATGGTTCTACTTACAGTGTCATCTCTGCTACTTACAGTGCAGGACATTACAGTGTTTCTAGTGAGAGTGTAGGCCATGTCTCTTCACAGTGAATAGCATCACCTTGGTTCTAGTTACAGGCCTGACTCTTTCTCCTCACAGTGCATGGCATCACAGTGGTTCTAGTGAAATCCCTGGCTGTGTCTCCACACAGTGAATGACAACACGCTGGTTGTAGTGACAGGCCTGACCCTGACTCTTCACAGTGCATGGGATCACAGTGGTTCTTGTGAGAGCCCAGGATGTGTCTCTTCACAGTTGATGGCATCACAGCGGTAATAGCGAGAGGCCCGACCCAGTATCCTCACAGTTCATGGCCTCACAGTGGTTCTTTTGAGAGCCCAGGATGTGTCTCCTCAGTCAGTGGCATCACAGAGGTTCTCATGACAGGCCCAACCCTGTCTCCTCCCAATGAATGGCATCACAATGGTAATAGTGAGAGGCCGAGCCCTGTCTCCTCACAGTGCATGGCATCACAGTGGTTCTAGTGAGAGCCCAGGAAGTGACTCCTCACAGTGAATGGCAGTGCAGTGGCTATAGGGACAGGCTCAGCCCTGTCTCCACAAAGTGTCTGGCATCACAGTTGTTCTAGTGTGAGCCCAGGCCATGTCTCCTCACAGTGAATGGCACCACAGTAGTTCTAGTGACAGGCCTGAACCCATCTCCTCAAAGTGCATGGCATGACATTGGTTCTAGTGAGAGCCCAGTCTGTGTTTCCTCACAGTGGATGGCATCATAGTGGCTCTAGTGTGAACCCAGGCCATGTCTCCTCACAGTTGATGGCATCACCATGGCTCTATTGAGAGCCCAGGTGATATGTCCTCACAGAGGATGACATTGTAGCTGTTCTAGTGAGAGACGGGGCACTGTCACCTCACAGTGCATTGCTTCACAGTGGTATTAGTTAGTGCCCAGGCAGTTTGTCCTCACAGTGATGGGATGACAGTGGATCTAATGAGGACACAGGCAATGCCTCCTCAGAGTTCATGAAATCACAATAGTTATAGTGAGGGCCCAGTCCTTGTCTCCTCACAGTCGATGGCATCACAATGGTTCTACTTACAGGCCAGGCCCTGTCTACTTACAGTGCATGGCATCATAGTGTTTCTAGTGAGAGCCCAGGCCATGTCTCCTCACAGTGAAAGGCATCACATTGGTTCTGGTGACAGGCCTGGATATTTCTCCTCACAGTGCTTGGCATCACAGTGTTTCTAGTGAGAACCCAGGCTGTGTCTCCTCACAATAAATGGCATTGCATTGGTTCTCGTGAGATCCCAGACTGTGTTTCCTCACAGTGGATGGCATCACAGTGGTTCTATTGGGAGCCCAGGCCATGTTCCTCACAGTGGATTGCATCATAATGGTTTTAGTGGCAGGCCCGGCCCTGTCTCCTCAGAGTGCAGGGTATCACAGAGGTTCTATTTAGAGCCCAGATCATGTCTCCTCACAGAGAATGGCAACACAGTAGTTGTAGTGACAGGTCCGGCCCTGTTTCCTCCCAGTGCATGGGTCACAGTGGTTCTAGTGAGAGCCCACGCAGTGTCTCCTCACAGGGGATGGCATCACAGTGGTAATAGTGACAGGCCTGGCCCTGTATCCCCATAGTTCATGGCATCACAGTGGTTCTTTTGAGAGCCCAGGGTGATTCTCCTCACATTGGATGGCATCACTGTGGTTGTAGTGACAGGCCCGAAACTCTCTCCTCACAGTGCTTGGCATTACATTAGTTCTAGTGAGAGCCCAGGCTGTGTGTCCTCATAGTCAGTGGCATCAGAGAGGTTCTAGTGACAAGCCCAACCCTGTCTCCTCTCAGTGAATGGCATAACACTGGTTAGAGTTACAGTCCTGGCCCTGTCTCCTCACAGTGCCTGGGATCACAGTGGTTCTAGTGATGGCCCAGGCAGTGACTTCTCACATTGGATGGCATTACAGTGGGTATAGGGATAGGCCCGACCTTGTACCCTCACAGTACATGGCATCATGGTGGCTCTAGTGAGATCCCAGGCCATGTCTCCTCATAGTGAATGGCATCATAGTGGTTTTAGTGACAGGCCCAAGCTTGTCATCTCACAGTGGATGGCATCACATTGGTTCTAGTGAGAGCCCAGATCATGTCTCCTCACATTGAATGGCATCACAGTGGTTGTAGTGACAGGCCCGGCAATGCCTGCTCATAGTGGATGTCATCACAGTGGCTTTAGTGGGAGCCCAGGCTGTATCTCCTCAAAGTGGATTGCATCACAGTGGTTTTAGTGAGAACCCAGTCCCTGTCTCCTAACAGTGAATGGCATCACAGTAATTCTAGTGAGAGACTAGGCCATGTCTCCTCACATTGGATGACATCTCAATACTTCTAGTGAGAGGCTGGGCCCTGTCACCTCACAGTGCACTGCTTTACAGTAGTATCAGTGAGTGACCAGTCAGTGTCTCCACACAGTAATGACATGACAGTGGAACTATTGAGAACCCAGGCCATGTCTCCTCAGAGTGCATGACATAACAGTGTCTCTATTGAGAGCCCAGGACATGTATTCTCACAGTGAATGGCATCACAATGGTTCTAATGACAGGCCCAACTGTTTCCTCACAGTACATGGCTTCTCAGAGGTTCTAGTGACAGGCCGAGCCCTGTCTCCTCACAGTAAATGGCATCACAGTGTTTCTATTGAGAGCACAGGCCGTGTCTCCTCCAAGTAAATGTTATCACAGTGCTTCTAGTGACAGGCCGGGCCCTGTATCCTCACGTGCATGACTTCATATTTCTTCTTCTGAGATCCCAGGCCATGTCTTCTCACAGTGGGTGGCATCACAGTGGCTCTCCTGAGATCCCAGGCCATGTATACTTTCAGTGGATGGCATGACAGTGATTTTAGTGAGAGCCCAGGCCATGTCTCCTAACAGTGGACTGTATCACAGTGGTTTTACTGTGAACCAAGGCCTTGTCTCCTCAAAGTGAATGGCATCACAGTGCTTCTATTGACAGGCCAGGCTCTGTCTATTAACATTGTAAGGCATCACAGTGGTTCTTTGCAGAGCACAGGCCATGTCTCCTCACAGTGGATGACATCACAGTGCCTCTACTGAGAGCCCAGACCATGCCTCCTCAAAGTGGATGGCATAACAATGGCTGTACTGAGAGACCAGGCCGTGTCTTCTAACAGTGGATAGCATCAGTGTTTCTACTGTGAGCATAGGCCTTGTCTTCTCACAGTGAATGGCAACATGGTGGTTGTAGTGACAGGCCTGGCCCTGTTTCCTCCCAGTGCATGGGACCACAGAGGTTCTAGTGAGAGCCCAGGAAGTGTCTCCTCGCAGTGGCTGGCATCATAGTGGTAATAGCAAGCTGCCCAGCTCTGTATCCTCACAGTGCATGGCATCACAGTGTTTCTTTTGAGATCCTTGGCCATGTCTCCTCACAGTGGATGGCATCACAGTGGCTCCAGTGAGATTCCAGGCCCTGTCTCCTCATAGAGAATGGCATCACAGTGGTTCTAGTGAGAGCCCAAGTCATGCCTCCACACAGTGAATGGCAACACAGTGGTTGTAGTGACAGGCCTGGCAATGTTTCCTCACAGTGCATGGGATCGCAGTCGTTCTAGTCAGGGCCCAGTCAGTGTCTCCTCACAGTGGATGGCATCACAGTGGTTATAGTGAGAGACAGGGCCCTGCATCCTCACAGTGCATTACTTCAAAGTGGAATTAGTGAGCCCCCAGTCAGTGTATCCTCACAGTGATGGCATGTCAGTGAATCTAGTGAGGGCACAGGCAATGTCTCCTCAGAGTGCTTGACATCACAATGACTCTATTGAGAGCCCAGGCCATGTCTCCTCACAGTGCATGGGATCACAGTGGTTCTAGTGAGAGCCCACTCCATGTGTCCTCACAGTGGATGGCATTACAGTGGCTCTAGGACGAGCCAAGGCCATGTGTCCCTACAGTGGATGGTATCACAGTGGTTCTAGTGAGAGAACAGTCTGTGTCTTCTCACAGTGAATGTTTTTACAGTTGACCTAGTGAGGACCCAGCCCATGTCTCCTCACAGTGCATGGCATCAAAGTGGTTCTATTGAGAGTCCAGGCATTGTCTCCTCATGGTAGATGGCATCATAATGGTTTTAGTGACAGTCTTGGCCTGATGTTGCATGACATCACAGTGGTCCTAATGAGAGCCCAGGCCATGCCACCTCACAGTGAATGGCATCACAGTTGTTCTAATGAGAGACTATGCCATGTCTCCTCACAGTGTATGACATCAAAGTAGTTCTAGTGAGAGGACAGACCCTGTCTCCTCACAGTGCATTGCTTCACAGTGGTATTAGTGAGGGCCTAGTGTGTGTCTCCTCACAGTGATAGCATGACAGTGTATCTAGTGATGACCCAGGCTATGTCTTCTCAGAGTTCATGACATCACAATGGCTCTATTGAGAGCCCAGGCCATGTATCCTCACAGTGGATGGCATCCCAAAGGTTCTAGTGACAGGCCTTGCCATGTCTCCTCACAGTGCGTGGCATCACAGTGGTTCTAGTGAGAGCCGATTCCATGTCTTCTCACAATGTATGGCCTCACAGTGGCTGTAGGGCAAGCCCAGGCAGCATGTCCCCATAGTGGATGGCATCACAGTGGTTCCAGTTGAAGCCTAGGCCCTGACTCTTCATAGTGGTTGCTATCACATTCGTTATATTGAGAGGCCTGGCCCTGTCTCCTCAGAGTGTATGGCAACAAGGTGGCTTTAATGAATGCACAGGCCATGTGTCCTCACAATAGATGGCATCCCAGTGGTTTTAGAGAAGCCCAAGGTGTTTCTCTTCACACTAGATCATATCACATTGGTACTAGTGAGGACCTAGGCTGGGTCTCTCACAGTGGATAGTTTCACAGTGGTTCTTGGGAGGACTGTCTGTGTCCGCTCACAGTGTATGGCATCAAACTGGTTCTAGTTAGTACAGAGGCCACGTCTCCTGACAGTGCATGGTATCACAGTGGTTCTTTTGAGAGCCCAGTCCATATCTCCTCACAGTGGATGGCATCACCCTAGTTCTAGTGTGAGGCCAGCCCATGTCTCCTCAGAGTGGATGGCATCACAATGTATTTAATGACAGGCTAGGCCCTGTCTCCTGACATTGCATGGCATCACAGTGGCTCTAGTGATTGCCCAGGCCTTGCTCTTCAAATAGATATCATCACAGTAAGAGTGCATGAGTTCACAATGGCTTTATTGAGAGTCCAGGCCATGTTTCCTCACAGTGAATGTCATCACATTGGTTCTAGTGACAAGCCCAGCCCTGTCTCCTCATAGTGCAAGCCATCACAGTGGTTCTAGTGAGAGCTCAGGCTGTGTCTCCTCACAGTGGATGGCATAAGAATGGTTCTAGTGACAGGCCCGGGACTATCTCCTCACAGTGCATGGCATCCCTGTGGTTCTAGTGAGAGCACAGGCCACGTCTTCTCACTGTGAATGCATCTCAGGGGTTCTAATGACAGGTTGGCCCTGTCTCCTCACAGGGCATTGCATCACAGTGGTATTAGTGAGGGTCCAGTCAGTGTCTCTTCAAAGAGAATGGAATGACAGTGGTTCTAGTGAGAGACCAGGCTATGCCTATTCACAGTGTATGGCATAACAGTGGTATTAGTGAGGACCCAGTCTGTGTCTCCACAGAGAGGATATTTTCACAGTGGTTCTAGGGAGGACCCAGCTTGTGTCTCCATACAGTGAATGCCATCACGGTGGTTATTGCAAGAGTCCAGGCCATGTCAACTCACAGTGGATGGCATTACATTGGTTCTAGTGAGTCCAGGCCATGTATCCTCACAGTGGTTGTAGTGAGAGCCTGGGCTATATCTTCTCAAAGTGGAAGGCATCACAGTTGTTCTAGAGAGTAGGTAGAGAGTAGGCTGTGTCTCCTCACAGTTGTTGATATCACAGTGAATGTTATGACAGTTGATCTATTGAGGATCCATGCCATGTCTCCTCACAGTGCATAGCATTACAATAGCTCTATTGAGAGCCCAGGCTGTGTCTCCTCACAGTAGATGGCATCACAGTGTATTTAATGACAGGCTCAGCCCTGTCTCCTGACATTGCTTGGCATCACAGTGGTTCTAATGAGAGCCCAGACCATGTCACCTCACAGTGAATGGCATCACAGTGGTTCTAGTGAGAGCCCAGGCCATATCTCCTCACAGTGGATGAAATCACAGTGGTTCTAGTGAGAGCACAGTCCATGTTTCCTGAAAGCAGATGGCATCACATTAGTTATCCTGAGAGACAAGGCCCTGTGTCCTCACAGTGTATGGCATCATAGTGACTCTAGTGAATGCCCAGGCCATGTCTCCTCACAGTGGATGGCACCATAGTTGCTCTAGTGAATGCCCAGGCCATGTCTCCTCACAGTGGATGGCATCACAGTGTTTCTTTTGAGAGCCCAGGCCATGTCTCCAAAAATGGTTAGCATCACAGTGGTTCTCCTGAGAACCTATGCTGTGTCCTCTGAAAGTAAAATGACATCATAGAAGTTGCAAGAGAGGATGTGCTGTTCTTCCTCACAGAGGATGGCATCACAGTGGTTTATTGAGAATCCAGGCATGGTATCCTCATAGAGAATGGCATCACAGTTGTTCTAATGAGAGACTAGTCCATGTCTTCTCACAGTGGATGACATCATAGTAGTTCTACTGAGAGGACAGACCCTGTCTCCTCACAGTGCATTGTTTCACAGTGGTATTAGTAAGGGCCTTGTCTGTGTCTCCTCACAGTGATTGCATGACAGTGAATCTAGTGAGGACCCAGGCGATGTCTCCTCAGAGTGCATAACATCACAATAGCTCTATTGAGAGCCCAGGTTGTGTATCCTCACAGTGGATGGCATCACAATGGTTTCAGTGACAGGCCTGGCCCTGTCTCCTCACAGTGTCTGGCATCACAATGGTTCTAGTGAGAGCCCCGGCCATGTCTCCTCATATTGAATGGCATCACAGTGGTTCTAGTGACAGGCCTGGCCCTGTCTCCTCACAATGCATTGCATCACAGTGGTTCTAGTTGGAGACCAGTCCCTGACTCCTCATAGTGGTTGCTATCACATTGGTTAAACTGAGAAGCCTGGCCCTGTCTTCTCAGAGTGCATTGCATCAAAGTGTCTGTAATGAATGGCCAGGCCATGTCTCCTCACAATAGATGGCATCACAGTGTTTCTAGTGAGAATGCAAGATGTGTCCTCATATTATATCCTACCACATTGTCACTAGTGAGGATCCAGGCTGGGTCTCCTCACAGTGCATAGTTTCACAGTGATTCTCAGGAGGACCCAGGCTCTGTCACCTTACATTGCATGGCATCATACTGGTTATTGTGAGGACCAAGGCCATGTCTCCTGACAGTGCATATCATCACAGTGGTTCTTATGGGAGCACACTCTGAGTCTTCTCACAATAAATGGCATCACTGTGTTTCTAGTGTGAGCCCAGGCTGTGTCTCTTCACAGTGAATGGCATCACAATGGTTCTACTTGGAGCCCAGACCTTGTCTCTTCATAGCAGAAGTTATCACACTGGTGACAGTGAGAATCCCGGCCCTGTCGCCTCAGAGTGCATGGCAAGACAGTGGCTCTAGTGAATGCCCAGGCCATGTCTCTTAATAGATGGCATCACAGAGGTTCTAGTGAGAGGCCAGGTCCTGTCTTCTCACAGTGCATTGCATCACAGTGGTATTAGTAAAGGCCCAGTAAGTGTCTCCTCACAGTTAATGGCATAACTGTAGATCTAGTGAGGACCCAGGTGATATTTCCTCAGCATGCATGAGATGAAAATGGCTCCTTTGAGAGTCCAGAACATCTCTCCTCACAGTGGAGGGCATAGCAGTGTATCTAGTGACAGGACCAGTCCTGTCTCCTCACAGTGCATGCCATCATAGTGGTTCTAGTGACAGGCCTGGCTCTGTCTCCTCACATTGCATTGCATCCCAGAGGTATTAGTGAGGGCCCAGTCAGTGTCTCCTTACAGTGAATGGCATCACAGTGGATCTATTGAGGACCCAGGTGATGTTTCCTAAGAGTGCATGACATCACAATGGCTCTATTAAAAGTCCAGATCGTGTCTCCTCGCAGTGGATGACATCACAATGGGTCTAGTGACAGGACCAGCCCTGTGTCCTCACAGCACGTGGCATCACAGTGGTTCTAGTCCATTGCATTTGTTCTATGGAGGACCTGGGCTCTGTCTTCTCAGTGGTAGCATCACAGTGATTCTAGTGAGAGTCCCAGATATCCCTCCTCACTGTGGTTCTAGTGTGAGCTCAGGCTATGTCTCCTCACAGTGGATGACATCACAGTAGTTTCAGTGAGAGCCTGGTTGTATCTCCTCAAAGTGGATGGCAACACTGCTGTCCTCATGAGAGCCCAGGCAGTGCCTCCTCATAGTGGATAATGTCACACTGTTTTTAGGAGAGGCTGCTTTCTTTCTGCTCATATTGCATTGCTTTACAGTGGTATTAGTGAGAGCCAAGTCAGTGTCACCTTACAGTGATTGCATGACAGTAGATCTAGTGACAGGCATGGCCCTGTCTCCTAACAGTGCATGGAATCGCAATGGTTCTATGACAGCACATGCAGTATCTACTCACAGTGGACAGCATCACAGTAGTTCTGTTTGGAGCACAGACCCTGTCTCTTCATAGAGGATGCTATCAAATTGGTTATAGTGAGTGGCCCGGCCCAGTCTCCTCAGAGTGCACGGGACCACAGTGTCTCTAGTGAATGCCCAGACCATGTTTCCTCACAATAGGAGGCATTACAATGGTTCTAGTGTGAGCTCAAGATGTGTCTCCTCACATTGGATGTCATCACAGTGCTACTAGTGAGGACCCAGGCTGTGTCTCCTCACAGTGGATGGCATCACAGTGGTTCTGGTTGGAGCCCAGGCCCTGACTCCTCGTAGCAGTTTCTATCACATTGGTCATATTGAGAGGCCCGGCCCTGTCTCCTCAGAGGGCATGACACCAACGTGTCTCTAATGAATGCCAATACCATGTCTCCTCACAATAGATGGCATCACAGTGTGCCTGCTCACAGTGGATAGTTTCACAGTAGTTTTAGTGAGGACATAGGCTGTGTCTTCTCACAGTGAATTCCATGACAGTGGTTCTAGTGAGGACCCAGTCAATGTCTCCTCACAGTGCATGGCATCACAGTGGCTCTAGTGAGAGCCCAAGCCGTGTCTCCTCACAGGGAATGGCATCACAGTGGTTATAGTGACAGGTCTGTGTCTGTCTCCTCACAGTGCATGGCATAACAGTGGCTTTTGTGAATGCCCAGGTCATGTCTCCTCACAGTGGATGGAATAACAGTGCTTCTAGTGACAGGTCATGCCCTGTCTCCTCACAGTGCTTGACAACACAGTAGTTCTAGTGATAGCCCAAGCCATGTCTCCTCACAGGGAATGGCATCACAGTGGTTATAGTGACAGGCCTGTGTCTGTCTCCTCACAGTACATGGCATAACAGTGGCTCTTGTGAATGCCCAGGCCATGTCTCCTCACAGGAGATGTCATCACATTGCTTCTAGCGGGGACCCTGGCTCTGCCTCCTCACAATAGGTGGTATCACGGTGGTTCTAGTAAGAGCTCATGATGTGTCTCCTCATAGTACAAGGCATCACCTTGGTACTTATCAGGACCCAGTCTATGTCTCCACACAGTGGATAGTTTCTCAGTGGTTCTAGGGAGGATCCAGGCCGTCTCCTCACAGTGCATGACATCACAGTGGTTATAGGGAGGACCCAGCATGTGTCTCCTCACAGTGGGTGGCATCACAGTGATTCTACTGACAGACCCTGCCTTGTTTCCTCACAGTGCATTGCATCACAATGGTTCTTGTGAGAGCCCAGTCCATGTCTCCTCGCAGTGAATGGCATGATGTTGGTCCTAGTATATACCCAGGTCATGTTTACTCATATTGCAAGGCATCACAATGGCTCTAGTGAGAGCCCAGGATTGGTCTCTGTACATTGGATGGCATCACAGTTGTTCCAGTGAGAACCCAGGCTCTGTCTCCTCATAGTGGATAGCATCTCAGTGGTTCTAGTGAGATCCAAGGCTGTGTCTCCCCAAGTGAATGGCATCACAGTGGTTCTCATGACATCCCAGGCCATATCTCCTTACAGTGGATGGTATCACAGTAGTCCTATTGAGAGCCTAGGCCCCGTCTCCTCACAGTGCATGGCATCACAATGGTTCTAATGAGAGCCCAGGCTCTTTCTCTTCACAATGGATGGCAGCACAGTAGTTCTAGTGAGAACCCCAGCAATGTCTCCTCACAATGGATGGCATCACAGTTGTAATAGTGAGAGCCTAGGCCATGTCTCCTCACAGTGGATAGCATCACAGTGCAAACCAAGGCTGTGTCTCCTCACATTGAATGACATCACAGTGGTTCTGGTAACAGGCCCTGCCCTGAGTCCTACAGTGCATGGCATCACAATGGCTATAGTGAGTGCCCAGGCTCAGTCTCTTCACAGTGTTTGGCATCACAGTACTACTAGTGAGAGCCCAGGGCACATTGCCTCACAGTGCATAGCATCACAGTAGCTCTGGTGAATGCCTAGGCCATGTCTCCTCATTATAGATGGCATTACATTGGTTCTAGTGAGAGCCCAGGATGTGCTTTCACACAGTGGCAGGCATAACAATATTACTGGTGAAGACCCAGGCTGTGTCTCCTCACAGTGGATGGCATCAGAATTGTTCTAATAAGAGCTCAGTCCATGTCTCCTCACAGTGAATGGCATCACAGTGGTTCTTGGGAGATCCCAGGCAGTGTCTGCTCACAGTGGTTCTAGTGAGAGCCCAGGCTGTCTCTCCTCTCAGAGGATACCATCACAGTGGTTATAGTGAGAGGTCCAGTCCTGTCTCCTCACAGGATGCATGTCAACACAGTGGATCTAGTGAGAGCCAAGCCAATGTCTCCTCACATTAGATGCCATCACAGTGGTTCTATGGAGGTTCCAGGCTGTGTCTCCTCATAATGGATGGCATCACAGTGGTTCTAGTTACGGGCCCAGAACTGTCGCCTCATTGTGCATGTCAACACAGTGGATATAGTGAAAGCCCTGGCATATCTCATCATATTGGATGCAATCACAGTGGTTCTAGGGAGGACCCAGACTCTGTCTCCTCATAATGGATGACATCACAGTGGTTCTAGTGACAGGCTTTTCCCTGTCTCCTCATTGTGCATAGCATCACAGTGGTTCTAGTGAGAGCCCAAGCCGTGTATCCTCACAGTGCATGGCATATCAGTGGGAATTGTGAATTCCCAGGACATGATTCCTCAAGTGGACTTCATTAAATTGATTCTAGGGAGGACCTCAGTTCTGTCTCCTCACAATAGGTGGCATCACAGTGGTTCCAGTGAGAACCCAAGATGTGTCTCCTCACATTGCAAGGCACCACAGTGGTACTAGTGTGGACCCAGGCTGTGTCTCCACACAGTGTAGAGTTTCACTTTTGTCCTGGGAGTACCCACACTGTGTCTCCTCTCAATGGATGCCATCAGAGCGGTTCATGGGGTCCCGGGCTGTGTCTTCTCATAATGGATGGAATCACAGTGGTTCTAGTGACAGAACCGTCCATGTCTCCTAATTTTGCATGTCAACACAGTGGATCTAGTGAGAACCCTGGCCATGTGTCCTCACACTGGATGCCATTACCGTGGTTACAGGGAGGACCCAGGCTCTGTATCCTCAGAAGGGATGACATCACAGTTGTTCTAGTGCCAGGCCCGGCCCTGTCTCCTCATTGTGCATGGCATCTCAGTGGTTCTAGTGACAGGCCTGTCCCTGTCTCCTCATGGTGCATGGCATAACAGGGGCTCTTGCAAATGCCCAGGCCATATCTCCTCACAGTGTATGTCACCACATTGGTTCTGGGGAGGATCCTGGCTCTGTCTCCTCACAATAAGTGGCATCAAAGTGGTTTTAGTCAAAACCTAAGAAGTGTCTCCTCACAGTGCAAGGCACCACACTGGTACCAGTGAGGACCCAGGCTATGTCTCTACACTGTATAGTTTTACAGTGGTGGTAGTGAGGACCCAGGCTGTCTCTTCATTATGGATGGCATCACAGTGGTTCTAGTGTGAGCCTAGGCCATGTCTCCTTACAGTGAATGCCATCACAGGGGATCTTGTGAGAACCCAGGCAGTGTCTCCTCACAGTGGATTGCATCACAGTAGTTCTATTGAAAGGTCAATCCCTGTCTCCTCATATTGCATGGCATCACAGTGGCTCTAGTGAGAGCCGAGGCCGTATCTCCTCTCAGTGGATGCCATCACAGTGGTTATAATGAGAGGTCTGGTCCTGTCTCCTCACAGTGCATGAAAAACAGGGGATCCAGTAAGAGCTCAGGCCGTGTCTCCTCACAGTGGATGCCATCACAGTGGTTCTAGGGAGGATCTGGGCTGTGTCTGTTCATAATGGATGGCAAGACTGTGGGGCTCATGAGAGCCCAAGCAGTGTCTCATCACAGTGGATACATCACAGTGGTTCTAGTGAGTTCCAGGCTGTGTCTCCTCACAGTGGATAGCATCAAAATGGTTCTACTGAGATAACAGGTCTTAGCTCCTCACAGTGGGTGGCATCAAAGTGGTACTAGGGGGACCCAGTCTATGTCTCTTCACAGTGAATAGTTTCACAGTGGTTCTAGGGAAGACCCAGGCTATGTCTCCTCACAGTTGATAGCATCAGATTGGTTCTAGTGAGAGCTCAGGCCTGCTTCCTCACACTGAAAGGCATCACAGTGGTTCTGTGAGAGCCCAGACCATGTCTCCTCAACATGAATGTCATCCCAGTGGTTATATTTAAAAGCCCAGGCCGGCCTCCTCACAGTGGATGGCATCACAGTTGTTTTAGTGAGAGACTAGGCCATTTCTCCTCACAATGTATGACATCACAGTGGTTCTAGTGAATGGCCGGGCCCTGTCTGTTCACAGTGCATTGCATTCCATTGTCCATGGACCAAAAAAGTGAGAAATTCCAGGAGTTTCTAAGGTCTCAGACAGGGCACCTTTGCCACAGACCAAGAACGAATACCTTGTCCTGAAATTGTAATTTTATGAAGGTGTTGATGCAGTGGATCATGTGGAGAGTGAAGTCTAAGTCTGGAGTTCAAAAGTCCAGTGGGAGAGGGTGAAAAGAAAAGGAAGAAGCTCCAGGTATCAAACTGGAAAGAAAGAAGGTTTCAGGTTGCAGGTGGCTGTTTAGTTGAGAGTAGTGAGCACAGTGAGTTTTTCTATTTCTGAGTTGCAGAAACATTGGCAGGGAGGTAAAGAGAAGGAGAGAGGAAGGGGGGCAAGCAGCCCAAATGCCCCAGAGGGTTATCTCAGCCACAATACTAGAAATGTAAGAAAACTGTAAGAGGAAAGCAAAAGAGAACACAGGACTTGATCTCTACAGACAAGACTGTTTATTGAGATAAACCAGTGAGGGCCCTTACCTTTCCTGTGGGATGAAGGCTGAAGCACTGGGCCAGGCTGGAGTGGAAGCTTATCAGGAGGATCCTAAGAAAAACATACTGTATCAGGTGCGGTTGATAAGAAAATTATAGCTGTTTGTGTTCTTATTCAGAATAGGATTCTACATCCAGGAATGTCTAATGGAGGATACTCAAATGTTCTCGGGTCCTTCAAGGCCATCTAGGCTAAGGGGAGTACAACAATCAGAGAAGGGTGCCAAACTTCTTTATTGTCCATAAGCTTTAAGGATAGCTAATAACTCTTTAGTTCCCTTTAGTTTTCAAGGAAGGATGTTAGGCATTCAATATTTTTGTTTCAGGTAAGGTCTAGGGAAACCTGATCATCATCTTGTTAGAGATGAGGCCTGGGGAAACATGGTCACCACTGTTTCAGAAGAAGCCTGGGAAGACATGATCATTACTGTGTTACAGGTGACACTTGGGACAAATGATCTTTTTGGTGATACAGATGAGGCCTGAGGAGACACGATCATCATTGTATTACAGACTGGACCTGAGGAGTCATGATCATTATTGTGTTATAGATGAGGCCTTTGGAGACATAAACATAATTGTGTTAAAAATGAGGCCTGTGGAGACATCATCATCAATGTTTTAGAAAAGAGGCAGGGGGATAGATGAATATCAATGTGTTACAGATGAGGCCTGGGGAAACATGATCATCATTGGGTACAGAGCAGGCCTGGTGTATGATATGATCATCTTTGTGTTTCAGATGATGCCTAGGGAGACATGATCATCAGTGTGTTACAGATGAGGCCTCTGGAGACATACACAACTTCTTGGTATGGATGAGTCCTGAGGATACATGATCATCAAAGTGCTAGACATGAGGTATGGGGAGATTTGATATCATTGTCTTAGAGATGAGGACTGGGGAGACATGATCATCATGTTGTTACAGATAATGCCTGCAGTGACATGATCATCATCATGTTAAAGGTATGGTCTGGAGATTCATGATCATAATTGTATTACAAATATGGCCTGGGGAGACATGATTATCATTTTGCTACTGTTGTGACATGGTGAGATGATTTTATCATCATTATTTTACACATGTTGCCTTGGGGACTTGATCATCACTGTGTTACAGATGAGGTCTGGGGAGACATGATCATCATTGCATCAAAGATGAGACCTAGGGAGATACAATCATCAAGGGGTTAAAGTTGAGGTCTGGGGAGACTTGACCATCATTGTATTCAAAATGAGGCTGGGAGAGACATGAACATCATCGTGTTACTGATGAGGTCTGGAAAGACTTGATCTTCATTTTGTTACAGATGAGGCCTGGGGAGATGACTTTGTCTTCATTGTGTTGCAGATGAGGCCTATACAACATGATCATCATTTTCATATGGAGAAGTCCTGGGATGCCTTGTTCGTCATTGTGTTATAATAAGTCCTGGGAGACATGGCCATCATGTTGTTACAGGTGAGGGCTGGGATGACATGATCACGATCATGTTACAGATGAGGCCTGGGGAGACATGACCATCTTGTTGTTACAGATGAGGCCTGGGGAGACATGATCATCATTGTACTACAGAGGAAGCCTAGGAAGACATGATCATCACTGTGTTAAGGGGGAGACCTGGGACCAGTGATCTCTATGGAATTACAAATGAGTGCTGAGGAGACATGATCATCATTCTGTTGCAGATAATACCAAGGGAGTCATGATCATGATCGTGTTACCAATGAGGCTGGGTGAAATATGATCATTATTGTACTACAGATGAGGTGTGAGGAGACGTGATCATCAATGTTTTAGAGAAGGCTGTGGGGACATGAACATCAATGTGTTACAGATGAAGGCCTAGGTAGCCATGATCATCACTGTGTTACAGATGAGGCTTGGGGAGACATGACCATCATCATGGTAGAGATGAGGCCTAGGGAGACATGATCCTCATTGTATGACAAGTGAGTCATGTTGAATCATGATCAACAATGTTTTAGAGTTGAGGTCTGAGGTGACTTGATCATCACTGAGTTACAGATGAGGGCTGGGGGGACAAGATCTTCACTATGTTACAGATGAGGCATGGGAGACATGATCATCATTGTGCTACACAAGTGGTATGGTGACAGGACTTCATCATCATTATTTTATAGATTTGGACTGGGCACATTATCATCACTGTGTTACAGATGAAACCTTGCTAGACTGATCATCATTGTGTTACATATTAGGTCTGGGGAGACTTCATCATCATTTTATTACAGATGTGGCCTGGGGGACATTATCATCATTGTGTTACAAATGAGTCTTGGGGAGACATGAATATCATTTGGTCAAAGATGAGGCCTGGGGAGGATATGACCATCACTGGGTTACAGATGAGGCCTGAGGAGATGACATGATCATCTTTGTGTTTCAGAGGAGGCCCAGGGAGACATGGCCATCATGTTGTTACAGATGAGGCCTGGGGAGACTTGATCATCCTTTTGTTACAGATAAGGCCTAGGGAGACGTGGTTATTATTGTGATGCAGAAGTGGTATGGTGAGTTAACTTTATAGTCATTATTTTACAGATATGGCCTA
Organism: Dipus sagitta; assembly: GCA_036346955.1. NCBI lineage: Eukaryota > Metazoa > Chordata > Mammalia > Rodentia > Dipodidae > Dipus > Dipus sagitta. The sequence goes on along the minus strand of CM070791.1, from coordinate 7,014,059 downwards.
GGGACCATGACATCACTGTGTTACAGATGAGGCCTGGGAAGACATGGTCTTCACTGTGTTACAGATGAGGCCTGGGGAGACTTCATCATCATTGGGTTATATATCAGGCTGAGGAGACATGGTCTTCACTTGGTTAGAGATGAGCCCTGGGGGACAAGACCATCATGTTGTTACAGATGAGGCCTGGGGAGACTTGATCATTATTGTGCTACAGAAGTGGTATGGTAAGACAACTTTATCATCAATATTCTACAGATGTAGCCTTGGAGATAAGATCATTACTGTGTTACAGATGAGGTCTGGGAAGACATGACCATAGGTGTTTTATTTTGTTTGTTTGATTGTTTTCTTTCCATTTTTTTCCATGGTATGGTCTCAATCTGGTACAGGCTGACCTGGAATTAACTAAGAGTCTTATGGTGTCCTCAAATTCACAGCAATCCTCCTACCTCTGCCTCCAGAGAGCTTGGATTAAAGGAGTGTGCCACCACACCTGTGATCATCACTATGTTACATCAGAGGCAGTGGGAGACATGAATATATCATAGATGAGGCTTGTGGGGATGAATTGATCATCATTTTGTTGAAGATGAGGCATGGTACCATGATCATCATGCTACAGACAAGGCCTAGGGAGACTTGATCATCATTGTGAAACAGATGAAGTTTGGGGAGACTTCATCTTCATTGTATCATAGATGAGGCCTGGGAAGACATGATCATAATTGTGTTACAAATGAGGTCTAGGGGGACATGATCTTCACTATATGAGAAATGAGGGCCGGGGGGATATGATCATCATTTTGCTACAGAAGTGGTAGGGTGAGATGATTTTATCATCATTATTTTACAGATGTGGCCTGGGGGACATTATCATCACTGTGTTAAAGATGAGGCCTGGGGAGACATAATCACTGGATTGCAGATGAGGACTGGGGAGACATGATCATCATTGTGTTACTGATAAGGCTTGGATAGTCATTATCTTGACTGTGTAACAGATAAGGCTTGGGGAGGCATGGTCATCAGTGTTTTGTTTTGTTTTTCAGTTTTTTTTTTTTTTTTTTTTTTGAGGTAGCATCTCTATCTGGTTCAGGCTGACCTGGAATTAACTATGTTATCTCAAGGTGTTCTCAAACTCACAGCAATCCTCCTACATCTGCATCCCAAGTGTTGAGATTAAAGGAGTACACCACCATGTCCTGTTATCATTAATGTTTAAGAGAAGAGGCCTGTGGATACATGAACAGCATTGTGTTAAACATGATTCCTGGGGAGACATGTCATCATTTTGTTACAGATGAGGCCTGTGTAACATGATGATTATTGTGCTACAGACCATCATTTTGCTACAGAAGTGGTATGGTGACACAAATTTATCATTATTTTACAGATGTGGCCTGGGGGACATGATAATCACTGTGTTACAGTTTAGCACTGGGGAGACATGACCATCATTGGGTTGCAAATGGAGCCTGCAGAGACATGATCATCATTGTGTTACAGATGAGGCCTGAGATGACTTGATCATCATTGTGTTACAGATGAGGCTTGGGAATTCTTGATCATCAATGGGGTACAAATGATGCTGAGGAGACATGAAATTCACTGTATTAGAGATGAGGCCTAGTGAGACTTGATGATCATTGTGCTATAGAAGTGGTATGGTGGGATGACTTTATTATCATTATTTACAGACGTTGCCTGGGGGACATGATCATCACTGTGTTACATATGAGTCCTGGGGATAAATGATCATCATAGGCTTACAGATGAAGACTTAGGAAATGACATGGTTATCTTTGTATTTCAAATGAGGCCTAGGGAGACATGATCATTTTTGTTACAGATGAGGCCTGGGGACACATGATCATCATTGTAGTACAAATGAGACCTGAGGAGTCATGATCAAAATAATTCCAAATTAATAATTCCAAAATATCAGTATTTTGAATGGTTAAGATTTGTTTATGCCACATGTCTTGGCAAGGACACTTTTGCTGTAGTTAACATTCAATGTGCTCACTAATAAAAGCTTCATGTTAGCACCATCACAGTGGCCAGAGGAAAATGGAGATGTGCCATCATCTATCAAAGCTTTTAAATCAAGTTGCACATCTCACCTCCATTCCTCTTTCTTTTTCTTTTTTCTTTTTTCTTTTCTTTTCTTTCTTTTTTTTTTTTTTTTTTTTTTTTTTGAGGTGGGGTCTCACTCTAGCTCAGGATGACCTGGAGTTCACTATGTAGTCTCAGGGTGGCCTTGAACTCACAGCAGTCCTCCTACCTCTGCCTCCCGAGTGCTGGGATTAAAGGTGTGTGCCACCATGCTCAGCTTGCCATTCCTATTTCAATAAACAAATCAAGTCACATGCCAGCCTACTTTTAAAGGATGAAAGGCACTCAGCCCTGCCATGTTCAGGGAGGACAAGACACATGTTTATAAATCTCCACAGGTAACCTGGTGATAGAGAATATAGACCCAGAGACCTTTGTAAGAACCCAGTGTCATCCCTCCACTAGATAAGTCAGAAACTCACCAGTGTGGATCAGCCTAGGATGATGTCTCTGGGCTGTTCCACTTCCACAGTAGTTCTACCTCGTGACTAAGGCAAGGTGAACCTTGAGACTAGGGAAGATGCTGATGCAGAGAAGTGTCATCAAACCCACAAACTCAATTCATCCAAAGGTAATTTGAAATTTGAACAATATGCATGAATAGAATTGTCTATGTTTTATTTCTTTAGAGAGAATGAGAAAGAGGAGAGATAAAGAATTGGTGCACCAGGGCCTCAGCCACTGTAAACCAACTTCAGATATTTGTACTACCTAGTGGGCATGTGCAACCCTGTGCTTGCCTCACCTTTGTGCATATGGCTTATGTGGGATATGGAGAGTCAAGCATGGGTACTTGGGCTTCGCAAGCAAGTGCCTTAACTGCTAAGCCATCTCTCTGGCCCTAGAAATGTCTATTATTATGAAACAAAACCTTTGTAACAACTACCTGTTAAAAAATAAGGGATGCATAATTCTAGATGAACTCTTTGGCATTCTGATAGTCCAGCTAGATCATAGAAAAGTAACTGGAAATCTTGGGAGGGACCCAGCCACTTAAATGCTTTATCTCCATAGGAACTTTGGCCAAAAATGTCTAAACATATGATTTATGTGCTATCTACCAATAGTACAACAGTCAAAGCTGTTCATCCCAAAACTATCCCAGGTGAGAGGTGGTCAATCTCCATGGTAACTAAACCTCAACTTTAATTAAAAGGGAAGCCTCTTATAGTTCTCTTGGCTCATACACCTGCAATAACATACTGGTAATCTTCTTCCTTTCAAAAGCAAACAAGAGTGCATAGGTTAAAATAAAAACTGCTGGGGTCCAGCCCTAGATTGAAGGAGGGTCCCCGAAGAGAGGTGTGAAAGGGAGTGGTGCAATAATGACTCAAAGTCAAGTTCTGGTGCAAGCTGACAGGCTAATGCTGAAGGCAGCTGAGTTTTTCCATCTTTATCGTTCTGCTTCTCTGTTTCTATTTTTTTCTTCTTTTTCTATTTTTCTATTTTTTTCTTGGTTTTTCTTTTTTTCTTTTTTTCTTTTTTTTGTATTTTTCTGTTTTTCCCTGCTTCTATACTTCTATGCTTCTCTGCTTCTCTGCTGCCACAGCTCTTAGCCTCAGTCTTTTATTTTCTGATCAGGTCATGTAAGAACAAACTTCAAGAAAGGTACAGTTTCACAGAATTCATAGAAACTTTCTGTTATTCCTTTTCATCAAACAATCCCATAATTATTCACCTCAAGTAAAGTCGTCAGGCCCCTATAATGATTAACTGTTTTCACACTTTCCCCATGTATGTGCGGTCAAGCACTTGTGATTTCCTGAACTTCTACTTTCAATTACTATATTAAAGGTGAGAGACAAAGCAGCCACAAATGGGGGTTCCCATCATAAATCATTGATCCAATAGATCCATTTATCCCTCAATCATTTATTTTGAATTTTCCTTTTCATGACTCTCCAGTACTTAGACTTTGGTCCCCCCAATTGAACACTTTCTGACTTTGGTTTTTTTTCTGTAAGGATTCTTGGTAAAGAGTCATAGTTTGCTGCAATTGCCACCATTTAGAAAAATTAGTCATAGAACAATTTTTACATTGTTCCAGGAGGTTTATTGTTTCCTCCTAAGTGTACTGTACTCCATTCCTGACCTTAATTAAGGCCTTTAAGGAAAACAATTATCTCCACCCATTTTCTTGTTTTTCCAATTCTATGCCAGAGCCTCTTTCAGATACACTGACCAGCATTTCACCAACACCAATTTTTACTGGAAAAGTAAACTTAGAGGTTGGGACACCAAGTGAAAGACAGAGAAAGACACACATTATACAGAAAACCACAGCTTTCTGTAGTGTAGAGAGCCAAAGAGTTTTCTATAGAGGGTCCACATTGGACTTCAAGGAAGAGACACCTGGGCGGGAAGTGTGTCATACAGCTCTTCAGTGCTTGATTCCTCATGATCCTGAAATGGCATGCTTGCCGTCTCCAGCAAAAAACAACACGTTTTCCCCTAGAATGATATTTAGCTTCTGACAAACAAATGTCTTCAACCACTCAGTGTGATAAGGTCATTCGCCTACAATCTTTAGGCATACCAGTGACTCCCAATGACTGCATTCTAAAGCACAAAGAAGATTGTGTTTTCATCCAACCTGGTAAGATACTGCTGTGATTTTTTTCTAGGCTAAATTCTACAGCAAATACATACATACATATATACGTACATAAACACACACATACACACACATATACATACACACATACATACATACATACACATGTACATACACACATACATACATACATACAAACATACATAGACACTGACCCACAGACACACACACACACACACACACACACACACACACACACACTACTATGCAGATATGGCAATAAAAGTGAGACTTGCTAACCTCAGTCATTCTTTGGCCATGTCATTATCTCCAAATTTGAGTATGGGAGACTAGGAACAGGCATATTAATGTATGTTTTACACTGACCACAAGAAGTGAGGCCTGGGGAAAGCAACAGTGTCCACTAGCAATGCAAAAAAGGAATGAACACTGGGACACCAACTGACACTTGGATAGGGAACCTCAACAGCTTCTGTGGATGGACATGGGTGCATGGCATCTGTCTGGATTGGTGACTATAGCCTTTAGGCATTAGGAATGCTGCCATGATCACCAGCTAACGTGTCTGTTGAGTGAATATCAGTGTAGAGGTGAGTGGTTTCTCTGCCTGTCAGTGAGCTGGCTAGTCCTCATAACATGGTCACCTGAGTACTGACACTGAGGCTAGAATGAGCCTTCTAAATCCCAGATGAACCATCTAGCTATCCCCGCTCTGCTCTGTGGTTATAGTCTCCTGAATCACTACACCATGAACCCCTTTCCTGCAGCCTCTCATGTACACTGCAGCTTGGAAGTCCTCTATTCAATTCCTATTTGATAATGCACTTCTCTGTTCAAAAATTCTTCACTGCCTCCCAACTCCATCTCACCAAAAAGGAGCATGTGTCTCTTTCTCCTCCTAGGAAAAACTCAAGGACACAGGAGATTTTGGTAAGAACACCAGCAGACCTTTCAATGGTGATCTTGAAGCTCCATGTCATTCATCAGGTCCTTGTCATCTGCTTCTTACTCCTGACCAGGCGGAAAGGCACACATTGACAGCACATGATAAAGAAAATAGCAACTGTAATTCTCTCAATGACTTGAAAAAGAAAATCAACTGTTAGAGATACAGCCATGAAGATCACATTAGAAAACAATTTCTACTTGCTTGAAAAGTGTTTTGGAGATGTGTGTCCAAATGTATGAGGGAAGGTTTAATTAAGAAGCATCATAGCAACACATTTTGCCAGAGACTGAGACAAAGGTATCACATCGGTGCCAAGGGTAGTGATAAGTGAATATGATGCCTGAAGTGGCTGGACAACCATTATCTCTAGTGGCCTAGGTTTTGACCTGGAATCAGAACATCAAACCCTTCATGAAACATTTTTGTTACTGTGGATACCAAAGTCCTTTTCTCTAGAATTCAACTGGTTCAACAACTACTTCTGGAAGAGGAGATGGACTGTGACTGTGCAGCTGATTCTGGAAAGGTGAGCAGAGCCTAAGAGATTTGAGGAGTTTCCCTTTCTGCTAGGGCGAAGGGACATGTGAGCAGAAAGAAAATACATTTGAGTGCTTGAACCACAGGTAGAGCCTTGGGTAGGTCATAATTCAGTAAGTACAGGAGCAATGATCAACACAGGTCAGACTCATAATCTATTCCTGCAGAAGAGCAGCATCATGTGCAACTGCATCCCCTAGGAGGGAAAGAGCAGGCCAAGGAGGAGGAAGAGGGGTGATGAGCAATCAGAGTATAGGGTGAGTCAGGTAAGGAAAAAATGGGATCTGGTGAAGGGCTATGGAGGAATAGAGAGGAGGAAACTAGAAAGTAGAGTGTAGGATAAGGGTGGAATGAGAGGTACACAGAGTCCAGAAGAGTCAACTCCAAAAACCACCCAACAACTGAAGGATCATAGGATAGACCTGCAGTGTTTCCAATGATGACCTAGAAGGAGTTCAGCTCTGAAAATGAAATGAGGACACTGGGATCATGTGTCAATTTTAACATTATTATTAATATCTTATTTTTATTTATTTATTAGAGAGAGAGAGAGAGAGAGAGAAAGAGAGAAAGAGAGAGAGAGAGAGAGAGAGAGAGAGAGAGAGAATGGGAATTCCAGGGCCTCCAGATCCGGCCAACAAACTCCAGATGCTTGCACTACCTTCTGCATCTGGTTTATGTGGGTTGTGAGGAATCAAACCTTGGTCCTTTGTCTTTGCATGTAAGTGTCTTAACCACTGAGCCCTATATTCTACCCCATTTTTCAAATTCTTAAATCTTTCCAGTGATTGTGAAAATAGTAGACAAATAACAACATCCACAATGCACATGATAACTTCTCAAATGGAAGAGGACAAAACAAAGATGGAAAAACTACCAGTATCTCTGTATTAAGTTTGCCAGAACTATGGTAATAACTAATCAATGTGGGTAGCTTAAACAGCCACCACTGCAGTCTCGTGATTTTGGAGGATGGAAGTCCAGTGCCAAGGTGCTGATAATACTGGTTCTCCTCATGCTTGCAAAAGGCCACCACCTTCTCCCTGGATGTCCATGTGACTTTCCCTCCACACCTCTCCATATACAAGTGTCTCCTCTAGTCATACTAGGTGAACACCCACCCTAATTGCATGCTTTTAAGTTATTCACCTGTACATCAACTTCACATAAAAATAAAACCACATTCTAAGGTACTGGAGGTGAGGACTTCAGCTTAGCAATTCAGTCTATAATAATGTATTAGTGTAAAATCCTCGAAGAAACAACTTGAGGGGCTGATAAATAAACTAAACTTGTGTATTTTCATATCATTTTGTAGTTATCAGATTAGAAACCAATAAAAGAGAAGGAAATCCTGCATTCTTGATATTTCAAGACACTGTTTGAACTGACTCCCAGACCTATTTAAGGGAGTTGAAAATGATGATTACATTCCTATGAAGACCCCTCTGTGTCCTCACCTCTGACCCAGGCATGGACTCTCCAAGGAGAGAAGTTGGACACATGCTCTGAGATGTGTGTGAAAAGATGGTAGCATCCTCATCAGGCAGTGACTGTTGGAAGCAATGAATGAGTAAATCAGAGCATGTCCATATTTAGTGGTGTAGTTCTGTTTGGGCCCAACACAGAGATTCCACAGCTCTGGAAAGTTATTGTGTGTATTGTTGATCTGGTGGTCCCCTGCCCACCAGAGACCTTTGCACAAGTAAACCCCCAACTGTGGGACAAGATCCAGGGTAGAGGTAATATCCTAAAGAGGAAGAAAGACTTTTTCTTCCAGAAAACATATCTTATTAGAAGATCAGACACCACACTTGGTTAAGTTAGAAAATAAAGATATATCTCTTATTATGTGAGTTTGTGGGCTGAAATTTTTACCATATTCTATAGGCTGGACATTTGTGTCTCCAAAAATGTATGTGTGGAATTCTAGTGCATGATTTCAGAGTTGGGGTTGATGTCACCATGAAGGGACTCTTGGTCTTTACATGAAATCTCCACAGAGCATGAGCCTCATGCTTCTGCCATGTGACATTACAGAGGTCAATAGATATTAGAGACTTGATCTTGGACTTCCTAGATTCCAGAACAATGAGAGATAAATGTCTCTCCTTCACAAGTCATCCTTACATGTATTCTGTTAAAGAAACTCCAAGGTAGTAGTACAATAGTCATCATGATTACCCAGGTGACATTTCCTAAACTCAAGTGGTAGGTGACTTTGGAATCATCAGTCAAGAAAGCTGTTTCATGAGTTAGGTTTACAGAATGACAGGATCTCATTCAAAGTACTGTAATAGGAAACCAAGACATTCACATGATAATAATTAAATAAATGTATGGATCCTTGAATCTGCCTCCACTTTATACAAATGCAAATCTATTCAAAAACATGTAAGTGAGGCATGGAAAAGATCATGAAGACAATAAATAAGCCCAAATTCTGGCCTTTTAAAAAATGTGCTTCCTGGACCAGCATCTCCTGGAAGCTTGTTGTATGTGCTGAACTGTTGCAAGCTCCTCAGAGTTTTGGACTCAGAATCTGCATTTTATACAATTTCCAGGTGATGCCTAATGCCACACAGGTGCGAGCAGATTTTGTCTCGGCAATGCTTCCTAGCCAGGTGAGAGAGAGATGGCTCGAGATCACAGAAGACCTTTGCTTGATGGACAGCTCCATTTGAGCCTTGACATTCGAACAGGCAGAAGACCATGGAATGCAATTCCTTCATTTATAGGAATTGAACTGTACATGTTGAATCTCAACATTTCCTAAACTTTAAAGCTACTGTAAGTTTCTATGGAAACGTAATATACAGGGATTTAAAAAAATCAAATGATCCCAACCTATAATAAACGTAATTTGCTGGACTAGACGGTTTTGCTTTCTCCTAAACAACTCTTAAACTCCCTCATTATAAAATTTCATCTGAAAGGTAATAATAATGTAGAGTAGATAAAGGAGCTCATTCACTCATGAAGAAGATGTAAGGATTACTATACAATGGCCTGTTTAGTGAGGCTGTATTAAACAAATGCATCACTGCATAACATTGCTCCAGAGGGGATTGTCTAGTTGGCTCCAAGCTCTCCTCCCAAGCTTATGCTCAATTCATTCTATTCTTTCATTGGACCTTTGTGCCAGATTCTGAAGTGTTAATTAATGTCTGGATTCTTTTTCACTGCAAAACTCACAAATTACCCAGATGCTACCAGAAATGTCATGGAAGAGGCTTCCATGGTGGACATGGGTTATAATTAGATTCAAAACATATAAGCAGCAACACAGCTAACAAAGAATTAGAATATTTTAGCCATCAAAAGACAGGAGAGGGCTGGGGAGATGGCTTAGAATGAAGGACTTGCCACACAAGTGCATCCTAGTTGAGATATTCAGAAGCAACATAAAAACCAGATGTGCAGCATAAAATATGTAATCCAAGATTGCTTTTGGTCAAAGATGGCAGATACAGGAGAATTACCTAGAAACTTGCCCAGCCTACATGGAGAACATAGAGCCAACATGGTTACTGAGTGACTCAGCCTCAAATATGTGGAAGGTGAGATCTGACACCCGAAGTTGTCTTCAGATCTCCACATGTGTGCTGTGGCTCATGTGTCCACATGAATGCACAAGCACATGCGCACAAACGCACACACATATCATGCACAGAGACACACATGAAAAGGACAGGGGAAAATTATGTGCACATGGTTCTGAACTAAACTTTAAATTATCAATCAGAGATCTGAATTTATGACATCATAATCCACCCTTGGCATTGGAGTTATCCTCAGAATAGATATAAAAGAGAACCTTTAATGCCTATTTTCTTTCAGTTCACAGTTTATTTGGGGGTGAAAATTTTTCATTGTTTTAGTATTAGTTCTAAGAAGCTTATCATTTTTTGCATGTAAAAATATTTATTAGATATGGCCATATTTAGTACGTAAACAACACATGTTGGTACCACCCTTTCCCTCCTTAGTGCCACTTTTCTGAAGAGGTCTTCCTCATTGGAGATGCCGGTCAACCCCATGGGGATTGTGTGTCATGTTTTGGGGTGAGGGAGAGGCAACATTTCTGTGTAAAATGTCCCAACTTGTGGCTCTAACAATCTTTCTGCCCCCTCTTCCACAAAATTTCCTGAGCCATGCTGGGAGCATTTTAAGTCTACTTCAGTGATGAGCATCTAGGAGCTTCTGGATCTCTGGTTTGGTAGGTGTTGAGTGTCCTCAGTTTCTATTTCCATCACTCTTGTGCTGATATCAGATTCACTAAGAAAGCAGCACTCTTGCTCATTTCCCCAATTCCTCTGTGGGTTCACCTGGTACCAGGGAGGAGTCGACTGTGTGGTTTATCTCCTTAATCCCAGCTCCCATCTGAAAAAGAGAAGCAAATCCTCCAGTGGAGAAGGAAGTTAGCACTGGTTAAATGGGATAACCATTATTAATTTTGAGAGAATTAAAAGGATGTAAACCTTCTTACACTGTACGGTTACTGGGAGCTTGACAGTGGAAAGCAGAATCATTATCTGGATATGATTGTGACTTGTTTCCAAGTTCCAGATGTGGTTTCCTTTCCACTGAGTAGATCTGTTAGCCAATCCAATATCAGTTGGTTATACAACATGGCTGTGTGCCACTATTGCACTTGTGTGAGCATCATGTCAAGTTTTGCTTCTGAGTCACTTAGACATTGAGTTGCTTGGTCAGATGTTGGTAGCTCATGTAGCACCTTCCAGCACTACATGGGCTAACTGTTTGGGGACCGGCTTTCCTCCAGATCACAACCAGGTCTGACAGCAGATAGTGTGTTGACTTTTTTTTTTTAATGTTACAAGAAATCAAAGAAAAACTAGTGGAGATCAATCCTTAAAATTCCAAAGACCATCAACAGGAGATGGTGAGATTCCACCATCACATCAAAAAGGCAATCAAGCATGTACACAAGAGAACCAAAATACATGCTTTGCTCCATGTCTTAGAGATGCCATTCTATTCAAAAGTCTCCATCAAAACACTAATAATTTGTTTTACTTGTTTTTTTTAATGAATGCATGATTAATTTTCAGTCAAGTTGGTCCATTGTTAGCCTTCCTCCCTGTCCTCCCCCCTTCTGTAGGTATCCTTCTAGTTGGGGAATATGGGTCATGCATTGTGGGGTTAGCCATCAGTTATATTTTGGAGGCAATATCTCTGTGTATAATGACCCAACATATGGCTCTGACATTCTTTCTGCCCCCTCTTCTGCAAATTTCCCTGAGCCATGTTCATTTTAGGTCTACTCAGTGGAATGAAGCCCATAGCTGGAGCTAGGAAACAAGTCAGAATTATATTGAAAAATGAGCCCACTCTTCATTATCAAGCTCCCACCAATCGAGGGCTACAAGAGGGCCTACACATATTAAATTCTCTCTAAAAAAAAACCCCAATGGTTATCTCACTTATCTGGTGCTAATTTTACTCTACATCAGAGAATGTGCTTCTCTTTTTCAGATAGACACCAATCCTAAGGAGTGAACAACTCCATCATAACTCAAAAGAGCCCCAGCTGAAACTAAGAATAAGTGGGGAAACAAGCAAGAGTGCTGTTTTCATGGTGAAACTGGTACCAGTACAAGGTTGAAGGATATAGACACAGAGAATGACCAACTCCTATTGAACCAGATATCCAAAGACACAGAGGCTTACTTGTTTGTTTCTTCTTGTTGTTGTTGTTCGAAGACTTGAAAATTTTATTTATTTATTTAAGAAAAGAAAAAGAGGGAGAGAGAGAGAAAAAAGAGAGAGAATATGGGCACACAGGGGCCTCTACCCACTGCAAATTAACTCCAGTCCTTGTGCATATGATGTACATGGGTCCTTGGGAAATTGAACCATGGTCCTTTGGCTTTTCAGGCAAGCATATTACCTGCTAAGCCATCTCTCCAGCCCTGAAAATTTTAATACATGAATCTACTATAATTTTATTATATTTCCCCCTATTTTTCTCCTTTGTTCCCTCCCCATCCCTATTCCACTTTCCCTCTTCTTTCCAAGTAGTCCTTCCTCTGTTTTTTTTAAAATAGTTTTATTTTCTTCCTTTATTTATTTGAGAGAAAGAGGGAGAGAGAGAGGGAGAAAGAGAGAGAGAGAAAGATTGAGATAGAGAATGGGTGCATCAGGGCCTCCAGCCACTGCAAACAAACTCCAGATGTGTACACCCCCTTGTGTATCTGGCTAACATGGGTCCTGGGGAATCGACCCTGGGTTCTTTAGCTTTGTAGACAAATGCTTTAATCACTAAGATATCCCTCCAGCCTCCCTTCCTCTGTTTTGATGTAGCATTTTTTTTTTTTTTTTGTCTTCTGCCCTCTGTCATATTGTTGATGGACTCAACCTTGCTCAGGTCTTGTGTGGGTGATAATCTCTTCTATAAGATCATGAATACACTGGCCATTTTTTGTGTGAACTGTGGTTAAGAATCCAGGGACTAGCCGGGCATGGTGGTCCAGCCTTTAATCTCCCAGCACTTGAGAGGCAGAGGTAGGAGGATCAGTGTGGGTTTGAGGCCACACTGAGAGTACAAAGTGAATCCCAGGTCAGCCTGAGTTAGAGTGAGACCCTAGCAAAAAAAAAAAAAAAAAGAAAAAGCATCCAGGGGCTGAGGTGAGGTGGGGCTGAGGTAAGGACCAAGACAATAGGAACTATTCAAATTGCTATCCTTTCAGCATAGGGCAGATTTTCAGCTCTAGCTCCTTAAATTATATTTGTGATATGCCTGGCTTCTTGAAGATTTAGTGCTTTTCCTGTTCAAATCTGTATTTGTCTTAACTCAATCACATACATTGTCCCCTCTTGGGTCATCACAATCCTTGTAATGACACTATCACTTTGCATACTTTCATTCCATTTTGGAAAGGAGCCAAGAAACATTTATAATGAACTGTAATTGATTGATGGCCATTTCATGCCCTGACAATAAAAGTATATTTCCAAGTTTGAGAGGCCAAGGGTTTAATTTTCATGATGGGGCATGCAGGACAGAAAGCCTCAAGAGATGGGGAAGTTTCAGGAATAGTTGATTTACTTGAAGATATGCATGTTTTATTTTTCTTAAGAATGATTGTATAGGACTGGAGAGAAGGATTAGCAGTTAGGGCACTTGCCTGCCAAGCCCAAGGACTCATATTCGATTCTCCAGGTCCCACATAAGCCAAACTCAGAAGGTGATGCAAGCAAGCAAGGTCACACATGTTCACTAGGTAGCACATGCATCTGGAGTTTAATTACAGTGGCTGAAGGTCCTGGTGCACCAATTCTGTGTTTCATAAAAAAAGGGAGGCTAGTCTGTTTGACTTCCTTTAAAAACATGATTGTATAGCAGTACATCATGTAAAAGCCATATAGCAGTACATCATGTAAAAGCCATATAGCATGTACCATTGACACATGAGGGTTCACATGTGAATTTTAGCTTTGAGTGATCCTGAAGTCTCCTTGTGTCTCTTAGAGGCCTATGCTATATGCATTAACAGATGAATAATAACTCATTAAAACTTAAATTTCAATTGATGGTATATAGATGAATAACTTGCAGTATTCTCCTATGCACAACTGCTTGTGTACTGCTATAAGTAAGAAAAGAGCTGGATTACAATTCTGCTATAAAACATGGTGCCATAACAAAAGTTTAAAACTAATGACATTTTAGTTTTCTCAAAAAAAGAAAGAAAGGGATGTGGAAGAACTGCAAGAATTGCTTACTTCTTTAAAATATGCTTCAATATGTCCAACCTTAAAAGTGACCGACAAGGGCTAGAGAGATAGTTTAGCAGTTAAGGCACTTGCCTGCAAAGCCTGAGGATCCAGGTTTGATTATTCAGGTCCAACATAAGCCAGATGTGCATGGTGGCGCATGCATCTGGAGTTTCTTTCCAGTGGCTAGAGGCCCTGACACGCTCATCCCCCGCCCCCGCTCTCATAAATAAGTAAATATAAATCTTTTTTAAAGTTTGCTTTCTCTTTTAAACTTTTTTATTTTTATTTATTTGAGACTGACAGAGAGAGAAAGAGGGAGAGAGAGAGAGAGAGAGAGAGAGAGAGAGAGAGAGCAAGAGCCAGTGCCAGGGCCTCCAGCCACTGTAAAGGAACTGCAGATGCGTGTGCCCCCTTGTACATCTGGCTAAAACGTGGGTCCTGGGGAATAGAGCCTCAAACTGGGGTCCTTAGGCTTCACAGGCAAGCACTTAACCACTAACCAATATCTACAGCCCAATATAAATCTTTTTTTAAAAGTGACTGACAAGCTAGCACTGTAGGAGAGTCTCCTTGGTCGAGCTAGGGGGATATAGAGCATTCTACCACCATTTCCTGGATTTCAGTGATATCAAGGCAATGGATATGGGAGAGTTTGAAAAGCAGAACAACTAACTGTTCACTGCACAGATTAACTCTATTAATTGTGGTAAATTTTGCATATCAAATACCACTCATTACTATAGTGATTCCAACTCCCTTAAAGATTAGCAACCAAAAAAACATGAGTACATAAATATGTGGGGGGGGGGATATGTGTAAGCGCATGTCTCTGTACTCATTGTGCAGGTTAAAATATATGGTTACATTTTGTGCGTTCTGTTATTTGTAGGATAGTGTCTTTGCCTAAACATCTGTACTGGTCCTTACTCTCTCTCTTTCCTTGAATTCTTGGCTCAAATTAAATCTAATAATAGTAAGATTTTATTAAAATACCATTATATATTATATGTGATATATATGTATGTATATGTATACATATGTATGCTATATATACATATATAATGCTGCCAATTGGAGAGTAAATCCATATAATCTTTCTAAATTATTGTTAGCTGATGATAGAGGTTCAAGATCATGATTATTGTCAGTAATCTCACACTGCTCCTTAGGAAAGGTGAAAATAAATTATGCTACAACAGAAATGAAAATTGCCCTTGAGAGCCCCACTGGAGATTTGCATAAATGGAAAGACACACTGTGCTTGTGAGGAAGAAGGTTTATTCACATCAATGTATCTGTTATTTTAAAATATTCTTTGTGACTACCAATCCCCCCATATCTAAGTGAATATCTTGAAACTTGATGTGATGCTCTGAAACTTCAATGAATAAGTATTTCTTGAAGTATGATATTCCTTAGGACAAGCTGCCTATGCACAAAGTCCCAGTAGTAACAAGTGACATATTCTATTAGATAAGATGGCACATATCACTCACTTATGCCTATATGTATCTTCACTTTGCATTTTCATCATTTTATGACACCCCTCCTGGAGGGACTTCCTGTGTCTAGAATGCTGACAGTTACAGTGAAAATAGAATGTGGGGAATACTCCAGTAGCTTAAGCAGCAAAGCCAAGGAGCACCAGATCTTCCACCCCATGCAACTGACAAAGAAGGTACGCTACACTGTACACTTGTGCTGTAGGTTGCATAAGGTCATTCTAACCAAGGAGCACAGAGGTACCTGGTATAGAATCATATCTTTAAGAAGAGAAACAGAGGGACTAAATCACCTAGGTACTAAGAATATATGAATTACTCTATTTAGAAAATGAACAGGATCTAATAAACATATGCATTCATGTTGTTCCCAAACTATAAATTTAAATAGGTATTTTACAGTAATCCATCTAAGTCGAATGTATACATGGAATTTCAAATGAATACTGACGAGGGAAATGACCAGCTATTCTAAGTATTCTGGCACTGGATATATATTTCAGTTATATTCAAAAATTTAATGCAAAAACAATTACTTAATTTTCCAAGAAAGCATGTATATAATTTTTATAAGTGTGCAATACTTTATTAGCAGGACCATGAAGATACACAGCTACTCAGCGCACCTTTCCTCTCCATAGGCTCATTGTTGCACATTAGATTTCCCCATATTTCCTTTTAAAACGGAAACTTTGCACCTTTGATTAACATCTTCCCCTTCCCCCTGCCCTGAAACCCTAAAAACAAACAGTCCACCAATTTTCATGAGCTTACCTATTTAAAATTCAACATAAAAAATTCAGTATTTGTTTTTCTGAATCTGGTTTATTTCACATAACAATATCCTCATGGCTGATCAAATTATATGCTCCTTTCATTTTAAAGGATGAATAATTTTATGGCACCATTGCCCTTTGGGTCTAGATTTGTGCTTCCCACCCCTTTGATGCCCTCCCCTCCCTCTCCATCCATCCTAGTGTCTAGTCCATGAGATGCTTGCTGGGTATGTAAGGTATCTTAGATAGATTCAGGTTAGGAGCTGTAGATGAGTGAGACTATGTGGTGATTTTTTTTTTCTGTGATTGCGTAAGTTCACTGAGAATGATCTGTTCCAGGTTCAACCATTTTCCCTCAAATTTCATTGTGTCATTTTTCCTTAACTTCTGTATATAATTCCATTGTGTAGATATACGACATCTTAGTTATCCATTCTTCTAGTGATGTACATCTCGATTGATTCCAGCTGTTAGCTATTACAATTTGAGCTGCTACACACATGGTTGAGCAAATCTCTCTAGTCTGTGGTTTGAGGGTTTTAGGGTAGATGCCCAGTAAGGGAATAACTGGGTCTGTTGGTATCTCTATACTCAGCTTTTTCTGAAGTCTCCATATTGTTTTCCAAAGTGGTTGTACCATCCTACATTCCCACCAACAGTGGATGAGTGTTCCTACTTCTCCACATCCTTGCCAGCATTTATTTTCAATTAATTTTTTGATGTTTGCTATCCTTATTGGGGTAAGGTGGAATACCATAGTTGTTTTAATTTGCATTTCTCCAAAGATTAGAGATGATGAACATTTTCTTAAGTGTATGTTTGCCATTTGCATTTCTTCCTCTGTGAACTGTCTGTTCAGCTCTTTGCCCCATTTTGTGAGTGGGGTGCTTGACTTCTTACTGTTTAGATTTTTGAGATTTTTGTAGATTCTAGAGATTAGGCCTCTATCAGTGACCAATATCTGTCCAAGCAACTCATGATCTAACTTATGTAGCAGCAAATAACTTGTTGTGATGCCCACACAAGTGCAATAGGGGCACACAGCCATGGAGGGGAACCAACTGCTCTCAATTTTGCTAGCTGATCCCCTCAGTGGTAAGGGACCCATAGCTGGAGCTGGGAAACAAGTCAGAACCATATCAAAACATAAGCCCACTTTCCAATATCAAGCTACCATCAATCATGGGCTACAAGAGGGCCTACACCTATTAAATTCTCTATAAAAAAAAGTAAGGGTTATCTCTTTTGTCCTGGTGCTAACTTACTCTCCGTTGGAGAATCGGCTTCTCTTTTTCAGATAGATGAACATCCTAAGGAGAGAGCCACCCCATCATACCTCAAAAGGGCCCCAGTTGAAACTAAGAAAAATTGGCAAAACAAGCAAGGGGGCTGATTCCCTGATGAACAATATACCAGCACAAGGGTGAAGGAGATCAACACAGAGAAAAATCAACTCCTACCAAACCAGAGATCCAGAGCCTCAGAGGCCCCCAACACCTCATCACTGAAGCAGACCAAGAATGAACCCAACATGGCTCACGGAAATTTTGCAGAAGAGGGGGCCGAAAGAATGTCAGAGCCACATGTTGGGTCTTGATATGCAGAGACATTTATCTTACCCATAACTGTGGGCTAACTCCACAATTCATGACCCATATACCTCAACAAGGAGGGGCCAAAGGGAGGGGGTAGGTACAGATGAGCCTAATAATGGTACCAAACTGAGTGTATTTGCTGAATACAAAACTAATTAATAAAAAAATAAAGGATGAATAATATTCTAGTACGTATAGTTTTTTTTCATGTATAAATGACTAATTCATTTGCTCCTATGCCTTAGGTATTGTGGACAGTACTGCTAGTAACATGGAGATGTAAGCATGTATTCAAAGTACTGATTTAATTTTCTTTAGATATGTATCTAAGAATGGGATTACTTGATGCTGGTAGTCCTACTTTCAATGTTTGAGGAGCCTCTGTGGTTTCATGTAATGTCAGCATCAATTTGGATTCTGACCTACAGTCTGGAACAATTTACTCCACTTCCTTCTCATTAACTTTTATATTTTTGAGTCATTGTAACAGTAGGGAGGTGATATCTCACTGTGGTTCTGACTTCCATTTCCATGACCATTAGTGATATTGAGTATCCTTTCCTATAGCTCTTGTCCATTTGCATATCGTCATTTAAGGTTTCTATTCATGTCCTCCTTCCCATTTCAAAATTGGGTTATTTGCTCCTTAAGTATTGTGTTATATAAATTTCTCACACTTGTACTAATATCTTTTTCTGCATCCCAGGTCACCATCAATGATAACATGCTACATTTAGTAGCTGGTTCTATTTCTGCCCCAGCCAGCGGGGAGTTAAACAAGGACCCGAGGGGGAAATAACCTGGATGAGAGACAAGAGACACAAAGAAGGAGACCAAGTCTATAATCTGATCAAGGTCTCAAATTTATTCAGGCAAGCACAAGCTTATATACAGAAAATAAAACTTTCTAGACAATGCCTACATGCCTAAAGTCTGCTCCATAAATGCCTCTGTGTCTGAAGACTGTTTGCCAAGGCCATACAATAAGGCCTCTGTGCCCGGAGATCTGAAAACAGCTGCAGTTCTCATAGTCAAAGAGCAGCTATAGCTCCCAACATCTCCTCCCTTCTTTTATACAAAAGAGGAGGAGACCCGCTATTCAGTGGTGGGCTTTAACCAGTGGGGGAGTATTGACCTGATCCTCCCATGGGCTGTCATTTTTTCATCCCACAAACCTGGCCCTTGGTACCTTTTGGGGAGGAGAGGCAGGGCCTATATGATCATAATAAGTGTGGTACCAACCTCCATGCAAGTCAGGTTTTTCTCTCAGGGAATTCAGAAGAGGTCAGAAAGGGACCTTCCCTTGCGGTGCTTTGCCTCACACCCATGTTGGTGCCCATATCGTACTCACTTTATTGTAAGCTGATATGCATAGGTCTGAATCCTATGCAGCTCCTAAAGGAGGGGAGTCAAGGATGTATTCTATAGTGCATAGCTTGGACTTCTGCGTGAACATTCACAATAGACTTCATTAGACACTTGAAGAAAATAGGCAATAGGCATAAGAGAAGCAGAAGGCAAACTCCCACAGCTGCAAAGCTGCCTATCCAGGAACTTAGAGAGTCCCAACCAGGCAATACAGACTTAATTGCAGCAAGTAAATCATTAGCAGCCTTAGTGGCATCAAAATCAAGATGACTGTTTTGTATAGCCAAAATTTCTGAATGTAAACTAACCAGATCTAATGAAATGTTATCATGGTGCCAAATTCCTTCCAAATGCATTTTGACCTTTACCCAATCTTCATAACTAGCATTGTAAGTTTTAGAGGTGATGCAGATCCATTGATAATCTGCATGGCATTCCAACTGAGCTCTAATCTTCATTCCTTGAATTTGCTCTCCTAAATAGGTCATTACATCAAACAAAGCATCTATCTTTTCTTCTAACTTCTTGTCTATGGTAACTTGAGTACCTAAAGCAACAGAAACGTTTTTAGCTAGATTATTAACAGAGTGTGCAGTATAAACTTCTTGTGTAAGAGCAACAGCAGAAGTAGTAATAGAAGCTAATAATGTAATAAATGCAACAATCCCAGCAATAACTAAACCTACAACTCTCTTTTGTCTACTTGAACTGTTTTTAACCTCCTCTAGCATTTGAATACCCTTGTCAGAATACCAAGGCTTTCAAAGATTAACAGGAATCATAACAAATGCAGGTTGTTTGACAATCATTACAGTTCTAGGATCATGAGAAATACAATTGGACAGACTACAATTATCCCAGGTAACATTAAACATTCCCTCAGACCCATGATACCAAGTAATATTTATATTTCCTAACATCAGGGCATAAGGTGGTGTAACACAGGCCATAAGAGGTCCCTTCGGAAGGCTATTTGAATCATTGCTGTCAGATGTAACCTTGATACCTCCCGTAGCAGCAGCAATTTTCCACACGTAAGTTTGCTGATGTCCATTGTCTGACCATCACAATCCTGAGGACAGTCCAGTAGCCCAATCATTAACCCATTCAGTTTTACTCTCCATAGATCCTGCTGATCCTGACCAATCCTCAACATATCTAGTAGATCCAGAAACATTATATCTGATAATTTTTTTCCTACACATTTGCTCCAATGTATAGATTTATTGAACTAAGGTGTATTTCCTTCACAAGGAATAAAGTCCTCTGGCAACTTGATTTCCACAGGGAAGCCAAATAGAAATTCTGCTTGTTTGAGCCTGCTTTATCTTTTTCATACCTTGTACATGCTCTTGTACATGCTTTACAGTAATGTTTCTTTCCTTTATTTCTAAACATCCCACTATGCTAGTCTTAGAAAAGCATAGTGGAATACCTAGACCATGCCCTGAATGTGAACTCATAATTATTTGATGTAATTCTATATTTTTACTAGATGGTGTACTTAGCAACTGAGTGTTATTGACTAGAACTATGATTTCTGTTTTCTCCCAAGTCACTGGATGTAATATACGAGGATCAGGAACATAGGTCCAGTAAAGTTCACTGTAAGCAAGATGTAGATGACTCCATATTTTCAGGATCAGCAGTGTTCTCTTGTTTGATCTCGTGGCCTGCATGCTGCACCAAACATTCTGGCAACCACCTGGCTCCATTTTCTTTCTGTGAAAAAATACAAACAGATCCTCGTCCCATATTAATACAGGGTCAGGTCCACTCCATTTGTTAGTCAATGGATCTTTCCACATGGCCTGGGCAAAGGTATTTTTTGTATTTGTGTGCCAAAAACAATCAGCAGCTGAATTTCCCTGAGTATCAAGGGCTAAAAAGTTTAGGACAAACAAGGTATGATGAAGGATATTTCTTGGAGAGCCTTTTATGGGACTTGTCCTGCTTGCATTGTGGGCACAGAGAGGATAGAGCAGCTGCTCAGCCTTAGGGGGTGTGCAATCTCTGGAGAAATGACCTGGTTGTTTGCAATTAAAACAAGTTTTGAGCTTGGCCCCCTGGGTAAAATCTTTAAGGGCCGCTCCTATGGCTAATCCAATGCTGTGGAACGTAGGGTCTACATCAGCACAGAGTTTGATAAATTCAGAAATATTTTTGCCATGGCGATGGCAGCGTATAGCCGCTTGGCAGGCTGAGTTAGCATTCTCAAAGGCAAGATGTCTAACAAATTCATTATCTGTTTCCTCCTTTCCCATGAGGCATTCTGCGGCCTCTGTAAGGCGGCCGATAAAATCACTATAAGGCTCTTGTGGAACCTGCCTGTGTTTAGCAAGAGAGATGACAGCTGACCCTTTAGAGGGAAGGCTCTTCCAGGCTTTGAGAGCTGCGCGTTTAATTTGTGTAAGCAATCCTGGAAGAAATTTGGTTTGTTTTTCATTCGTATCATAGGGACAGTTGCCCAAAAGTTTATCTAGCGTCCAGGATTTGGAGGAACCACCAGTGGCCAAATTACAGTGGGCAGCATCCTGGCACCACTCAGTGTAATCAGCTTTCCACAGAAGAAAGTCACCCCTAGTTAAAGTAGCTTTAGTTAACATAACCCAATCATTAACAGTAAGTAAGTCTTCACTTAGAGATTCTAACAGCGAGATAGTGAAAGGAGCAATAGGACCATACGAAGTAACTGCAGTTTTTAACTCTTTTATATGTTTAAATTTAAGGCAGCAATATCGCTGGGCTTTAGTAAGTAAAGTGTCATCCCTTTCTTCATTCTCAGTGCTTTCTGACCCAGCAGGTTCCTTTGTTTCAGATTCTCCCTCCCCCTCTTCTGGGCTATCTGGATCCTGCAGCTCAGCCTCATTAGATTTTCCTTACTTTTGGTTTTAGTTTTCTGAACAGGGCGAGTGGAGGGGGAGCGTATTTCTAAATCAAGGTCGTGTAACTGCTTGAGCAGGTGTGACTTTTCCTTTTTGGCTTGGAGGAGCATCTTAAGAGATTGTGCCTCCCAGGAAAGTTTAGTAATGGCTTGTCTAGTTATTTCTTCTAGATCAGAGGGAGCGTCAAGCACCAGGGCAGAAGAAGGGGGTGCTATGTTATAGGGTGGTGACCGTGTACCCAAAAGTGTCTGGGGGGCCAATCAGGGTTATGATATTTAGTAGCTTCATCCTGCAATTTAGCCTCTTCCTCAGGGGAAAATGAGTCATCATCAGGATTGGTGGTTTTTAAGTCAGACAGAACTGGATAGGTAGATTGCTGGAGAGGGTTACTAGGCAGGTGGATCATCAGCATTTTCTGGCATAGGAATGATAATAGAGGGACAATTAGAGCCAAGGGAGAAGGGGCAGGTTGTTGGCCAGCCTGCAGCGCTGTGAGAGCCAGGGCGGGCAGGGTAGGGATTCTCTGGGACTTCATTCTTATGGAGGGAGGTCTGACTACTGGTGAATTTATTTTTAAGGAAATTCTCACTATCTGTAATTACTTTTGAAACATCAGGGGGATAGTGGCAGACCTGTAATACATCATTTATGAGATTCCAATAAGAAAGTGCCTGCACTGGAACCTTTTCAGGACCAAAAGAGCAGTAGTAATCATTTAGACAGTCACCAACATGGTGCCACCACTTCTCATGTATAGTTCCTTCCTGGGGGAACCAGGAACAGACATCTTCTAAAAAGACAAAGAATTTCACTAAATCTTTTTTCTTAACCCGTGTTCCTCGTGTCTTGAGAGAAGCTTTAAGCCCTTCAACAAACAATTCATGCTTACTTAATGCTTGTCCCATAATTGCGTCACTTTTCTTACCTTTCCTGATCTGTATCACAGGCGGGCACTCCTGCGGTGATCTGCATGTGGATCTTCAGTCATTAGTGAGGTGGTGATCCAATAGGGGGGCAGCCGTCCACTTGAGCGACATCCAGGTCACACTTCGTACCTCAAGCCCCACGTTTTGGCGCCACTTGCCCCAGCCAGTGGGGAGTTAAACAAGGACCCGAGGGGAAAAATAACCTGGATGAGAGACAAGAGCCACAAAGTAGGAGACCAAGTCTATAATCTGATCAAGGTCTCAAATTTATTCAGGCAAGCACAAGCTTATATACAGAAAATAAAACTTTCTAGACAATGCCTACATGCCTAAAGTCTGCTCCACAAATGCCTCTGTGTCTGAAGACTGTTTGCCAAGGCCACACAATAAGGCCTCTGTGCCCAGAGATCCAAAAACAGCTGCAGTTCTCATAGTCAAAGAGCAGCTACAGCTCTCTCTCTCTCTCTCTCTCTCTCTCTCTCTCTTTTTTTTTTACATATTTCCAGTCCAGTCGACCTTTATAATTCCTCAGTCTTTCCTTACTTGTGATGACCTCAACAGTGAGCATATTGTAAACTTCCGTCCCACTGGAGATTGTAGCATACTTTTACATTTGATTAGACTAAGACTAAGACAAAACATGGTGACATTTTACCACATCGTAGTTTAGCTGATACTCAACAGAAATTATTGTTATTGATATGGATGTTGACCAAATGGATGAGGTGGTGTCCAGCCTATTCATTGTAAAAATGTCTCTTTGCAGTGATATCCTCATCTGTAGCCCATGTTGATGGCATGAGGAGATAAGCTTCTCAAACTTTATGTTTAACACATGGATTGAGCCATTGAACTGTGGTATATCCACACTAAGAAATATTTGGAAGAACACATAACAGTTGAAAGGAATATCACTTCATGTTGTAGTGATACAAAATCCTGAATAAATATGATAGATGGAATGAGAGAACTATAGTCTCTGATATGTGTATGTGTGTGTGCATAGTGACTTCCACATTCTTACTGAGACAATTCAGAAAATAAAATTTTGTCCATGGATTGGGTTGGTGAAAGAAGGAAAAAAATACAAAGGGTTTGAGGATTTTTGTAGGCAGATGCATGGATTGCTTGTCTTGATTGTGGTTATGGCTATATATGTATACATATCTTTTATAGTTTAAATATGTATGGCTTATGTTAGTCATAACACAGTAAGCTTTGGAAAACTCCATTGTTTCCTATATACTGTTTCATATATATTTGATGATATGAAAATAAAGCATATTTCTTAATGTTCTCCTCTTTGACTTGTATCAAAAGATGACTGTGATAGGTTTCTAATGAAAGAGGAAAGTTGGAGAGTATACAATTGCTCACAAATATGTGTTCATTTATTTATTTGGCTTTATGCTTGCTGAGTTGGGCTTCCATCATGGTGGATAGCTCACCATTCACAGCTGTATGCTGGTGAGGGAAGTGTGATGTCCAATCTGTTGCTTTGTCATCACCAAGGGTTAGTGTTGTTAGTGGTAATTTATTAAACATCTACAACCTTTGGTTACAATACCTTATGGAGTATAGTCACTAAACACTTAAAATCTCACACTACTGAGAAAGAAAATCAAAATTCATAAGTGAAATCTTGTCTTTAAAATGTCTGACCAATGGGATGGAGAGATAGCTTGGTGGTTAAAGCACTTGCCTGCAAATGCTCATGACCTAGGTTTGATTCCCCAATTCCTATGTAAAAACCATATGTGCAAAGTGGCCCATACATCTGGAGTTCAATTCATTTGCCACAGCTGGAGGACTTGGTGTGTTTCTCTCTCTCTCTCTCTCTCTTTCTCTGTCAATGTCTGTCTCTTTCCACTTGAAAATAAATAAAAAATAAAATAAAATAAAAAAATTTAAGTCTACCCATCTCATAATATTTTCTTTATATTAGTGACAATTTTTTAATTTTTTGCCTTCTTATTATTCAAAAACCTTGAGAAATATTAAAGAAATGGTTTGGGAAACCAGGCTTGGTGGTAAACTCCAACAACTCTAGCATTCAAGAAGCTGACAGAAGAGAATCATAAATTCATGGCCAGCCTGGGATAAGTAGTGAGACCCTTACCCAGAAAAGCTATAAAATATTAAGCCTGGGTTCTTACTATGGGAATGACTGATTGATTTTAGGACCCTAAACACTAACGTTGGTGGTCACTGTGAGTTAGATGTCTGTATAAAGAGCTTTACTTGTATTTCCTGGTTCAAATATTTAGATTAGAATTTCATATATTTGATACCATATTAATATTTAACACATTTTTACTTGAGTAATCCTGCTGGAAGTGATATTGAAATTTAGGCACCATCAGTCACTTCATTTCTAAGGAGCTCTAATTTTTATCAATAGTTAATTTTGTAATAGTTTTAAGTTTATAGGAATATTGCAAAATAGAGTCCTCAGGTAATTCACATTCTGTTGTTACTGTCAACATCCAGATGCCTGTGCTGTTCTTGTCACACCTAATGAGTCAGTGCTCATGTGCTCTTGTTAACTTGGATGCATGCAGTACTGGAGAATTTCTCTGCTAGCTTTTTCTTCTGTTTAGGATCTCTAATTGGAAATAAAACATCAGACTTATGTAATGCATGCATGACAAAATTTTACTTTTTAAAGATGTTCTGAATTTTATCTTGTGTAGTGTCTGTGTGTGTGGGTAGATAAGTGCACCCCATGTACACAGAGGCAATCAGAAGACATAGAAAAGTCTTCCTTCATTGTTCATCTAGGTTACGTCATTGAGACATGGTCTCTGGCTGAACTTAGAGCTCATCATCTTAGGCTACACTGGCTGGCTGCTCAATTATCTCAGTGAACTTTCTGTCTCTGCTCCCTTAGTGCTGGTATTATAGACGTGAATGGCCACACACTTGATGGGGATAGAGCTCGTGTCCCCATGATTATCTAGCAAGTGCTTTTATACTGAAACATTTCTCCAGCTCAATGCTCTGACTTTTGAGATATAATTTTCCCCCAAATGCCAAACTTTTCCTCACTTTTCTCAATGGAATTACACAGTGTACATCCAGAGATTTGAACTTCAAATAATAATTTTTCCAAACTGGAGTTCAGCTCACTGCCCTCCTTTTAATTGGTCTGATTGCATGCAATGCAGGAAAACTTCCTTCAATATTCCCTCTTCCTTCAACCTCACATGGCAATGCCATCTACATATGGTCTCTGGCAGCTACTTATCAGCAAGGTCTTGTCTTTAGGAAAACCAAATAAGGGAATATAAATTTCCAATTGTGGTCTGGTGTGTCATAGAGCTGGCTGTGTGAGGAGGTTACCACCAATGTGGTATTTGCCATGAGTTACCACTGAGCCCATGTTCTCACTAGAGAGTTGGTCAGACTGACCCCAGGGAGCCTTGGCATTTGAATTCTACTAACACTCAGGTATAAGTTATACTTCCCTTTTCAAACATTCCATCGACATTCTGCCTATAAGGTTGGGCTATTTGATTATCTCAGCATAGAAATTGTGGTCAAGTGGTATCATAAGATATTCAGCTTAACTAACACCTACAAAAATTATGTCCTGGAAATATATATTTTTATTAGAGAAAGGGAGGGAGAGAAATTGGCATACCAGAGCCTTAGCCACTGCAGTCAAACTCCAGATGCGTGCACCACGTTGTGTGCATGTGTGATTTTGCATGCTTGCATCACCTTATGCATCTGGCTTACTTGGGACCAAGAGAGGCAAACATGGTTCCTTCAGCTTCACAGGAAAGCACCTTAACCACCAAACCATCTCTCCAGCCCCAAATATTTTAATATTAATAGATTAATAGCTAAAGGTTTTTGTATTCAACATTGGTCAGGTCCCTGTCCTCTAAAGGAGAGTATCGCCCAGCAGATCACTAGCTTCCTACCACAGATACGCACATCTCTGATTCTCCTGTCATTTCTATGGTGGGAAGAACCTTATTATAACTATTCTTAGTACTGAAGTATCTATCTCTCTATGTTAATGGTGTTACATTTCTCAGTGGGCCCCTCTTTGAGCAGTTTTGCATTTTAAGCATGTCTTAAATTCATCCCTTTATCATCCATCCTCTGTACACTACTTCTTTACACAGATGGCACAGATGTGGTAGAAACTCTGCTGGTTCTTATTGTTGAGGTATTAGATATATTCAGCTAAGACCATATATAAGACTTCACAGCATGTATCCGAAGTTGCTGAATGAAATGCTAATAATCTGTGTTGAAAGCCCTGAGTGCCTCCTCCAAAACACTGAATGGCAGATCTCACAATCTGAATGCATGTGGGAAGAGAAAGGGGATGAATCATCAAGGAAATAATGGAAAACCATGAGAAGAGCAAAAGCTATAGATTCTCTGTTTCAACAGCTAGAGCATTCAACGTTGTGCTCAGCTAGGAGTCAATGGGATTCAGAGGAGAAAGAAAGTTTCCTGGTGGGGTACAGGGATAGCTCTACCAGGGCATGATGGGAGGCTTGAGGTGGACTAACTAGACAAAGGCAATTCATGGATTTGTGAGAGACATACCTCTGATTCTCTCATTTGTCTTAATTGCACAAAGAACAAAAGTTAAGGGGACTTTCAATTATTTGTGAAGTCATGGCCATTTATGACCAGTTGTTTCATGGGTTATTGTCTGACATCGTAATTTTCCAGAAGACAGTCATCTGACTTTCCAAAAGCAGAGGCTGATCTCCTAGGCTGCTCACTTTGGAGGACTTCTAGTTAAGATGGCAGTGTAGGAACCATTGCAAAGCAGCCTAGGGGAGAAAAATAAAAAAAAAAACAGCAAAAATACACTCTTCTACTAAAAAGTGAGGTGTAGAAGAAAGTACCAAGGGCAGCAGAGAAGTAGGAGACATCCAGAGCATTCAGAGCCCATGTAGGCAGGCAGAGCTGTTCTAGCACTGGCAGCACTAGATCCCTGAGGACACAGCTGCAAGGCTTGGCTTGAGCTGCAGGAAAAGCCAGATGAGGGGATTTTCCACTCATGATAGAGCTCTTCGCAAACTCAAGGAACATGGAGAACTGCAGCAAACAAGAGAGGAGCACATCACGAAGTAGAGGACCACATGGACCAGACGGAGAACTAGGAAAACCATCCACAGCCTCCCCTCTCCCACTGCCAGTGCAAGTACCAGAGACCTGGGGAAGGGAGCTCACAGCACACAGCACTGGCAACCAAACCAGCAATCCAAAGTACCAGTCAGCCTACTTGAAGCCACAGTGCACTGAAGAGGGACCTAAGCAGGAGCACAGCATAACTGAGATCAAAATCATCCCAAAAGGTAACTGGGCTTACACCAGGTCAGTACCTGCCAAATAAGCCTGGAATATAGGACTGAACTGGAAGTGCTAATTGCACCTTCCATATCAGGATAAATTATATGTTAAATCTGATGGATGTTTGGATTTACCATTCTTAAATAAGCTATAATTTGGGCTTATTATTTATTGCTTCTGGATTTATAGTGGCTTTGTTTCCTCTTCTGTTGTACATTAAGGAAGGGTCTCACTTGGTCACAAGCTTACTTGGAACACTCAACAGACCAGAAATCTTAACTTCCTTATTGACAGGATTAAGGGTGTGGGGCAACATATACCCTAAACGACAGTGATTTGCTAGATGATCTGGTTGTCATAATACCTAGTCTTGGTCACTTTTGTAGATACTCTGAGTGTCTTGAGAGCCACATCTAGCAAATTAAGCTCCTACCCTGAAGATATATAACATCAGATTGATTGATACGTCTAATAATACTGCAGCTAACTAGAAAATCCAAGCATTAAATTAATCCAAGATGCAAAATATACATTACAACACATGAAACACCAAAAATCAAGATAATATAAATCCACCAAAAAGTATTAATGCATCAGAAATGACCTCCAATGAAAATGAGTTAGAGGAAATGTCTGAGAAAGATTTCAAAAGAATGATTATAAATATGCTCAAAGTTGTGAAAGAAGAAATCAAAGGAATCAAAGAAGACACTGGACACCAATTTAATGAAATAAAGAGGTCAATACAGACCTAAATAAGGAAGTAGAAATAATAAAGAAAAAAACAGTCTGAATTAATAGCAATGAAGAACACAGTTAAGGAAATAAAAAACTCTGTAGAAAATCTCACCAGTAGAATGGATGAAAGAGAGGACAGAATATCTAAACTAGAATACCAGGTGGAAGATCTAATACAGTCCAACAAAGAGAAAGACAAACTAATAAAAAAGTATAAGTGGGAATTTCAAGATATTCTGGGCACTATGAAAACATCAAACATAAGAATTCAGGGTATAGTAGAAGGAGAAGCATTTCACTCCAAAGGCATTTTCAACAAAATCATAGAAGAAAACTTCCCCCAAATTGGGAAAGAGGTGCCAATGCATATACATGAATCCTTTAGAACACCAACCACACAAAACCTGGAACGAACCTCTCCTCAACATATTATAATTAAACTACCAAACACATAAACCAAAGACAAAATATTGAAAGCAGTTAGAGAGAAAAATCAAGTTACCTACAAAGACAAGCCCATGAGGATCACAGCAAATTATTCAACACAAACTTTAAAAGCCAGAAGGGCTTGGAGCGATGTATTCCCAGGTCTGAAAGATAACTAACAACCAAGGTTAGTTTGTCCTGGAAAGCTATCCATTCAAGTAGACAGAGAAATAAGGATATTCCACAACAAAAGCAGGCTAAAAGAATATTTGAAGACAAAACCAGCTCTACAGAAAATACTTGAAAGAACCCTTCATGCTGAAAAGAAAAGCACACATATAAGGAACCTGCAGAAAAACAATACTGAAATACTACTAAACACAAGAGAGCAAAGGTAAAACTGGAAAAACTACAAAAAGTGTCAAAAACAAATACACACCTTTCAATAATATCTCTTAACATCAGCGGCCTCAATGTCCCAACCAAAATACAGAGGTTTGCAAACTATGTTATAAAGCAGGATCCTTCAATTTGTTGCCTCCAAGAAACCCACCTTTCTACAAAGGATGGACACTATCTTAGGGTGAAAGGTTGGAAAACGGTATTTCAAGCAAATGGGCCTAGAAAACAAGCAGAGGCTGCTATCCTAATATCTGACAAGGTACACTTCAGTCCAACATTAGTTAGGAAAGACAAGGAAGGTAACTTCATATTGATTAAAGGCACATTCCAAAAGGAGGACATTACAATCCTAGTCAGCTCGCTTTGGACACTGAGTTGGTGTCCAGGGCAAGCTGTTCCAGATTGTGGGTCAGATGTCTGTTTCCATCTGGGAGCTGATCATTATTCTCTCATATGTTTAATCTCTCATGTAACTAAAAATGTCATTGTGCCTCTGACCTTCAATTATGTCATAGCTGCAGACCTTGGGGATGTTTCTGGCTCTGTAGTGTACCCCACATGCAGAGTTGACTCACAAGGCATCAACGACAGTCTGAAATTCTTTAAGGTTCACTTCAGATTTCACAAAAGACGTGAGCTTTAGCTTAGACAGTAGTTAATTTTAAATTAAATGAGGTAGTGTTTGGTGTCACATGGATAAGTCTGTGAAATGTCAAACTTCAATCTATTTCTGTTCGAAAAATATTCAGTAAGTTGGAGCAAAATTATATGAGTAAGTAAATTTAAAAATATGTTTTGCAACTTGGAGACTTCTGGCCAAGATGGCGACCGCATAACTGTGCTGCACATTCCCAGGAAAGAAAGGCAAGACATTAAGGATTCACTGGGTCTTTTAGGGGAGAGTAATCTCCAGTAAATTGCCAGTGGGAGGGCACAGAGGGGAAACAACAGGGAATCACTGATTCCCTCATGTGTGGGTAGCCCACCCCTCCCCTCAAGCAGCCGTCTTACCCACAGTCCCAGCTTCAGGAAACTCCCACACTTACTGTAGGAAAAGTGTCCCAGGCCAACATAGTTCCACTTGCCTCACTGCACAGGGGCAATCACCCTTCTACCCCTCCCCACAAGTGACCTTGGCCAGGCTACGCCAGCTGGCCCTTTGGAGCTCAGGCTTCTTTGATCAATTTGCCTGCCAAATGCACGCCATGGTGTCCATCCCTGCTTGTGCAAGCTTAGTCTGCCTGGCCCATTTGCTCACTTACTGCTCTAGCCGCCGCACATTCATGCACAAGCCCAGGCTCATTGCAACTGCCCACAGGTGCTCAGGCTGTCTCTGTTGCTTGTGCTAGCTCAGGCGACAGCCCCTCCATGTCTGCCATGCTGGCTGACCACCATTGTCCTGTTGTGGGGGAGCACAGGCTGCTTCCAGGTCCCAGTGTTTCTCCACACTGGAGTTTGGGCTGCTTCGGTGCTTGCTGCCTCCGTGTCCCTCATAGGGATAGCTCAGGCAGCTTTGGGGCACCACCTCGTGAGAGCTCAGGCAACGTTGGCGCCCCTGCCAGCTAGGAGCTCAGGTGGCTTTGGCAAGTGAGAGCCAAAGCCAAGACTGCTTGGCAACTGCCTCAGGCTCCTTCAGCTTCCCACTGTGTTTGAGCCCAGGCTGATACACCCACCTATGTGTCCATACACTGCAATGGGAAGACCACAGTGCAAAAGACATAACATGAAAAATCAAATGCAAGAAAATCCTGTTAGATCACCCAGGACTACAATGAGCATCTCTAATCAAAACATAGAAGAGTCATTAAAATAAGAACACCAAAATGAAGCTGTGAGTACTGCAACCTGGACAAAGCTACTGGTAGAACTTGCAGAAAAGCAACAAAGGACTGATAATCGTGGGGATGCTGCCATCACTAGACTAGACATAATAGATAAGAAAATGGAAGGAATTCAAAGAGAGTTAAGAGATATAAAGGAGAGTGGGAAAAAAAGAGGACTTCAAAAATCAGCTGGCAATGCTAAATGAAGATATAAAAAAAAATGCAAGGATGAATCCCAAGAATCATCAAGAAAATCAGAAAATGATGTGAAAAGGGAGCTTGACAGAGGGACCAAAACTATAAATAGAAAAGTACTAGAAAATGCAAACCTAATTAAACAAGTCCAAAACTCTCTAGAAGCTCTCAAGAATAGAGTCAGCCATGTGGAGGAGAGAAATTCTGATCTACAAGACAAGATGGAAGAAACAGTCCATGAGTTCAAAAGTTTCAATAAGTTCAAAAACTCAGAACATGAGGGAATTGAGGGATACACATAAATGACCTAATATCAGGATCATTGGAATACCAGAAGGAGAAAAAATTCAGACCAAA